>CM077147.1:93688245-93778783 GCA_039583875.1 Platanthera guangdongensis
AGCTCAATTCCGTGGAGTTGCAATTTCTGAAGTAAAAGCTCGACACGCCTGGAGTCATCCCGTGTCACCCGACACGGGGCGTGACAGCTGCCCGTGTCCCCTCCACTCGACGAATTCAGTTCAACGATCGTCAAACCCACCGACACGCCCAGAGTCACGCCCATGACCTATGGCGTGACTCAAACTCAGCTCGACGATTTCAACTCGACACTTTCCGCTCGACGATTGTCGAGTGTCGACACCAACTGACACGCCCAGAGTCACGCCCGTGACATGGGGCGTGACTTTCCAACTTGCCCGCAAGATGCTGCCGAAGACTTTTTGTGCAACCTGCGCCCGGTTCTACCTCCCGACACGCCCCCAGAAGTAAACGCCCGTGACCTGGGGCGTGACATCCTGGAACTCAGCCGAAGTCAACTTTCCTGTCCAATCGTCATCTGCCATCATGATAGTACTGACACGCCCCCCCCCCCCCCCCCCCCGACACGCCCATGTCGGAGGAGAGTGTACTTAGAATTCTTTTGCCTATAAATTGCCCATTTCTGTAAGGTCCAAGGGTTCAGATTTTTGGAGGACCATTTTAGTGTGTTTTTGTGGGCTGCATCCGTGATTCTAGTGCTATGTAAGGAGATTTCTCCCCCTTTCTTTCATGTTTGTTTTTTTATTTAGCTTTAGCTCTTGTAATAGCTTTGTAATTTTCCTTTAATCAATAAAAATGTTAGATTTTTCTCTTCTTATTTGTCATTGGAATGAACTCTTGTGCCCACTTTTCTTCTCATTTTATTCTTAGTTACACCTTTGTTTTCTCTTTATGAAAATATGTGTGTGTGTTATGAGTGTAACTTATTTACTTTACATGCTTTTTAATTTGTTCTCATGTGTAGGTTTTGTTAGAAATTTATGCATGATAATAGCTTTTTCTCTTTTTCTTCATATCGTCTTTTAATGTTTTCAACATCTTCACTTTTATGAATGTGTAAAAGAGTTACTAAAGTATTTTTGATTTTTTTTTTACTTAGCTTTATTTTAGGATGAAACCCTTTTTGTTATTTCTCTTTTCATTTCAATTTTTTTAGCACTTTTATGAAATCCCAGGAATGAAAAATGTTGAAATTTAATTTTTGAAAGGCTTTAATTTTTGATTTGTTTTGAAAAACTTGTTCTCTAAAAATTTTAATTTCTTCTTTTTATTTGTTTTTGGCAAAACCTAAGCATGAAAAAGTAAAAGTTTTTAATTTTTTAGGTAACTTTCATTTTGCTTTAATTTGTGTGTGTGAGTGTATGAGAATAATGTTTTGATGCTTTGTTCAAATTGTGTAGAGTGTGTGAGTGTAGGTGTTAAATTTTAATGCTTTCTTTTAATGCTTTGTTCAAATTATGTAGAGTGTGTGAGTGTAGGTGTTAGTTTATTGCTTTCTTTCAATTCTTATAGAGTGTGTGTGTTTGCATGCATTTTTTCTGCCTACTCGTTAAGAGTTAAATGGCGCATCGTTTTTATTTCCCGCCTACTCGTTTGAGTAGGACTTGTAATTTTCTTTCTTTATTTTTTCGCCTACTCACTTGAGTTAAATGGATGGACTTTATTTACCGCCTACTCGTTTGAGTAGAACTTGTACTCTCATTTATTTCGCCTACTCGTTTGAGTTAAATGGCGTATCTTTATCTTCCTGTAAATATTTGAGAAAGCCCTGTAATCGCATTTATTTTCTCCTACTCATTTGAGTAGGACTCGCTTTCATTTTAGTCCTACTCGTTTGAGTAGGACTTGCAATTTTAAGCTTTTATTTCCCGCCCCACTCGTTTGAGTGGGACTCGTAATTTCAATTATGCAAATTTCTTTTATGTGTAACTTAATTCTGTTTAATTTATAATTTGGAGTGTGCGTGAGTTCTTGTTTTAGCTAACTTTTCAGCTTTCTAAATGCTTGTTATTTGTTTTTATGTCCTCTTCTTATAATCATTTAGCGTTTAATTCCGAACTCGCGCCTCATTAAATTATAAAGCCGTCCCCATACTGATGTGTGGCTAATCACTATTAGCCTCGGCATCGAAGAGCTTTGGGGCATTTAAAATGATTTGTAATAATTGAAGCTCTTTATTTGCATTTTAATTTAAGGACTAAGGTTTACCCCATGTTAATGACGCGTAGGACCACATATCGATGTGTGGGCCCTATTTCTGTAGTCCATATGCTAGCTAGCTGAGAGGCCGTGCATATGGACCGATCACCCCTGGGTAAATAGAGTTGCGTGCATACCCTCGAGAGAGGACAAGCGTAATTCTACCGGATTGGGTTTCCAACCCAATAGCGGGGTTCTTAGCGTAAAGCGGGCGTTAAGAGCAACCCTTCGTCGGACTAACGTTCGGTCGAATAGTCTTAACGTTCAGGTGAGCGATATCCCTATAGCTAGGTGAGCTCACATTTGTGGAACCTCCACGGCCAAGTTGCCTTTTATTAATTTGAAAACTAAGTCCTATAATTATAAAAAATTATTTTAGTCTTAACAGATTCGATGCCGAGCGTTAACCCTTCATCGAATATTTTCTAAATCGTTTTTTCGCTCCTTTGCTTTTCCGTCTTTAGTTAATTAAAACATCCACCTTACTTTCAGTAAAATAATAGTCCTCCTAGAGGAGTAAGAATAGTCAACGACCCCGAGAACAATACGACCTCGTATTCCCCCGAATATCGAGTACTTCTTGCGATAGGTGCACTTGCCTCTTGTAGCACGCCCGCAGCGATCGACTCACCGAACAACCACAGTAAGAGTTTGTTCGCGGGCGCATCAAGTTTTTGGTGCCGTTGCGGGGACTCTCTTTTCGAGTTGCTATTTTGAATTCCGGAGTCTATTACTTTTACTTATTTTCTATAAACTAAAAAACTAAAAACTTTATTTTAAAACAAAAAACCAAAAAAAAGTTTATTTTGTATTATTTTTGTTTGGGTGTATGACCCGTGGACAACCCTCCAAGACTGAAGATTTTGACTTCGACCCTGAGATCGAACGCTCTCTTGCGCGTATTCGATCTCAACGCCGAAATCCTTCTTTAGATCCCGAGGAATCAATCGGAGAATCTACTGTTGTACTTATGGCCGCGCCTAACCCTGCCCCGACGGCCAAGCGTATTATGTCTTATTACGCCCGACCTAACCTGGATGATTCTGGGTCGAGTATTGTTCGCCCTGCGGTGGCGAATAATAATTTTGAAATAAAGTCGAGTGTCATTCAAATGGTCCAAAACGCCGTACAGTTCGATGGAATGTCGGATAAGAACCTGAATGTCCACTTGTCCAATTTCTTGGAGATATGCAACACCTTCAAGATTAATGGCGTCACTGATGACGCCATTCACTTGTGCTTATTTCCTTTTTCCCTTAAGTCCAAAGCCAAGGCGTGGTTGAATGCCCTCCCGCGAGGATGTATCACCACGTGGGCTGAGTTGACGGAACGGTTCCTAACGAAGTACTTTCCACCCACAAAAACTGCAAAGTTGCGAGCGGACATTTCTTCATTTGTGCAAAACGATCCTGAGTCTCTATACAAGACTTGGGAATGGTTTAAGGAATTCCTCCGCCGGTGCCCGCACCACGCACTGCCAACGTGGTTGCAAGTTCAAATTTTTTATAATGGGTTGAATTTTCAGACGCGTCAAATGATTGACGCGGCTGCCAGGGGTACGCTAACAACAAAACCCCTGAGGCCGCCCAGGCTTTATTCTAAGAGATGACTATGAACGCCTATCAATGGAACGTCCCGCGGGGACGCCCAAAGCGTAGCTGGTCTTTTTGAAGTGGATGCAATGCTCTCTTGACCCTTCAAGTTGAAAGGTTAACAAAGCAGGTGGCGGAGATGTCTGCTGCCTCCTCCACTCCGCCTTGTTTTATCCCCCCTAACGTCTGCGTAGCTGAAGAGTTCGTGGACTTCATGGGAAATTCGGGTCGTCCTCCTTCAACCCCAACAACAACCCTTATAGTAATAACTATAATCCGGGTTGGAGGAATCACCCCAACTTCTCTTGGAGCAACCCGAATAATGCTCAGCGTCCTCCTATTTCTTATGCGCCCGAATTTCTGCCTCCTCCTCCTCTTCCGAAACCCTCCCGATGGAGGAAAATTTTCGAAGTATATTGCGTCCAACGAGTCAAATATCCGGAACATCACCGGATCGCTAAAAACTCTCGAACAACAGGATGGACAGCTGGCGAGGATGATGTCCGAGCGCGCGCTCGGTGTACTGCCGGGAAACACGGAGCCCAATCCGCGGGAGAACGCCAATGCTATAACCCTCCGTAGCGGAAAGGAGGTGGTCGATCCAAAACTGACCGACCCTCAGGTACATATTTCACCTCCGACCCCTCTTCCCCTTTCTTCGCTTACGCCGCCTTTACCAATTATAAAAGAAAAAATTATTTTAAACAAGGCCCTTCCATATTCGCATAAGTTAGATAACGAGCGTAAGGACGCGCAATATGAAAAATTTATTTTATTATTAAAACAAATTCACATTAATGTTCCTTTTTGCGAGGCTATCTCGCAAATGCTCAAATATGCGAAATTTTTAAAAAGAACTACTTTCTAATAAACGTAAATTAGAGGATATTTCGCATGTATCTCTCAACGTTGTCTGCTCGGCGGCCCTTACTAATAAATTGCCCACAAAACAAAACGACCCGGGATGGTTTTCCATCCCGTGCCTTTTGGGCGATATATTAGTAAAGTACGCCATAGCTGATTTAGGGGCTAGCATTAATCTAATGTCGTTCTCGCTCTTTTCACGTTTAGGTTTGGGTACTCCTAGTCCTACGAATATGTGCATCCAATTAGCAGATCGCTCGGTTAAGTTCCCTATCGGGGTAGTGGAGGACTTCCTTGTCCGAGTAGACAAGTTTACCTTCCCGGTAGACTTCGTCATCTTAGACATCGAGGAGGACGCCGAGGTACCAATAACACTCGGTCTCCCTTTTCTCGCCACCTCCCGCGCACTAATAGATGTTAGTAATGGTAGTCTTCTCCTCCGAGTAGGCGATGATCAGGTTACTTTCTCTATTAATCTCTCGATGGACAATTTGTCATCGAGCGACAATTTCTGTTACTCTTTAGATACCTTTTTTGGAGATCGTTCTTCTCCCATTTTCGAGTCCATATTTTTAAACGACGATATTTATGCGCTCGAAAATTTTAAATGCAATGAGGATACTTCTTTAGACTTGCCTTTCGAACCAATTGGTAAGAAAGACATAGGCATTAAAACCTCCCTAGAAGAACCTCCCATCCTAGACCTCAAACCCTTACCCGCATCGCTCAAATACGCCTTTTTGGGAAAAGGCGATACGCTTCCTTTTATCATTTCTTCGGACTTGAGTGATTCAGAGACTTCCGATTTATTGGAAGTGTTATTTAAACATCGCCACGCAATTGCGTGGCAAATCTCTGACTTAAAGGGGATTAGCCCCTCCTTTTGCACCCCTAAGATTTTTCTTAACGATAATTGCCGCAAAACGATTCAGCCGCAGCGTCGTCTTAACCCAAACATGAAAGACGTCGTTAAAGCCGAAATTATTAAGTTATTAGATGCGGGGATTATCTACCTTATTTCGGACAGTGCATGGGTTAGTCCCGTGCATGTCGTGCCCAAGAAGGGCGGTCTTACCGTAGTGGCAAATGAGCATAATGAGCTCGTCCCAACTCGTACTGTTATGGGTTGGCGAGTGTTCATCGATTATAGAAAACTTAATGATGCCACCCGTAAGGACCAATTCGCTCTGCCTTTTCTGGACCAGATTTTAGAGCGTTTATCTGGTCATCCTTATTATTGTTTTCTTGATGGTTTATCGGGGTTTTTCCAAATCCCCATTTCCCCCGATGATCAAGAGAAAACAACTTTTACTTGCACGTTTGGCACCTTCGCATATCGAAGAATGCCATTTGGACTCTGTAATGCGCCAGTTACATTCCAAAGATGTATGCTAGCGATCTTTGGGGAGCTAGTAGAAGACATTATGGAAGTCTTTATGGATGACTTTTCTGTTTTCGGACGCTCTTTTCCCGATTGCCTTCACAATTTAGATCGTGTCCTTCAACGGTGCGAGGACACAAGTCTTGTTTTAAATTGGGAAAAATGCAACTTTATGGTTCGAGGAAGTTTGGTCCTCGGCCATATGATTTCGTCTAAGGGGATAGAGGTGGATAAGGCCAAGATAGAAATCATAGAAAAACTTCCGCAACCAACAAACGTAAAATCTATTAGGAGTTTCTTAGGCCATGCGGGATTTTATCGACGCTTCATTCAAGACTTTTCAAAAATAACAAAGCCTCTAACTCACCTCTTGGAAAAGTAATCACGTTTCATCTTTAGTAGCGAATGCGAGTCTGCCTTTAATTTAATAAAACAAAAACTTATCACTTCACCAATTTTAGTGGCCCCTAATTGGTCCCTTCCGTTCGAAATTATGTGCGACGCTAGTGATATTACCTTAGGTGTCGTTCTTGGCCAACGCGTAGAAAAACATTTTCATCCTATTTATTACACTAGCAAGACGCTCACTTCCGCACAAGTAAATTACACGACAACGGAAAAGGAACTCTTAGACGTCGTTTTCGCTTTTGATAAGTTTCGCTCGTATATAACGCTATCTAAAGTTATCGTTTTTACCGATCACTCCGCGCTTAAATATTTATTAGCTAAAAATGATGCGAAGCCCCGCCTTCTTCGATAGATTCTCCTCGTACAAGAGTTTGATTTGGAGATCCGAGATAAGCGGGGAGCGGAAAATCTAGTGGCAGACCACCTCTCCCGTTTAGAAAATCCGGGTGCGGAAGCGCTTGTCGAATCTGAAATAAATGACAGATTCCCCGAGGAACGCCTTCTTGCCATTAATAAATCTTCGTCATCTTCGCCTTGGTTCGCAGACTTTGCAAATTTCTTAGTAGCGCGGGTGCTTCCAAAAGAGTTTTCAAGTCATCAAAAAAGAAATTCTTTTCTGACTTGAAAAATTTCTTTTGGGAGGACCCATTTCTATTTCGTATCTGCGCGGACCAAGCGGTCCGAAGATGCGTTGCGGGTGTAGAGTTGATGGTTAAAACTCCAAAATTATTTACGGTCACGCGGCGACCCGGCGGTTTTATTTGAGAAAAAGGCGAAGTGATTTTATTTAGGAAAACGGGTCGCGCGTATTTATTTATTTATTTTGGATATAAAAAGGTTTAGAAATCGAGTTTTAACGAAAGGAGGCAAGTGCACCTATCGTGAGTAGTACAGGATATTCCGGGTGGAATATCGAGGTCGTATTGTTCTCGGGTCCGGTTCGATTATTTCTACTCTTCCCTGGAGGGGACTATTATTTTACCGATAATTATCTTGTCGGGATATTTATATATAATAAAATGCAGAAAATGACAGAAAGAAAATGAAAGCAATAAAAAGAAAGCAAGAAGGTGGTGCCGATGAAGAGCTTAGCTCGATGGCACCGAAAAAACAATTGAACTAAAATAGACTTTAAATAAAAAGAGCTCCTAAATTTCTAATTAATTAAGGCGGAGACTTGGCCGTGGAGGTTCCACTAAAATGAGCTCACCTAGCTATAGGGCTATCGCTCACCTGAACGCTAAGACTATTCGACCGGGCTCTCGTCCGACGAAGGATTCCTCTTAACGCCCGCATTACGCTAAGAACCCCGCTATTGGGTGGGGAACCCAATCCGGTAGAGTTGGCGCGCCTCCTCTCTCGAGGGTTAGTGCGGAACTCTCTTTGCCAAGGGGTGATCTGTCCATACGCACAGCCTCTCGGCGAGCGTATGGAAAACGGAAATAGGGCCCACACATCGATATGTGGTCCTACGCGTCGTTAACCCCGGGCAAACCTTAAGTACTATTAATTAATTAGAAAGATTAGACCTTTAGTTATTTTAAGCTATTTTATCTGTCCCAATACTCTTCGATGCCGAGGGCTAAGAACTGTTAGCCACTCATCGGAATGGGGACGGCTTGTGAGGAAAGCAGTAAATAAAGCAGAAAATGGAAAGCAGGAAATGAAAGCAGTAAAATAAAGCAGTAAAGGAAAGCTGAAAATTGCAAGTCCTACTCAAACGAGTAGGACTGAAGAAAGCAGTAAATTGCGAGTCCCGCGCAACTGCGTGGGCGGGAGAAATGAAAGCAGTAAAACGCACACACGCAAGTCCTACTCAAATGAGTAGGAGAAAATAAATACGGGTCCTACTCAACCGAGTAGGACAAAATAAATGCAACGCACGCACACTCTCTCTCGACATAAATGAAAACACACGCACTCTACTGAAAGTAAAACACACGCACACACACGACAGAATTGAAATAAAGCAAAGCGCCATTTAACTCTTAACGAGTAGGCGGAAATAAATGCGCACACATAAAAAATTGCAAAAAACTAAGTTACCGAAAAAAATAAAACAACTGCATTTCTACCGCTAAAATGCGGTAGAAATGGATAAAAAGCGAAAATAAAAATTAACCGGAAAGAAAGTTTGCAAATAAAAAATGAAAATGCAAGTGATCGAAAAATTAAAACGAATACATTTCTACCGCTAAAATGCGGTAGAAATGCGTAAAAGAAGACGAAAAAATTAAACGGACAAAAGTTTAAACGAAAAAAACAAAGTGCGCGAAAAATTATAACGACTATATTATCATTCCTATAACTTGATAAAAACGCTGAAAACGTGTAAATAAAGTAAAAAGAAAGAAAAAGTTTTACAACCTAAAATGAAAAAAAACTAAGTTAAAGAGAAAAGAAAGACACTTTAAAGCGTTTTTACGGGTTATAGGAACGAAATAAAAGCTATAAAAATCTAAGTTAACCAAAACAAAGAACATAAAATTAAAAAGTTATACTCATACACACACACACACGTATTAAAAAGACGAAAAAAAAACTAAGTTAAAACAAAAACGAAAAATAAGATTGCATAAGATAAGCGTTTAGATGACATCCAAAACCATATAAAGGAGAAAACAACATATTTTATTAACTAAAAAGAAGGTTACATAAATAAAAACTAAGAAGAGGGGAGAAAATCCCTTACATAACCCTTGGAATCATCTAAACAGCATAACACCTAAGCAAAATGGTGCCCAAAAGGGAACAGAAATCCTAAGCAGCAGCTCTGAATTTATAGAAAAAATTTACAAGGGTCACGCCCTTGGTCACGGGCGTGACAGGGGGCGTGACAGTACTATTTGGAAGGCGGCCGGCGATTTGACGGGAAAGTTGACTTCGGGCTGGACACGTGGCGGTCTCGCAGTGGTCACGCCCTTGGTCACGGGCGTGACAGGGGGCGTGACAGGCAGGTGGATCTGGGCGCGGTGCGCCAAAAAGTCGCCGCGCGGGTCTTGTCGGGCTAGCTGGAAAGGTCACGCCCAGGTCACGGGCGTGACTCTGGGCGTGACAGGCGGGTGTCGACACTCGACGAATGTCGAGATGAAATCGTCGAGTGGAGTGTCACGGGCTTGGGTCACGGGCGTGACTCGGGTGACACGGGCGTGACAGGCTTTGAACTTCAGAAAATTGCTGATTTCACGGCTTTTGACGTGTCACGCCCTGGTCACGGGCGTGACCCATTTGTCACGGGCGTGACATGTCAAATTTTGGCAGATTTTTGATTTTTTTCCTGAAAAATAAAATAAAATAAGTTAGTATAATATTTACAAAAATAGGAGCATTTTATTGAATAAAATAAGTAAAAACGACAAAAAGAAAGGAAAACGACTAAATTAATGTACAGAAAAATAGGTATATTTACAATTCATCAAATACCCCCATACTTAAGCTTTTGCTATTCCAGAGCAAAAGTTGGAGATGAACTTATAAGGAATAAAAGAAATCCTAAGTTTAGCTACCGCTTGAATTAATTAAAAGGAAGATCAAAATAAACATCCGGGGTTAAAGAATTAAATCCTAATTTATGAAATGTTATGAATAGAGGAAGAGTTTCAAAAAGACTTCTAGAAAAAATAAAATAGAAAGCAAAAATTTATTTTTGTTAGTTTAACAAAGATGGATTGGATTTATATAAAAAACCTTTGCTTAAAAGAAGTTAAAGGAAATAATGCAATTTAAAAATTATGCTCTCAAAAAAATTTTAAATTAAGTCTAGAATCATTGAAATAGGCTAAGTGGTTTGGTGGATTATGAAGAAGGCTTGGATATTGAGGCGAGGCAATTTTTTCTCGAACCTCCAATTTTTTTTTCTTTTGGATAGTTAGGAAAACGAAATCTTATTTTCCTAACTTATAATAAATTTTTTCTTTCTTCATAATAAATAAATAACCCAATGTATATTTGTAGGAGTAATGAATTTTATCCTCTTACTCCCTATATAATCTTTTTAAAATTATTGGGTGCCTATGTTTACGGAACGAAATCTTATTCCCATTGACATAGGATCTTTTAAGGGATAGGGGGGAATCATGTCAATTAAGACACGAAAAAAAATGGAAGTGGGTTTAGTTTTTCAAAAATAAAACTAGCTTTTAATCAAAAAGTTTTGAGAGCAACCTTTTTAAAATGAACGTTCCAATGTTTCTAAAAGCATGAAGTTGAAATAATTGAAATCCATGGATGTTATTTTCTAACATAAAAAACGAGCTTCTATTTATAAAATTAGAAGTGGTGGTGAAAAACAAGTTCCCTATTATAAGGAAAAGACATAAAAAATTCTTTAAATCTTAACCCCAGACACTTAAATCTATCGAACCTTAATTAATAAACGAATAGTAAGCAAAGAATAACTAAAATTCGCATATAAATTAACTCGAAACTAGATTTGTGGAAAGCAAAAAGAGTTAAGATATGGTGTATTCGAATTATTTTGTTACATAATTTTAACAAAATATTTTTTTGATTTTTTAGAGTTTTATCATTTTTTTGTGTTTTAATTATTATCTTTTTAGGATTTTTAGATTTTTTATTTTTTGGGGGTTTTTGGGTTTTTCTAATTTTTTTATTTTTAGTTTTTAAGGATAAATTATTTACAAGAATGAGGAGAGAAAGAAGAGTTTTTTACAAAGAAGATAGGGGGGAAAGAGTGATTTTTACAAAAAAGCAAAGTAAAAACTCGATTGCGGCCCCGCGAACAGACTCTTATTTGAATGGTTGGTTCGATGAGTCGACCGTCGCGGGCAGGCAAGATGCGAGTTTTAACGAAAAAGAGAAGAAGAGGGGGGAAGAGAGATTTTTTTTTTTTTTAAGTTTTATGAAAATAAAAACAAGGGAAAATTTTTTTAGGTTTTATGTTTTGCAAATTTTTTTTGTATTTTTGATGAGTACAAAATAAAATAAAAAAAAATGCAGTATAGGAAAACACCCCCATACTTAAACCCAACATTGTCCCCAATGTTGCAATCTAAGTATGCGGAACAGATAATATACAAAATAAAATAAGTACAAAAAGAAAAAGGGAGGGTAGGAGCTTCCCTAAGACGAGTCCGGGAGGCCAAATTGGAAGCCCTGCATTATTTAGAAAAAAAAAAAAAAAAAAAAAAAAGCAAAAATTTAACAGAAAAAAAACAAAAAAAGATAAACTCGGCCTAAAGATTGCGGGCGGTAGGGGGGAATGTGCGTGGGGGAGTCGGAGGTAGCTAAGGCCTTAGCGACCACTGCGTGATAAAAATGCGCACCCCTAACGTGCACAAGAATGGAAGCGCGCCGAAGCGAAACAAAACAAGTTAAAAAAAATAGACAAAATATATACATTTGTATGTGTTTTTTTAGGACGTTTTGTGTTTTTTTTTTTTTTGTGAAGTTTTTTCATTTTTTTCTAAATTTTGTAGTTTTGTTTGTTTTATAGTTTTTTTTTTGTTTTCTTGGTTTTTTCAAAAACAATAATGAAAATAAAAAATAATTTTTTGTTAAGTTTTTTTTTTTTTCATTTTTTGGATTTTTTTTTTTTTTTTTTTAGTTTAGTTTTTTTTTAGTTTTATAGTTTTTTCAAATTTTTTATTTTTAAGGTTTTTCAAAAAAATTTTTTGTTTTGAGTTTTTTCAATGTTTTTTGGTTTTATAAATATATATATATTAGTTTTTATTATTATTATTATTATTATAAATTTTTTTTTTGTTGGCCAAACTAATTTAAGTTTTTTTTTTTTTTTTTTTTTTTTTTTTTTTTTTATATATAAATATATATAGGTAAAATTAATAGATTTCCAGGGTTTAAAATAACGAACCTAAAACTCCCCAGCAACGGCGCCAAAAACTTGATGGTTAAAACTCCAAAATTATTTACGGTCACGCGGCGACCCGGCGGTTTTATTTGAGAAAAAGGCGAAGTGATTTTATTTAGGAAAACGGGTCGCGCGTATTTATTTATTTATTTTGGATATAAAAAAGGTTTAGAAATCGAGTTTTAACGAAAGGAGGCAAGTGCACCTATCGTGAGTAGTACAGGATATTCCGGGTGGAATATCGAGGTCGTATTGTTCTCGGGTCCGGTTCGATTATTTCTACTCTTCCCTGGAGGGGACTATTATTTTACCGATAATTATCTTGTCGGGATATTTATATATAATAAAATGCAGAAAATGACAGAAAGAAAATGAAAGCAATAAAAAGAAAGCAAGAAGGTGGTGCCGATGAAGAGCTTAGCTCGATGGCACCGAAAAAACAATTGAACTAAAATAGACTTTAAATAAAAAGAGCTCCTAAATTTCTAATTAATTAAGGTGGAGACTTGGCCGTGGAGGTTCCACTAAAATGAGCTCACCTAGCTATAGGGCTATCGCTCACCTGAACGCTAAGACTATTCGACCGGGCTCTCGTCCGACGAAGGATTCCTCTTAACGCCCGCATTACGCTAAGAACCCCGCTATTGGGTGGGGAACCCAATCCGGTAGAGTTGGCGCGCCTCCTCTCTCGAGGGTTAGTGCGGAACTCTCTTTGCCAAGGGGTGATCTGTCCATACGCACAGCCTCTCGGCGAGCGTATGGAAAACGGAAATAGGGCCCACACATCGATATGTGGTCCTACGCGTCGTTAACCCCGGGCAAACCTTAAGTACTATTAATTAATTAGAAAGATTAGACCTTTAGTTATTTTAAGCTATTTTATCTGTCCCAATGCTCTTCGATGCCGAGGGCTAAGAACTGTTAGCCACTCATCGGAATGGGGACGGCTTGTGAGGAAAGCAGTAAATAAAGCAGAAAATGGAAAGCAGGAAATGAAAGCAGTAAAATAAAGCAGTAAAGGAAAGCTGAAAATTGCAAGTCCTACTCAAACGAGTAGGACTGAAGAAAGCAGTAAATTGCGAGTCCCGGCGCAACTGCGTGGGCGGGAGAAATGAAAGCAGTAAAACGCACACACGCAAGTCCTACTCAAATGAGTAGGAGAAAATAAATACGGGTCCTACTCAACCGAGTAGGACAAAATAAATGCAACGCACGCACACTCTCTCTCGACATAAATGAAAACACACGCACTCTACTGAAAGTAAAACACACGCACACACACGACAGAATTGAAATAAAGCAAAGCGCCATTTAACTCTTAACGAGTAGGCGGAAATAAATGCGCACACATAAAAAATTGCAAAAAACTAAGTTACCGAAAAAAATAAAACAACTGCATTTCTACCGCTAAAATGCGGTAGAAATGGATAAAAAGCGAAAATAAAAATTAACCGGAAAGAAAGTTTGCAAATAAAAAATGAAAATGCAAGTGATCGAAAAATTAAAACGAATACATTTCTACCGCTAAAATGCGGTAGAAATGCGTAAAAAGAAGACGAAAAAATTAAACGGACAAAAGTTTAAACGAAAAAAACAAAGTGCGCGAAAAATTATAACGACTATATTATCATTCCTATAACTTGATAAAAACGCTGAAAACGTGTAAATAAAGTAAAAAGAAAGAAAAAGTTTTACAACCTAAAATGAAAAAAAACTAAGTTAAAGAGAAAAGAAAGACACTTTAAAGCGTTTTTACGGGTTATAGGAACGAAATAAAAGCTATAAAAATCTAAGTTAACCAAAACAAAGAACATAAAATTAAAAAGTTATACTCATACACACACACACACGTATTAAAAAGACGAAAAAAACTAAGTTAAAACAAAAACGAAAAATAAGATTGCATAAGAGAAGCGTTTAGATGACATCCAAAACCATATAAAGGGAGAAAACAACATATTTTATTAACTAAAAAAGAAGGTTACATAAATAAAAACTAAGAAGAGGGGAGAAAATCCCTTACATAACCCT
This sequence comes from Platanthera guangdongensis, assembly GCA_039583875.1. Lineage (NCBI taxonomy): Eukaryota > Viridiplantae > Streptophyta > Magnoliopsida > Asparagales > Orchidaceae > Platanthera > Platanthera guangdongensis. Next base: position 93,702,471 of record CM077147.1, read on the forward strand.
TGGAATCATCTAAACAGCATAACACCTAAGCAAAATGGTGCCCAAAAGGGAACAGAAATCCTAAGCAGCAGCTCTGAATTTATAGAAAAAATTTACAAGGGTCACGCCCTTGGTCACGGGCGTGACAGGGGGCGTGACAGTACTATTTGGAAGGCGGCCGGCGATTTGACGGGAAAGTTGACTTCGGGCTGGACACGTGGCGGTCTCGCAGTGGTCACGCCCTTGGTCACGGGCGTGACAGGGGGCGTGACAGGCAGGTGGATCTGGGCGCGGTGCGCCAAAAAGTCGCCGCGCGGGTCTTGTCGGGCTAGCTGGAAAGGTCACGCCCCAGGTCACGGGCGTGACTCTGGGCGTGACAGGCGGGTGTCGACACTCGACGAATGTCGAGATGAAATCATCGAGTGGAGTGTCACGGGCTTGGGTCACGGGCGTGACTCGGGTGACACGGGCGTGACAGGCTTTGAACTTCAGAAAATTGCTGATTTCACGGCTTTTGACGTGTCACGCCCTGGTCACGGGCGTGACCCATTTGTCACGGGCGTGACATGTCAAATTTTGGCAGATTTTTGATTTTTTTCCTGAAAAATAAAATAAAATAAGTTAGTATAATATTTACAAAAATAGGAGCATTTTATTGAATAAAAATAAGTAAAAACGACAAAAAGAAAGGAAAACGACTAAATTAATGTACAGAAAAATAGGTATATTTACAATTCATCAAGAGTGCTTGCAAATTCTTAAGCACTTCCACGAGGGTCCAGCCGGGGGGGCATTATCAAGCCAACCAGACCGCTCGGAAGGCGCTAGAGGCGGGCTACTTTTGGCCCACTCTCTTCAAATACGCGCATAATTTTGTGCGCGCATGCGATAGCTGTCATCGGTCAGGTAACATCTCTCGTTGCGACGAGATGGCCCAAAATATGTTTTTAGAGTGCGAAGTCTTCGATTTATGGGGCATAGATTTTGTTGGCCCCCTACCTCCATCTTTCAAAAATATGTATATTTTAGTGGCGGTCGACTACGTATCGAGGTGGGCTGAAGAGCAAGCTCTCCCCACCAACGATGCGCGAGTCATCGTTACATTTCTTAAAAAATTATTTTCTCTCTTCGGCACGCCTCGTGCAATTGTTAGTGATAGGGGAACGCATTTCTGTAACGCTTTTAAGGCTAAGACGTTAGCTAAATACGAAGTCACGCACAAGCTTACCACCCTCTACCACCCGCAAACAAGTGGCCAAGTTGAGGTAGTAAATCGAGAGATTAAGCGAATTTTAGAAAAAACCATTTCACTAAATAGGAAAGATTGGTCCGTTAAACTCGACGACGCGTTGTGGGCGTATCGGACGGCATACAAAACCGCAAATGGTTGTACGCCGTTCCGGTTAGTCTATAGCAAAGCATGCCATTTACCCGTAGAATTAGAGCATCGCGCTCTTTGGGCTTTAAAACTCTTAAACCTCGACTCCAACTTAGCAGCTCAGAATAGAAAACTGCAACTAAACGAGCTCGATGAATGGCTTGCGAACGCTTATGAGAGCAATAAATTCTATAAGGAGCGCTCTAAGTTATATCACGATCGAAAAATCAAGTCCCAAAAATTATTTTCTCCGGGCGATCTTGTCCTTCTTTACAATTCACGTCGTAGGCTTTTTCCGGGTAAACTAAAATCCAGATGGTTCGGTCCCTTCCTAGTTAAAGAAGCTTTTCCATATGGAACCGTACTCGTCTCCCACCCGGACAAAGGTTCGTTTAAAGTACACGATCATCGGTTAAAGTCTTATATAGCAGGCGACCCAGTGATCGGTTTTAGCGAAACCATAACTTTCCTCCACATTATAAACCCGCCAAAATAGTCAAGCTACACGACTATAAACAAAGGGCTCCTGGGAGGCACCCCTCGCTTATCTTTTTCGCTCTTTACTTATTATCTTTGCTGCTTTTTCTAATAAACGCAGGGTTTCTGATCGGCCTCCCCCTACGCGTTTCAGGGAAGTTTCTACCCCCTTCTCTTTATTTTCTATGTATATATTGTCTTCCCTCTTGTTCCGCAAACTTATGTTACAACATTGTGGATAATGTTGGACTTAAGTATGGGGGTATTTTTGTGCATTACTTTCTGCACTTCAAAGAAAAATACATATAACAACAAAACAAAAACAAAGAAAATAAAAAAAAACATCTTAAAATGAAAAAAAAAATTAAATGAAAAATCCAAAAAAATTTTTTGTTCTCTTTCTTTCTTTTTTCCAAAAACTCAAAAACAATTAAAAAAATAAAGAGAAAAAAAAAGAAAACAAAACAAAAAAATATATTTAGTTTCACTTTGTAAATATTTTTTTTTGTACATACTCTTTTCTCTCTCCCCCTTACTCATTCTTGTAAAACCTCTCTTTTTCTCCCATATTTTTGTACATATAATGAAAATTCTCTAAAAATACAAATCAAAGAAAAAAGATAATAGTTCAAAAAAACAAATTTTCAAAAAAAATTAAGTAAAACAAAACAAAAATACAAAAAAAAAGATAATAAATGAAAAACAAAAAATGATGATAAAAACTATAAAAATAAAAAAAAATGTTTTGAAAAAATACATCAAATATTCCATCCTTAACTTTTCTGCTATCCAAAAATTCCGTTTTGAGTTTATTTATATGTGAATTTAATTAATTCTTTGTTCACTACCCGTTTGTTAATTATTGATTGAAAAATTTAAATACACGGGGTTAAGTTTTAAAGAATTCATTACACTTTGTTAAAAATAGCGAACTTATTTTAGGCACTACTTCTAATTTTTCATTGATAGGAGCACGTATATTTTGTTAGGAAATAATGACTATAGAATTCAATTATACTTACTTTTAGTTTTCTGAAAAAAATTGGAACGTACAAATTATTAAGGTTGCTCTCAAAAATTTTTAGGATTAAAAATCTAGTTTTCCTTTCTCCCCTTACCTAATCATGACCTACTTGGCATGATAAAATTTTCTATCATTAAAAGATCCTATGTCAATGGGAATAAGATTTCGTTCCGTAAACATAGGCACCCAATAATTTAAAAAGATTATATATGGAGTAAGAGGAATAAAATTCATTACTACTACAAATATACATTGGGTTAATTTTATTCTTATGAAGTTGAAAAACAAAAATCATATTAGGAAAATAAGATTTCGTTTTCCTAATAATTCAAAAGAAAAAAATGAAGGTTCGAGAAAAAATTACCTCACCTCAAAAATCAAAACCCTCTTCATAAACCCACTACCCCCTTAGCCAATTACACGATTTTAGAATTAATTCAAAAATCTTTTTGAGAGCATAATTAGTAAATTGTATTATTTCCAGTAGCACTCGTATAAGCTAGAGTTCTTATAATTCCAAACTATTTTCGTTAATCTAACCATTATAAATGTTGTCTTCTATTTGATTGCATCAAGAAGTCTTTTGGCCAAAACTTTTGCGCTATTTAAATCATCTACATAATTTTAGGACTTAACTCTTACACCACGTATATTTATTTCGATCTCTCTTATAATTGATTAAGCGGTAGCTAAACTTAGAGTTTTTTTCTATTCCTTATAGATTCACCTCAAACTTTTGCTCTGAAATAGCAAAAGCCTAAGTATGGGGGTATTTGATAAATTGTAAATATACGTATTTTTGTGTTCATTAATTTAGTCATTTTCATTTATTTTCGACGTTTTTACTTATTTTTGTTTAATAAAATGCTACTATTCTTGTAAATTTACTACTAACTTGTTTTATTTTATTTTTCAGAAAAATTCCAAAATCTGCCAAAATTGAGCAGTACACACCCGTGTCATTTGGGTCACGCCCGTGACCAGGGCGTGACAGCTCAAATTCCGTGGAGTTGCAAATTTCTGAAGTAAAAAGCTCGACACGCCTAGAGTCACGCCCGTGTCACCCGACACGGGGCATGACAGCAGCCCGTGTCCCCTCCTCTCGACGAATTCAGTTCAACGATCGTCGAACCCGCGACAGGCCCAGAGTCACGCCCGTGACCTAGGGCGTGACTCAATCTCAGCTCGACAATTTCAACTCGACACTTTCCGCTCGACGATTGTCGAGTGTCGACACCAACCGACACGCCCAGAGTCACGCCCGTGACATGGGGCGTTACTTCACCAACTGGCCCGACAAGATGCTGCCGAAGACTTTTGACGCAACCCGCGCCCGGTTCTACCTCCCCGACACGCCCAGAGTCACGCCCGTGACCGGGGGCGTGACATCCTCGAACTCAGCCCGAAACCAACTTTCCTGTCCAATCATCGGCCGCCATCATGAATAGTACTGACACGCCCCCCCGACACGCCCGTGTCGGAGGGCATGTACTTAGAATTTTTTTGCCTATAAATTGCCCATTTCTGTAAGGTCCAAGGGTTCAGATTTTTGGGCCATTTTAGTGTGTTTTGTGGGCTGCATCCGTGGATTCTAGTGCTATGTTAGGAGATTTCTCCCTCCTTTCTTTCATGTTTGTTTTTGCTTTAGCTTTAGCTCTTGTAATAGCTTGTAATAGTTTCCTTTAATGAATAAAAATGTTAGATTTTCTCTTCTTATTTGGCTTTGGAATGAACTCTTGTGCCCACTTTTCTTCTCATTTTATTCTTAGTTTCACCTTTGTTTTTCTCTTTATGAAAAATGTGTGTGTGTGTGTGTGTGTGTGTGTGTATGAGTGTAACTTATTTACTTTACATGCTTTTAATTTGTCTCATGTTAGGTTTTGTTAGAAATTTATGAAATGATGAATTAGCTTTTTCTCTTTTTCTTCATGTCTTCTTTTAATGTTTTCAACATCTTCACTCTTATGAATGTGTAAAAGAGTTACTAAAGTATTTTTGATTTTTTTTACTTAGCTTTATTTTAGTATGAAAACCCTTTTTGTTCTTTCTCTCTTCATTTCAACTTTTTACCACTTTTATGAAATCCTAGGAATGAAAATGTTGAAATTTTAATTTTTGAAAGGCTTTAGTTTTTGATTTGTTTTGAAAACCTTTTGTTCTCTAAAAATTTTAATTTCTTCTTTTTATTTGTTTTTGGCAAAACCTAACCATGAAAAAGTAAAAGTTTTAATTTTTAGGTAACTTTCATTTTGCTTTTAATTTGTGTGTGTGAGTGTATGGGAATAATGTTTTGATGCTTTGTTCAAATTGTGTAGAGTGTGTGAGTGTTGGTGTTAAATTTTAATGCTTTCTTTTAATGCTTTGTTCAAATTATGTAGAGTGTGTGAGTGTAGGTGTTAGTTTTATTGCTTTCTTTCAACTCTTATAGAGTGTGTGTGTTTGCGTGCATTTATTTCCGCCTACTCGTTAAGAGTTAAATGGCGCATCGTTTTTATTTCCCGCCTACTCGTTTGAGTAGGACTTGAAATTTTCTATCTTTATTTTTCCGCCTACTCACTTGAGTTAAATGGACGGACTTTATTTACCGCCTACTCGTTTGAGTAGGACTTCTACTCGCATTTATTTTCTCCTACTCGTTTGAGTTAAATGGCGTATCTTTATTTTCCTGTAAATATTTGAGAAAGCCCTGTAATCGCATTTATTTTCTCCTACTCATTTGAGTAGGACTCGCTTTCATTTTAGTCCTACTCATTTGAGTAGGACTTGCAATTTTAAGCTTTTATTTCCCGCCCCCACTCGTTTGTGTGGGACTCACAATTTCAATTATGCAAATTTCTTTTATGTGTAACTTAGTTTCTGTTTAATTTATAATTTGGAGTGTGCGTGAGTTCTTGTTTTAGCTAACTTTTCAGCTTTCTAAATGTTTGTTATTTGTTTTATGTCCTCTTCTTATAATCATTTAGCGTTTAATTCCGAACTCGCGCCTCATTAAATTATAAAGCCGTCCCCATACCGATGTGTGGCTACTCTCTATTAGCATCGGCATCGAAGAGCTTTGGGACATTTAAAATGATTTGTAATAATTGAAGCTCTTTATTTTCATTTTAATTTAAGGACTTAAGGTTTACCCCTGGTTAACGACGCGTAGGACCACATATCGATGTGTGGGCCCTATTTTCGTAGTCCATATGCTAGCTAGCTGAGAGGTCGTGCATATGGACCGATCACCCCTGGGTAAATAGAGTTGCGTGCATACCCTCGAGAGAGGACAAGCGTAATTCTACCGGATCGGGTTCCCCACCCAATAACGGGGTTCTTAGGGTAAAGCGGGCGTTAAGAGGAATCCTTCGTCGGACTAACGTTTGGTCGAATAGTCTTAACGTTCAGGTGAGCGATATCCCTATAGCTAGGCGAGCTCACATTTGTGGAACCTCCACGGCCAAGTTACCTTTTATTAATTTGAAAACTAAGTCCTATAATTATTAAAAATTATTTTAGTCTTAATCCGATTCGATGCCGAGCGTTAACCCTTCATCGAATATTTTCTAAATCGTTTTTTCGCTCCTTTGCTTTTCCGTCTTTAGTTAATTAAAACATCCACCTTACTTTCAGTAAAATAATAGTCCTCTCGGAGGAGTAAGAATAGTCAACACGACCCCGAGAACAATACAACCTCGGTATTCCCCCGAATATCGAGTACTACTTACGATAGGTGCACTTGCCTCCTGTAGCATGCCCGCGGCGATCGACTCATCGAACCAACCACAGTAAGAGTTTGTTCGCGGGTGCATCAGTTAACATAAAAATAGTTCACCAAAATCGCAAGTTAATTTGCGACATCGATTCCACCGAATCCAAATCCAGAGTATATAAAAACCCAGAATTTAAGTGCAGAATAAATCTGGACAGCAAATTCGACCGGAGATTCCCGAAGCTACATGAATCTGGTGAAGATGTGTAACCCTCGATGGAAAGGTCTTTGCATGGGTTACAACTTTCATATTCAGCCCACAACCCATATTTGAATGTAGCCTTCTTGAAATCAGCTTCAAAGTCCTCTGCGCACAGAACACAATATCTGCATGCAGCTTCACAATATCTGCATGCAGCTTTGTTCGGACATCAACTTCTTTTAGACTTTCCTGAGGCTACAGACTTCGCTTGAAGACATGCAACCACTCGTTGGAAAGGTATTCTTGAGGATTCAACTTTTGTGTTTAGTCCGAAGCCCAGATCTGGCCATTTCCCTCCTAAAAATGTCCAAGAAAATTGTTGCGCGCAGAACACAGATTCTGCACGCATCTTGAAGAGGAATGAACGACATCGATTCATCTTCCTCCTCAAGTCGGTCTTCCAAAATCACATCAAAAATTCCTCCTATCTTATTCACCCTCAAGTGGCCATGACTCTTCATGAAACCATCCCCCATCTTCACATAGAAGGTTGGAGAGGTTGAAGACACCACTAACCTTAGAGCACAAGCCGTAGAACAGCCTCTTCCTAGAGAAATCACCATCTCGCAAGTCAAGACTCTTTTGAGTCGACATCTCGCCTGGATAACTGCAGATCTAGCCCAAGGGAGAGGGGAGGAAGATCACCTTATTTTTGGCATTTCCACTATTCCCGGCCATGGATCTTGTGACTCTTCTCAGCGGCATCTTCTCCTTCATGGCGGCAACGTATCTCCTCCTCTAGAACTTGGTCCAGCAACTTCCTTCTCTCAATAGGAGTTTCTCTCAGAAAATAAGGGATGAAATGAGCATGAAAACGGCTAGGGTTTTCACTTCCCCCTTTATATAAAAAGTGACACGGGTAGGGACAGGCCCGTGTCCTTACCCGTGTCCTGCTTTCGGCGAAGCGCCAACGACGATTCCAGCGTCGGTTCAATACTCCACACGAGTAGGGACACAGACGTGTCCCGACCCGTGTCCACATGACACGGCCGTGTTCCCTGGCCGTGTCCTTGGTCGTGTCCTTCTCTGGATACATCTCGACGAACACAACTCGACACACAGACACACGGGTAGGGACACGCCCGTATCTCTACCCATGTCATACATTTTGTCGGTCTCGTCACACTTTGTCGATCTCGACACGCTTTGTCGAGTCCAAATCGACACACATGGGTAAGGACACGCTCGTGTCTCTACCCGTATCATACACTTAGTTGATAAATTAGAAAGTGTTATTTATGAGAAAAAGTCCTTGAGAGTCGAGAATAAGAAAATCAAAAAGGACTTAGAAAAATTAAAAGGTGAAGTTATTAGAAGTGGCAAAAAATATCGAGTGTCTAGAGTGCTCTCACTTGATGATAACATTGGAAGAATAAAAGGCAAGCCTCTCCAAGTCGTCAGTGAGAACAAATAACTTCATAAATGAAAAGAATGTATTGGAGAAGGGACTTCACTTGTCTCTTGCCAAGGTAGAGGAAGGCAAAAAACAATTTGCCAATCGGTGTGTAATTCTTGTAACTGAAAACACTGCCCTAAAGATGAGGATCCATTGTCTCAACTGTGCCATTCAGAAGTTTGGAATAGGCCAAAAGTCTTTAAATATGTTATTGGGTACATAGTGTCATGGATCTGGGAAGTTTGGACTAGGATACGTGTGACCAACGTCCCCATCGAGTGGAAATCATTATCAGGCTACCTATAGACCTAATAATAAAAATTCACCAAATAAGGTCAAAAAAGTCTGAAAGGCTTTCCCCATCTTCAAATACGAGCTCGAGAAACCCGATAAAAGCAGCGTCTACTGCTTAAATTGTATGCGCAAATTGTCATATGTTTGGTCACACATCTGGCTCGTGTATGAGGAAAGGTGCTAAGAAAAATTTGCTAGTTTGGCTACCATAGTCTTCTACCTATCATATGGGTGGGATAACTTGAGCAACCAGATCTTTACCCACATCATCTTTTATTGGCAGTTGGCAGTCTAAGGACACGAGGAACGTCTGGGACTTGGACTCGGGTTGCTCCAAGCACATGATGAGAGATAAAGAAAAGTTCCTTTGCCCAAAGAAGAAGAAGGGTGGCATGGTGACCTTTGGTGACAACAACAAAGGACAGATACTTGGAAGCGGCACTATAGGTAACAAGAAATTTTCTATTTCTAATGTTCTATATGTAGGAGGACTTAAGCATAATCTCATCTCTATTAACCAACTATGTGACAAAGGTCTAAATGTCTTATTTGAGTCATCTACAAACACTTGCACAATTATTTATGCCAAAACTTCTAGTGTATTACTTGTGGCTCACAGAAATCATATGTTTATACTGTTAGTTTTGATGATATTTTTGCATCTAATTTGAAATGCATAGTTACTAAGACTGCGGAATTAGACCTTTGGCATAGGACACTAGGACATACTGGTAGCAAACTTATTGTAAAACTATCGAAAAAGAAACTTATTCGGGGACTGCCCAACTTAAGCGATAGTTTAAATGTCTTGTGTGGTCCTTGTCAAAAAGGCAAATTTGTTAAAACCTCTTTCAAAAGCAAAACCGATGTTTCGACGTCTAGAGCACTCGAACTTATTCGCATGGATCTGTTTGGACCCCTTAACATGTGTTGTCTAGGTGGAAAACGATACACCTTCATTATAATAGATGACTTTTCACGTTATTGTTGGACGATCTTTCTGGCAAATAAATCTGACACCTTTAGCGAATTCACAAATCTCTGCACACGACTTCGAACTGAGAAGGAGCTAAAAATAAAATGTATTAGATTAGATCATGGAGGAGAGTTTGAGAATGAGGACTTCTCAAACCTTTGTGACACATTAGGAATTAAGAACGAATTCTCTGCCCCCCGCACTCCTCAATAGAACGGGGTTGTAGAAAGAAAGAAACACACTCTTCAAGAATTAGCCCGCACAATGCTTGCCGAGTGCGGCTTACTATGATCCTTCTGGGATGAAGCAGTTAACACAACATGCTACGTCATGAACCGAGTCATGCTTCACCCACTTTTAAAGTGAACTCCATATGAGCTGTATTCCGAAAAGAAACATTTGTATCGTATTTTAGAGTATTTGGTTGGCCGTGCTACATTCTAAACACTAAGGATCACTTACCGAAATTTGATGAAAAATCTGATATTTGTATCTTCTTAGGATACTCGAGCAAGAGTAGGGCCTATAGGATCTACAATAAGAGGACCTTAGTGGTAGAAGAATCGGCTCATGTGCATTTCGATGAAAATTTCCCAACTAACGAGCCTAAGGCGAATGAAGAAGAGATTGAAGAGAGTGTACCGATAGGGGATGAAGGTGAGGACAGAATCATGGAGAGTGAAACCTAAATTATTGAGCAAGGATATGGGACTCCTAGTAACTTAATTTTTTTAAAGCAACATCCTCGAGATCTAGTCATAGGAGAGCCATCTCATGGAGTTAGAACTCGGTCTACACTTCATGAGTCATTCTCAAACTTGTGTTTCCTATCTGATATTGAACTAAAGAATGTCTTAGAAGCCTTGAAAGATGAATCATCGTTCTTGGCAATGAATGAGGAGCTGAGCCAATTCGAGCGAAGTAAGGTATGCGTGTTAGTGGAATGCCCAGATAACCATCCAGTCATAGGCTTAAAATGGTTTTTCAAAAATAAACTTGATCGTGAGTCTAGGATAACATGAAATAAAGCTAGGTTGGTGGCTCAAGGGTATACTCAGATAGAGGGTGAGGATTTTGAGGAGTCATTTGCCCCAGTTACTCGTCTTGAGTCCATTCAAATGTTTTTGGCATTTGCAAGTTATAAGCGAATTAAATTGTATCAAATGGATGTTAAGAGTGCTTTCTTAAATGGATATATTAAAGAAGAGGTATATGTTGAGAAACCACCCAGTTTCATGAATGTCGCCCATCCAAACCACACATACATGTTTTTGAAGGCCTTGTACGGACTGAAGCAGGCACCCCGTGCTTGGTACGATGGGCTCACTACTTTTCTCTTAGATCATGGCTTTAGGATGGGTAGTGCGGACACAACCTTAATTTTAAAGTCTAAGAATTCAGATCTAATTATATTACAAATATATGCGGATGATATCATCTTTGGGGCCACGAATGAAAAGATGTGTGAAGATATTGTCACCATAATGAAATCTGAATTAGAAATGAGCCTAGTAGGAGAACTTACCTATTTCTTAGGATTTCAGATCTCTCAACACAAAGATGGTATTGTTATAAGTCAGTCAAAATATATCAAAGATATGCTCGTGCATTTTGGATATGAGAATCTAAAACAAGTCAAAACTCCAATGAGTGTATCTCTGATATTAGAAAAAGATGATAGTGGCATTTCTGTCGATCAGACAGTGTTTAGAGTTATGATTGGGTCATTGCTATATTTGAGTGCCTCTAGGCCCGATATCACATTCGCGGTGTGTCTTTGCACTAGATATCAAGCCAACCCTAAGGAGTCACACTTGAAAGCCATAAAGCACATTTTTAGATATCTGATTATAACACAAAATCTCGGACTCTGGTACCCACACACCACTAACTTCAATCTTCATGGGTACTCAGACTCGGACTATGCCAGATACTCACTTGATCGTAAGAGCACATGTGGAATGTGTCACTTCCTAGGGCCTGCGTTAGTTTCCTAGTCAAGTAGAAAACAGAACTCTGTTGAACTTTCTACCGCTGAAGCCGAATATATTGCCTTAGGAAGTTGTTGCACACAAGCACTGTGGATGTCTCAAATGTTAGAAGACTTTGGCCTCACTTGTAGGAATGTTACACTTAGGTGCAACAACAAGAGTGCCATAGACTTGTCATATAATCTATTGTACCATTCAAGATCAAAACATATTGACGTATGTCACCATTTAATTAGCGTTCATATCAAAAGGTAGAACATGAGTGCAAGCTTCATCGACATCGATGACCAAGTAGCGGACATATTCACTAAATCACTCCCGGATGCACGTTTCTGACTACTTCGACTTGAGCTCAGTGTTCTAGATCTCTCATCCTAGTCATTGTTATGTGTGTCAAATTGCCCTATTGTTTGTATGTTTTTATGTTTCATTTTTCTTCATGCATTTGCTTATGAGTTGTTTTTACATGAGTTTCCTTATCATTGTTTTTCTTTAACAAAAAACATAAACATAAAAAAACTATTGTTGATTTATAATGCCCAGGGCTCACATGACTGTGACTTAGACCATAACATGTATGTACAATGTTTGAGTTTAGACTCATAATCTATGTTGTTGCAGAATAGAGACTGGGCGGTCTGGCTGTCCGAGTCTGGCAGATTACAGACTATGTTGTCTGCCAGTTTCTCTCCAGCGGTTTGGTAGCAGGACTGTTGTTGTTGGTTCCCTGGCGATCTGCCGGTCTATCTCTGGCGACTTGGAGACCGGGCGACCTGGCGGTCTCCTGTGGCGGCTTGTTCTCTCCTTCTGGTGGTTGCCGGGCGGTTAGCCTATTCGTCTAACTGCGCGACTTGGTCGGCTTGTATTTATGTTAAACTGCTTGTACCTGTATTATTATTTAGTCCCACATTATTTAATTGTAATCTCTCCCATCTCGTCCATTCTATAAAAGGGAGGCTAGACCATGTAATACACACCTTTTTTGGGATTATAAAGAATTATGTTATTCCAATTTCCGGTTTCTCATTATCTGTTCGCACATGCTATCAGAGGGCTTGACCTTTTTCGCCTGATTCGGTGCCTTCTCCTGTCCACATGGCTTTATCTCCTTCTTGTCGTCTGTTCGCGTGGCCTCTCCTACCTTCTCTACTATGTCGCTGCTCTTTGTGTGCGCGACCCTCTTCTCGCTCCCTCACTCTCTCACTCTGCGAACTATTAACATAGTTTCTATGTCTCCTGTTCGTACGACCTTCTATCTACCCGCATGACTTCTTTCCCTCTGCCTTTTTCTGTTGTTTGGCCGTGGCCTTTCTTGTCGCTAGTGTGTTGACACCGTGACCACTACAAAACCTTTCCATGTGTCCGCTGTGGTTTCTTGTCTTGTCTACTGTGGTTTCTTGTCCTGTCCGCCGCGGTCTCTACTTGTTTTTGTCTTTGCTGCTAGGTCATGACGCTTCTTGCCGCTGGTGTATTGACACCGTGACTGTTGCAGAACCTTTCCATGTGTCCGCTGTGGCCTACTGCCTTCTCTCCGCAACCTGCTGTTCATACGGCTTCACACTACCCGCGCGGTTCTCTCTACATGCGCGGCTTCTCTTCCATGGCTCTTCCCGACTCTTCTACCACCACCGCTACTCCTGTGGCCAATACACCTCCTCCTCGTATTCCTTTTGGGATTCTTGGCACCGTCTCCAAACTTGTCGGTTCCAACTACCCTGATTGTAGTGTCTCCTTCACCTTCTTCGCTCACAGTGCAAATGTCACCACTTCACTGATGACCCTCCTTCTCCACTTCCGCTGATTTTGACGACTGGGATGATAGCGATGCACTTGTGCACACTTGGCTAGCTAACAACCTTTTCGATGAATGTCTTCCCATCATCCGTCATGATGAGACGATCAAGAAGGCTTGGCTTTATCTTGCTGCTTTGTACTCGTAGGGGTTCAGACGTCCCGCATCTATACTTTATTTGCGGACCTCTTTGCCCGTCCTTCCGTGTCTCTTGCTGCCGCTTATCAACAAGTTCAGGCTCTTGGGGATGAGATTCTCTAACATTTCCCCTTCTCTGTGGATTTGGCTGAATAGCACAAGCACTTTCAGGAACTTCTTGTCGTGTGCTATCATCTACGACTTCCTGAGTCCTATGACATGATCCGCCAACAAAACTTGGGCTAGGCGGATTCTCCCACCTTGGATACAACTGCTGCATGCATTGTCGCAGTTACCTCTCTACTTCAGCGTCCGATTCTGTCCTCTCCTCCTCCAGACAACTATGCTCACCAGACTCACCGAAGTGGCCCTGGTAGCCACAACCACCATTCCAGTAGACGTGGCTCTTCCCGCTTCCTCTACTCTCACTGTGGATGCACCAGGCATCTTGTGGATCGTTGTTGGATGAAACATCCACATCTTTGCCCCTTTGGTGACTCTTCCACCTCCTCCTCAAAGCCGTCTGCCTCAGTGGTCACCTCATCAGGTAGTCGTCACGAGGTTACCCGAGGTAAATGGATCATCGACTCTGGTGCGACTAATCACATGACGGACAATTCTCAGTGCTTTTCTCTCCATGAAAAACAAGATCGGTTTCCCCGAGCCTTGTTGTCGATGGCTTTCCCTCCCTAGTTCATGGGATGGGAGTGGTTCACATCTCTCCGTCCCTTCGATTAGCCGATACTATCTATGTGCCCAAGTTTTCATGCAATTTATTATTGGTTACATCATTGTGCAAGCAACATAAGTGCTCCATCACATTCATTCCAACTTCTTGTCCTTTTCAGGATCCGAGCTCCCAACGGACGATTGCTACTGGGACTGAGAGCGGCGGCCTCTACTTCCTCAACAATGTTTCCGCTCTGTCGGCCTTCTCCTGCACCTCTATAGATCTCTTACAATGGCATCTCTGCCTTGGGCATCCTCCTCCACGACTTCTTTGTCAGCTTCTGCCCCACCTCCCTCCGCACAGTTCTCCTCTCAACTACAATGCTTATCAGCTTGCCAAGCATTGTTGTTCCTCCTTCCCACTGAAGCAAGCTCGTGGCTCTACCCATCTGTTTGATCTCATTCACTCTGACGTCTGGGGTCCTGCTCCTACCCTCACCTTTGGTCAGGATAGTTCTTATTTTGTTACTTTCATTGACGACTTCTCTATATATACTTCGGTGTATCTCTTACGAGAATGCTCTGAACTATTCGATGTATGGACATCTTTTTATCATTTAATTAAAAATCAGTTTGGTGTTTCAATTAAAATCTTACGCTCTGATAATGCTAAGGAGTATCATAGTCAAGCTTTTTAATCTTCCTGTATGCAATATGGGATTGTTCATCAAAGAAGTTGCGTCTATTCCTCACAATAAAATGGAGTGGCAGAACATAAAAACTGTCACCTCCTTGATGTTGCTTGCACTCTGTTAACACAAATGCATGTCCCTCGCTCCTACTGGGGCTATGCGGTTCTCATTTCTTGCTATCTCATCAATCACATTCCCTCCACGGTTCTCCACGGTCAAACCCCATTATCCATTCTCTATCCGAGTAAAGATCCTTTTCCTCTCCCTCTACGTATCTTTGGGTGTATAGCCTTTATGCATGCTCCCTCCGCCATCCATGACAAACTCTCCCATCACTCCACCAAATGTGTCTTTCTGGGATACTCTACCACTCAGAAATGCTATTGTTGTTTTGACCCCACTCTTCGCAAGCAGTTCGTCTCCGCAGACGTTACCTTCTTTGAGAATTCTCCATATTTCTCTAATGACTCATCTCCTCTCCATATCGCTTCCGATTCTCCTCCTGTTCCCTCCAGCCCATCGACACCTACCGAGGTATTTCATCCTCCACCATCTCCATCGTATCCTCCTCTCTATCCACCTCTGCAATCTCCCTCCTCTTCATCGTCGTCGCTCTCTACTCCCGAGCCAGCTCTCTCCACCACGAATCCTCCGGATATTGAGGAACCTGTTGATTGTATCTTCCCATTGCTCTTCACAAAGGGGTTTGGGTATGTACCAAGCACCTGCTTGCTGCTGTATTTCCCTATGATCATCTTACCCCTGGCCGCAAAGAGTTTACACTGGATATCTCTACCACTACCACCCCCCGTTCCTATTAGGAGGACCTTATTGTTCCACATTGGAAGGCTATCATCGATGAGGAGATTGCTACTCTCACGAAATGGGGTACCTGGACCCTGGTTCCTCCTCCCGTTAGCATAGATGTTGTTGGCTATCGCTGGGTCTTTATGGTGAAGGTCTGCCCAGACTGCATTGTGGATCATTATAAGGCCCGACTTGTTGCCAAGTGCTTTACCCAGAATTATGGGGTTGACTACTTTGACACTTTCACTCTAGTTGATCTTCTCAGCACTATCAGGGTTCTCCTATCTCTAGCTGTCAATAGAGATTGGCCCATTTCACAGTTGGATGTTAAGAATGCCTTTCTATATGAGGATCTTCAGGAGGATGTATTCGTGGAGCAACCTCCAGGGTATGGTTCTCAGGGGGAGACACTGGTTTGCCGACTCAATAAGGATATCTATGTCCTAAAGCAAAGTCCTCAGGCTTGGTTTGATAATTTTAGCAGGATTGTGGCGGCCGTGGGTTTATGAAAAGTTCTGCAGATCACTCCTTATTTACTCGTAAAACCTCTCTGGGTCTAGTGGTGCTTGCGGTATATGTGGATGATATTCTTCTCACTGGAGATGACCAGCAGCAATAACCATGACAAAGAAACATCTTCGGCAACACCTGGTTACAAAGGACATGTGATCTCCAAAATACTTTCTGTGGATATAAATTTCTAAGAAGCCCAATTCCCTTGTCCTCTCCCAACGAAAGTATGCTCTTGATTTGTTAAAAGAGGCATGGCTGACTGGGGCTAAACCTACCTGATGCCCCATGACGACTGGAGAAGATAAAACCTGGACGAATGACTCTCCTCTTCTTTCAGATGTTATGAGGTACAGACGTCTGGTTGATAAACTTATATATCTCACAGTGATGAGACCCGATATTTCCTATGATGTAGAAAAGGTTAGCCAATTCATGCAAGCTCCTAGGGAGTGCCATCTACAGTCTGCCCTGAGGATATTTGAGTATGTTAAATCAGTGACTGGGAAATGACTACTCTTTCAAAAGAATGGTCATTTGAGGGTTGAAGCGTACTCAGATTCGAGCTATGCTGATGACGAAGGAGAATGCAAGTCAACATCAGTCTTTTGCACCTTTATGGGGGGGGGGGATCTTGTGAGCTGAAAAAGCAAGAAATAGTCTGTCATCTCCAGGTCCAGTGCAAAAGCAGAATATCGAAGTATGACATCGACCACGTGTGAGTTGAAGTGGTTACGGGACTCTCATGTTTGACTTAGGAGAGGACTACAACCATCCTCTACCTATGTTTTGTGACAACAAGGCCGCTATATATATCTCCAAAAATCCGGTCTTCCATGAGAGAACAAAGCACATTGAAGTCGACTGCAACTTTATCGAGGAAGAGATTCTGAAGGAACAAATTTGTACAACGTTCGTCACCTCTGATAAAGAGTTTGATAATATTTTCACCAAGCCAGTATCCAACTCTTTTCTTCATATTTGCGACAAGCTGAGCATGATCGACATATATGCTGCAGCTTGACGGGGAGTGTTGCAGAATAGAGACCGGGCAGTCTGGCGGTCTGACTCTGGTGGATTACAAACTGTGCGGTCTGCCAGTTTTTCTCTAGTGGTTTGGTAGCAGGACTGTTGTTATTTTTTCCTGGCGATCTGCCGGTCTGTCTCTGGTGACTTTGAGACCGGGCGACCAGGCGGTCTCCCGTGGTGGCTTGTTCTCTATTTCTGGTGGTTACCGGGCAGTTAGCCTATTCGTCTAACTGCGCGGCTTGGTCGGCTTGTATTTATGTTAAACTGCTGGTACCTGTAAATATTTAGTCCCACATTGTTTAATTGTAATCTCTCACATCTCCTCCATTCTATAAAAGGAAGGCTATACCATGTAATACACACTTTTTTGGATTATAAAGATTTTTGTTATTCCAATTTCCGGTTTCTCATTATCTGTTCGCACATATGTAAACATTGTCATCTGGTCATAGTGGGTTGAATCTATAAGTGCTTAGCTATTGAGTGAAACAAGACGAGGTCATGTTTGTTTCCTATACCTCTAGGTATGTGTGAGGATTTAGGTAGGGGAATGACTTCACATGATACACACATCCCTAGCCGGTGCACACAAGATGAAAAAAATGCTTTGCATACATGCTATAACTCGTGACACTATATTCTAACATGCTAGAAATACGTTGAATAATCAATGTTATGATACATTTATGATTATACTAGGTGTGAAACTTTGTGCCAAAACTCTAGTACAAAAGTCGTATGTATACAATTTAAAGTGTATCTATATAAGTGGATAGATTTTGATTGACTCGGGGCTCCATGAACTTAAAAAAACAAACGATCAAAGTGATAGATATATGCTAACACAATAACCCTATGCAAACTATCACATCTCTTGTCACGGTCCGCCCAAGCACTACTCATTCCTCCTGATAAGCCTTTATGAACATTGTGAGGATGAGCACCTTGGCTAAAGATTCACTTCGATCTTGTGCATCGACTCCATCTTTAGCTTAATGCCCCAAGTTTTTTGCCTATGCCATCAAATGACATGTGAGGTGACTATTCACCTTATTTCTCTTGTATTAGATTCATAGACGATCGAGATATCCATGGACAATATGCATTCTTTCCCTTTGTGTCGTCTCGCTTTCGATGTTACACAAACACATGTCATTTCCTTATTTAAGACTTCCACACATAAGAATTGGACTGCAACTACACTATCTCCTTTTAGCACAGTACGTACTAGCACACGATTTACACTCATGATGTTCTCAATGTTTGTTCAACTTGATTACTTCCTCACTCTTATAGCATTGTAATCATACTGGTTGTGTGCTTAGTTTAGTCTGTGATGTCCAAATCATATTATATCTGAAAATTAAACATCTCTGACTGTGTACTTCACTCCATTATGTGACCCATGTGCTTGAAATTCTTTGATATGTATTTTTGTTGAGTCACCTCTATGCTTGTCATGTTTATCTTTACCTTTGTGTCCATCATCTGATGTTTGTCTAACGCTCATCACATTTACTCATTTTATCCCGCATATCTGATTAACCCTGCCGACCCTTTTGATATTTTCAAAGGGGGAGTGTTAAATTTTCTCAACGTGGTCAGCAAGATAGCACAAACGCCAAATTAATATCTTCGAAACTACCCAGTTCTCACGTTGAACCAGCGGAAAACCAAGGAACAAAGGTTAATCCCAACAAACAATGGAAGCACAAGCAGATCTTTTATTCATTCACTTCTTTACAACACGAGGCATACATAGCGAGACATGATTTCGCTAGTATAACAGCTGTAAACAGAAAGCACCAAAAAACAAGACGAGTGGACAGCACTGGAGTCCGCCGAGACCGCTGAGGTCGCCGAGGTCGCCGAGTCCGCTGAGATCGCCCGAACTTAAGCTGCAATCCGCCGAATAGCCACGGAGTCCGCCGAAGCCGCGAGGCCGCGCGGACACACTGTTATTCGTCTCCTGCTGAAGCTGAACTTAGGAACACCCCCTACCCGCCTGAACCAGGCAGACAGGTTATTGAAGCTGGCAAAGATGAAATAGAGCTGACAAGCCGCAGAGCAACCTCCTGCTGAATCCGCAGAGACCGCACACTTCCAAGTACTTGACCGAAGTCAACGCCAAACTCCTGGCTCCTTGAAGTTATCCGCGCGACCTGCACACAGCAAACGTCAGCACTGAAACAATCCGCGCAGACAGACAAACTGAGACCGCAGCTCCTTGCCCAACCCAACTAACTGTTCACTCAAGTTACTGTAGACCTGCCAGGGGGGTCCTATTTATAGGAGAGTTGAGGAGTGTGGTCACCGCCCTAGAGATAGAGACACCGCCCCAGCCCGCGCGATAGCAAAGCACCGTCCGCCGAGTCCGCAAGGACTTAGCCGGATACCAAGGAAAACCGCCAGGAGCAAGGCAACATTGGTGAACCCTCTCCAGTCCGCCCAAGCTATGCGGACAAGGCATGTAACGCCCCCGGTTTTTCTGTGTTATGTTTGATCTTCGGTTGGCGTTGCGATGGCTTATTTTCCGGCTTTGTGCCGTTGTAGAGCGTGGTTTTAGCTCTTAGGGTTCCCTGTGTAGCCTGTTTGTAGCCTGTTAGCAAGATTCCCCAGCTAGCCGGACTCTGTTTGATGACTCGGCTGGGCCTCTTAGGGAATGCTTGTGTTTTGGCTTCGGGAAGTGTTATCCCGGGTTTCGTTCGTCGAATGCTAATTTCGAATTCGCTGTTGTGCTCGTAGCGTGGGTTTTTAGCTGTGGCGTGAATTTCATCTTTTACCGTGAAGTTTCGGGTTTCTGGTTATTTTGATGTTGGGTGTAAATAGTAATTATTATGTTGATTGTTTATTTATAAATCTGATATATATAGTCTTGGGTTAGAACTAGGGCTGGGTTCCTTTTCTCCTTTTCCTGTGTCTCAGCTTGATAAAAGCCGTCGCCCGTCGCCTGTACGAGAAGGAAGAGCATCGTCGGCCTACCCTAGCCTTCGGACGTCGTTTTCCTGGAGTTTTTGCGGTCGGATTTTGGTTTCGAGAGTGGATCTGGACTGCCCTCGCCTGGATCTGCACTCTTTCTGTTCCTCAGCTGGTGCTCTGTGGCTAGATCCGAGAGTGGGGGATGCCGCCGACCAAGCTTTTCTGGTATTGAGGCAAGTGATGTCCCCTCATCCTTGCCAAAGTTGATCTTTGTCTTTCTTTTGATTTAATCTTTCATCTCTTTGTTGTTTAGATCTTAGGTGTAAGCTACGGCTTGTTCCCGATCATACCGTGGTTAGTGTATAAGATTCCAGTTAAATCTCAGTTTTCCTGAGGGATTGTGTCTATTAGGGGCAGATTTGGTTCGGTCTAGGTCGAGTAGCTGCATTTGCCGGTGGATGTTGTAATCTAGAGAGAGTATCCTCGTCCTCGCTTCTGGTTGTGTGCTGGTTCTGGCGCTTACGGCCAGTTGGGGTGTCGACACCTTGGTGTCGACACCGGACTGTCTGGGTGTCGACACCTTGGTGTCGACACCGGCTAGTCTGGGTGTCGACACCTTGGTGTCGACACCGGCCAGTCTGGGTGTCGACACCGGCAAGTCTGGGTGTCGACACCTTGGTGTCGACACCGGCCAGTCTAGGTGTCGACACCTTGGTGTCGACACTGGCCAGTCTGGGTGTCGACACCTTGGTGTCGACACCGGCCAGTCTGGGTGTCGACACCTTGGTGTCGACACCAGCCAGTCTGGGTGTCGACACCTTGGTGTCGACACCGGCCAGTCGGGTTGTCGACACTAGGTGTCGACACCAGCCAGTCGGGGTGTCGACACTTGGTGTCGACACCCGCAGCGGCACTGTCGACACCTTGTGTCGACACCGGCCGCAGTGGTGCCGACACTTGGTGTCGACACCAGCAGCGGTTGTGTCGACACCTTGTGTCGACACCGGCTTGTCGTGGTGTCGACACATCGTGTCGACACTAGGTGCTGACCTTGTTTTGGGGTCAGGGAGGCTCGGGGTTGGTTTGGTTGGGCGTGCAAGGCTGCGTCGGTTGGACCCGACGTTTTTGCCTTGGGTTTGTGTGTTTCCTAGGACTGTTAGTGGGACTTTTCCCTAGGAGGGGGACATTGGGTGCTCGGCTAATTTCTGCATGCCGACTCTTGGGTCGTGGCGGGTGGTGGAGTTTTTGGTGGCCTCTGGAGGGGTGGTTTTATGTTGAGAGCTGTGGCCACCGCCTTTTTGCCCCGGTTTGGGTTGGTGTGTGTGGGACCCTAAAGCTGCCACTGTTTGACCCCTTAGCCCCTTTTGGGTCTGATTTTGGTTATGCATTCAGACCCATGTTTTGACCACTGCCACTTACCCTCGTTGTTGGGTACATTGGTCAAATGTACCTGATTTGAAGAAGCCTCACCTAACTCAATGATATACATCATAATGTATTTGATGTGTGTTTGAGTTACTTGTGCAGGTTAGGTATACACTGGACTGAAGCTAAAAGTTTCTAAGTCCATGTGTCGACACCCAGAGGGAAAGTGTCGACACTTGAGAAAGCTTGTGTCGACACCCAGACAAGCAGTGTCGACACTTGGAGTCATTGTGTCGACACCTGGGAAGAAGAGTCGACACCAGTCAGAAAGTGTCGACACTTGGAGTTGTGTCGACACTCAGTGTAGAAGAATGCAGAAAAGCTGTGTCGACACTTAGCAGAAGTGTCGACACCTAGAAGAGCTGAGTCAACACCACAAAGTGTCGACATTTGGAGTTGTGTCGACACTCAGCAAAAGTCTGCAGAATCTAAGTACAAGTGTCGACACTCAACACAATGTGTCGACACTATGCAGAAGAGTCAGCATTTGAGGAATGTGTCGACACTCAGCACAATGTGTCGACACACAACCAGAAGAGTCATCATTTGAAGTAAGTGTCGACACTCAGCACAATGTGTCGACACACAACCAGAGAAGTCAACACTTGAAGAAAGTGTCGACACTCAGCACAATGTGTCGACACTTAGTTGAAGACTCTACACTTGAAGAAAGTGTCGACACAAGGAGCTGTGTCGACACTTAGCAAAGAACAGAAAAGTTACAAAATATTCTAAGTACAAGTGTCGACACTAAAAGAATGTGTCGACACTCAGCTGAAGAAACAAAAGTGAAGACTTGTGTCGACACCAAGAAGCAGTGTCGACACTTGACAGTTTCAACACATGAAGATGTGTCGACACAAAGAACATGTGTCGACACTTAGAAGAATACAGTTGAAGAATGAAGAACAAGTACTTGTGTCGACACTCAATTTCAGTGTCGACACATGCAGAAGAATCTGTGTCGAGACATACAAGGAATTGTGTCGACACCTTGTAGACTTGTGTCGACACTTACACAACATGTGTCGACACTTGGCCTATAAGTGTCGACACTTAAGAACAGAAAGTCTCGACACTATCTGACAGTTAGAGAATTTCAAGAAGTGACTGGTTGACAAGACAGCTGCCGATCCAGCCGGTCTACATCAACTGTCAGAGATATCAGAAGTCTGTTATGAACCGGACCAGCCGGTTACCATGAAGGAAGCCTATAAATAGGCACCCATAGTTTACAGACAGAGATAGATAGAGTGATCAAGATTGATCAAGTAATATATAGAAGTGGTTGAAAAAGCTTTTGACAGAGAGAGTTCAGATCTTTGTAAAAGTGGTATATTGAGTATCAACACAAGAAGATCTTGCTGTGCATCGGCAGATCTAAGAAGTTGGAGAGAGAGAGCTCCAACCAAGTATTCAGTCTTTGGAACTAAGGCTGAGAAGAAGAATTCAGAGTCATCTGGATTTCAAGAAGCAGAGGTCAAGGAACAACTGCAGAAGATTCAGACTAATTCAGTTCTAATCAAGAAGCTTTGAAGGAAGCTAAGTCAGTTTGGATCTAACTGAGTTCTTCCAAGAACTCTTCAAGAAACTCTCAACTCCTCTCTTATTTTCTGAGTTGTAGAGTTAGATATAGTAATTTCTATTTTAACTTGTAGGATCCATTGGATCTGAGAGAATTGTAAGCCTATATTATAAAGGCTGAGGGTAGGGCTTGGTTGCCTGAGTGTAGGAGTTGAAGAACTCTGAGTGTAGGCCTTAATTGGCTGAGTGTAGGCCTGGGTGGCTGAGTGTAGGCCTTTTGGCTGAGTGTAAGGCTTTGGGCCTGAGGTAGGAACCTAGTTGGGTTCTGAGTTAGTGGAGAAGTTTGGCCGAATCTAGTACACTGCTAGATAGGCGAAGGGGGAAAGTGGATGTACCCAAAGATTGGGGAACCACTATAAATTAGTGTGTCTTCTGTGCTGTGCTGTGAATTGACTGTTTGATTTCTGTAATTGCTGTTAGCTGTAGTAATCTGTGAAATAACTGTTGTGCTGCCAAACAAAAGTTAAAAAGGTTTAGGTCACCTATTCACCCCCCCCCCCCTCTAGGTGTTTAGGTACCATATCTTTCAAGTGGTATCAGAGGGAGGTTCCTCAAAAAGGACTAACTGTCTGAGGAGATCCAGTTTGGCAGATTTAGGATAAGTCAAAACACAGTTTCAAGAAAATCAAGAACATGGGGTCTTCAGAGAATCACAAGGAATTGGGTTCAATGAAACTGCCCATATGCAGAAAAGAGATTTTTGGAATCTGGAAAGAAAGGGTAAGGCTGTTCATGGAGGCCTCTGACCCTAGGATCTACATCACAGTCAAAGAAGGGCCTTATGTGCCCATGAAGATTTCAGTCTTGGATGCTACACAGAGAACTCCAAAGGATTTTTCTGAGATGACCAAGGATGAGATTGTCCTAGCTACAATGGACAAAAGGGCACAGAACATCATAGTTAGTGCAATTGATGATGCCACCTTCCAGAACCTTATTCACTGTAAAACAGCAAAAGAAATGTGGGATACCCTCATTGTCTACATGGAAGGTTCTGAAGAAGTAAGACAAGATAGGAAGTCCTTGCTTAATCAAGAATATGAGAGCTTTAGGCAAGGAAGAGGAGATAGCATCACTGAATGCTACAAGAAGTTTTATAGAATTGTTAATGAACTCATGTCCTATGGAAGAGAGTTCTCTAACTATGAATTGAATGATAAATTCTTAAGGTCCCTAACCAAAGACTGGGACACCAAGATCTGTGCCATAAGGGAAATGGCAAAGTTGGGAGAAATTCCTCCTCCCACACTGTTTGGCAAGTTGCTATCTTATGAAATGCAATTGTCAGTAAGAAAAGAGGAGGAAAAGTCAACAAGGACTGAACACAGGGAAAGGACTGTTGCCTTTAAGTCAGAAGTACCTAGAAAGAACAGGACTAAGTCATCAACTCCTCCTCCAGAGGTAGTTGAGTCAGAATCTGATGAGTCTGTTAGCACTAAATCTACAAGCAGTGAAAGTGATGAAGATTTTGCTGCATTTACCAAACATTTTCAGAAATTCCTTAAGAAGAAACAGTGGAGGTCCAGACCTTCATATTCCAAAGGGAAAGAAGTCCAGTATCAGGAGAAGAAGCCTTCAAAGAAGGATAGGAAAAAGACAAAGACTAGTAAGGCAATTGGGTCTAAGATTGTGTGTTACTGCTGCAATAGACAGGGTCATGTTATTGCAGATTGTCCTGAAAGAAGGAAAGAATCCAGTGACAAAAAGAAGACTCACTTCAAAGGAAAGAAGGAGAAGTCCTTTGTTGCAAAGAATGAGAAGACTCTTTCAGACATTTCTTCTTCAGACACTGAGACAGATGCTGAAGCCTATATAGGGCTATTTGCTGAAGAAGAAGAAGAGTTTATGCAGATCATGGAATCAATCTATGGACAAGAAGAGGTTCAGTGCCAAGGACTGATGGCATTGACTGAAAGTACCAAAATCCTAGAGCAGCCTGGACCTAGTCAGGTAAAATGTCCAACTCTAAGTTCAGATTCCAGTTCTAGTTCAGAGTCAGAATCATCTTCATCTAGTGATGGAAGTGTTTCTGAATCTGAGGGAGATATTTATCAGCTCTTAGATGAATACCAAGTACTGTTGCAAGCCTATAAGAAAAGCAAGATCCTAGCCAAAAGTCAGGCAAAGGAAATTGCTGATCTCAAGGCAGCTGCAACAGATTTTGAGAAGCAGTATGATCAAAAACTGAATGAAGTAGCCAGGCTGAAACACATTACTGTGATTCAGATGGGCACTATTACATTTAAGAATGATCAAATTAAGAGACTGGAGACAAATCTCCAGAAGGAAAGAGAGCTAGTTGCTAGGTTTTCAAAACCTAAATCAGTGCTACCCTTGATTGATGAATTTGTTCATCATAAAGGAAAGGCTGGATTGGGTTTTATTAAACCAGCTAGGACTGTTCAGGATCAGTCCAAGTCCAAGGGCAAAGCCCCAACATTCAACAAGCCTGCTGTAGTCAAAACAGCAAAGGTTGTACCTAAGCAAAGGTACAACAAGTTTGAATGCTGGTGTTGTGGCAAGGTTGGCCACTTTGCCTTGGATTGTTGGCACAATGCCAGTGCCAAGGTGAGTAGTAAGTTACCTGGTGGAAAGCCAACAGGTAGCTTTATCAAGTTGCAAACTAACAATCACCAAGGACCCAAGTTTACTTTGGGTTCTAAGGTTCATTAATTTGTTTTGCAGGTGAATCCAAGTGACCATACCCCAACATGGTACTTGGATAGTGGATGTTCCAGACACATGACTGGAACTAGGGGACTACTGAAGGACTACATCAAAATCAAAAATGGTCCTAAAGTGACCTTTGGTGGTTCTGAAAAAGGAATCATCAAAGGGTTTGGTAACATCTCTTCAAACCTTGTTACCATTACTCAAGTGGCTTATGTTAAAGGGTTGAAACACAACCTCATTAGTATAAGTCAGTTAAGTGATGTAGGGTATGACATCTCATTTGTTAAAAATGGTTGTCATATCAAGAGGTCAAGTGATCAAGAGATCATTTTGACTGGATATAGAAAAAGGAATGTCTACTGCTTAGACATTATGATTGAGAACAATGGTTCTCCTGTGTGTCTTGTAGCTGATGAGACAATCTCTCAATGTGTCAAATGGCATAAGAGGCTTGCCCATCTTAATTACAAGACTATTAGCAAACTCTTTAGCAAAAAGTTAGTGAGGAATGGTCCTCAAGTTAAGTGTGTCAAAGATGGCATTTGCTCAGCTTGTCAAAAAGGCAAGCAGACTAAATCCACCTTTAGAAGCTTAGACAACAAAGATGCTGTGAGGTGTTTATACCTCTTGCATATGGATCTATTTGGTCCAATGCCAGTTCACAGCTTAGGTAGGAAGGTCTACACCTTTGTAGTTGTTGATGACTACTCAAGGTTTTCCTGGGTGTTCTTCTTAAAGCAGAAATCTGAGACACCTAATGTCTTCAATAGTTTTGTTAAGCAAATTCAGAATGAATTGAACTGTACAGTGGTCAAAATTAGAAGTGACCATGGTACAGAGTTTCAGTCTGAAAGCATGACAAAGCTGTGTGAAGATTATGGGATATTTCAAGAATTCTCTTCACCTAGAACACCTCAGCAAAATGGCATTGCTGAAAGGAAAAATAGGACCTTGATAGAGGCTGGTAGAACCCTATTAAGTGATTCATCACTGCCAGAGTATTTCTGGGCTGAAGCAGTAAACACTGCATGCCATGTGATAAATAGGGCTACCATCACTAAAAGGTTAAACAAGACCCCCTATGAAGTAGTGAAAGGCAGGAAACCAAACCTATCCTATTTCAGGATTTTTGGTTGCAAATGCTTCATACTTAACAATGGAAAGTCTTACCTAACTAAGTTTGCTGCCAAGTCCCAAGAGGGAGTATTTGTTGGGTACAGCAATAATAGTAAGGCTTATAGAGTCTACAACTTGACTACACAAGTTGTAGAGGAGTCTGTGCATGTAGTTTTTGATGAGACACAACTAATTAACAATGAGTTGTCTAGCAATGTATGCAGCCCCACAGGTCTTACTAAGAAGATGGACAAGCTAGCCATAGAAGATGTACCTGCTGCAAGACAGCAAGTAGAAGAAGATGGCTTATGTCCAGGGGGAGAACTACATGTACCAGGAGCTGAAGAAGTACAAGGAACTCAGCAAGATGAAGATGCTGTAGAAGTACAACCAGAAGCAAGGATGCCTCCAGCCAACAGGCATCTAAGAGATCATCCAGTAGAGCTGATAATTGGAGATCCAAGACAAGGTGTTCAGACAAGGAGCAGAAATCAGAATGCTGTAGTATATTCAAGTTTTCTGTCTCAAATAGAACCAAAGAAATTTGAAGAAGCAATACAAGATCCACAGTGGACTGAAGCAATGCAGGAGGAGCTTAATCAGTTCAAAAGGTGCAAGGTTTGGGATCTGGTTCCAAAGCCTAAAGATCACAATGTGATAGGAACAAAGTGGATCTACAGAAACAAGTTAGATGAACAAGGTGTCATCATTAAAAATAAGGCAAGACTGGTTGCAAAAGGATATAGGCAAGAAGAAGGTATTGATTTTGATCAAACCTTTGCTCCAGTAGCCAGACTGGAAGCCATAAGGATGTTCTTGGCCTATGCAACCTACCAAGGATTCAAAGTATACCAAATGGATGTGAAGTCAGCATTCCTAAATGGTAATTTGAAAGAAGAAGTCTATGTGGAGCAGCCTGCAGGTTTTGTTGATCCAACTTTACCTCATTATGTGTATAGACTTAGGAAAGCATTATATGGGTTAAAACAAGCACCTAGAGCTTGGTATGAAACCCTATCTAGTTTCCTCATTGAGAACAAGTTCTCAAGGGGGAAAATAGATAAGACTCTATTCCTTAGGGAATCTAGAGGCAAAGTAATACTTGTCCAAATATATGTAGATGACATTATATTTGGGTCTACTGAAAGTAGCCTTTGCAAAAAGTTTGCAAAGCTTATGCAAAGTCAATTTGAGATGAGTAGTATGGGAGAGCTGAAGTTTTTCTTGGGTCTCCAAGTTAAACAGACTGGAAGTGGTCTATCCATATGTCAGTCTAAGTTCACCCTAGAACTCATAAGGAAGTATGGTATGGATTCATCCAGTACCATGAAGACTCCTATGGGGTCAAGTATGTCTCTAAGCAAGGATGATGCAGGGAAACCTGTAGATGAAACCTTGTATAGAGGGATAGTTGGCTCCCTACTATACTTGACTGCAAGTAGGCCTGACATTATGTATGCTACATGTGTTTGTGCCAGGTATCAAGCCTGCCCTAAAGAGTCTCACTTGACTGCAGTCAAGAGAATCTTGAGATATCTAAAGGGCACACCTTATCTAGGCCTCTGGTACCCTAGGAATGGAGATTTTGATCTAACAGGCTATTCAGATGCAGACTTTGCAGGATGCAAAGAAGATAGAAAGAGCACTACTGGATCCTGTCAATTCCTAGGTGGAAGACTCATTTCATGGAGCAGTAAGAAGCAAACCAGTGTGGCTATTTCCACAGCTGAGTCAGAATATGTAGCTGCAGGAAGTTGCTGTGCTCAACTTCTGTGGATTCAACATCAGTTAGAAGACTATGGATTTCAGGTAAGTAGAACTCCACTTTACTGTGATTCTACTAGTGCTATTTCAATAGCTAACAATCCTGTATCACATAGTAGAACTAAACATATTGAGATTAAATATCACTTTCTTAGGGAGCATGTAGAAAGAAATGATATTGCACTTGAATATGTTAGAAATGATAATCAGATAGCTGATATGTTCACTAAGCCCTTAGAAGAAGCTAAGTTTAATAGGTTCAAAATTGAACTAGGTATGATAAACTTAGACTAAGTTTACAGAACTAAAAATTGGCTAAGTAAAAAGGTGTCGACACATAGACAAGTCTATGTCGACACAGAATAGTAAGTGTCGACACTTCAGGAAAATGGTGTCGACACATCTAGGAAGTTGGTGTCGACACTTCAGAATGTTAGTGTCGACACATGTCGAGTAGGTGTCGACACATCCAATAAGGTGTCGACACTTAAGTTTTACTCAGAATTTTCTAAGTAAAGTCTCGACTACATGTCGAGTATAGTGGTGTCGACACTTAACCAAGTGTCGACACATAAAATCTGTTGACTAAATTTGTGTCGACACATGAGTGTCGAGACATTATAAGTCAGTGTCGACACTTATTGACAGTGTCGACACATCTTTAGAAATTCATCCCGCCTGTTCGTCTTCAAACAAGAAAGGTATAAATAGGGTTCTGTTTGTGTTTGTCGACACGCTTTCAGAGTTTCGAGACCAAACTACTGTGTCGACATTTCTCTTCTCTAAAGACTAATTCTCAAAACCCTAATGGCTCCCAAGCTGGAAGAGAACGTTAATGAAGGCTATGAACTCGTGCGAGGCGCATTCGACGACGGTGATCATGAAATAAAATCAGTGATAACCCTAGTCAGCGATTCAGGATTGGAATTCTTGGTTTCAGAACCAACCAAGATATGGAAGAAAGAAGTGCTTGAATTTCTTACTGGAGCGTCTGTAGATGACTCAGGCTACAGAATTAAGTCAAGGGTGCATGGCACCAAGGTCAAGGTTTCTCCCAAGTCCTTGAGAAAGGTACTTCAGCTACCTAAGGTTCAAGAAGAACAGGAAGTGACCACATCTAAGACCAGAGAAGCACTCACCTGGTGTGGTCTTGATCCTCAGATGAAAATAGGATCAGTTTTCAACAGGAAGGGAATGAATAATCAAGGCAAATTCCTGTCAGAGATAGTAGGCAAGGTCATTCTCAGTAAAACTGGAGGGCATGACAGGGTGTCAGCCTCCATGTTCAATGTCATGACCAGAATTATCTTCAATCTAAGAACAGATTGGTCTATGATTGTCTTTGAAAAAGTGAAGGAAAGTCTGAAGAAGCCCAATCTGGGCAGGATACTAAGTCTCTACCTGGCTGGATCAATTCCAGAGGTAATGAGCACTGCTGCTGGAACAAAAATCAATCACATGAGGAGAATGGACTCACGGATATTCTCTAGATGGGAAAGGGTGCTGTCCAAGGAATTGACCACCCCTGAGAAACAAGCTTCTAAGAAAGATTCACCCCCACAGAAGAAGAGGAAGATAGCTGCTGTGACTCAAGAGTCCTCCAGCAGCTCAGGTAGTGAAGAACAGGTGGTGTTCACACCTGATGAGCAAGAGGAGGAGATAGTAGAAAAGACTCCTGCTGGTCAAGCTGTGGCTGAGATTCAGGGGGAGCTGCCTCACACTAGCCCCATCCCTAGGGATCCAAGCCAGGGGGAGCTTCCAGGTGTAGCAGAACTATCTACACTGGAGACAGTGAGCAAGCCACCATCCTCATCCAAGAGGTACTTGTTGACCTTAATACTTTCAATTTTTCTATAATAAATTCTGATTTGTCTGATGACCATCAGCAAAATCAGCAAGCAACTCAAGAACCAGATGTTGTTCTCCAAGACACATCTGTTGTAGCTGATGAACACAGTACTTCTCCTGCACAATCTCCAGCTGAATACACAATGGAAGATCTATTTCTGAATTTAGATCAAGATGATTTTGATATGGATAAGAATGCTGCTGATGAAGAGAAGGTTGCTGCTACTGAGGGGGAGAACTTGGAAGTTGTGGAAGAGCCTATTAGGCTAGATACTGAGAAAGCACAAGATGTGCAAACTGACAAACCATCCAGCCCTAAGGATAGGGTGGATATAGCAAGTACATCAGAATTCTGAGGATGATGCAGCTGAGCAAGATAAGAAGAAGCAGTACTTTGTTTTCAAAAGAAGGAGCCAGAGCTACAAGAAGGCTCTACAAACTGTTGCTCAACACTCACTAGTCCAACAAGCTCCATCAACAGATTACAGTAGCCTAATGGTAGCAATGCAAGTAAAGCTGGATGAGCAAAGAAGGACTATAGAGAAATATATTGATGAAGGCCAAAAGTCCCTACAATTTGATCTAGCTCAAGATATCAAATCCATAAGGTTTGAAATGAATTTGAATAAGAAGGAAATGACTGACTGCTTCCACAAGGGTGGTAATGCAGTGGTCTATCTGGCTACTCATCAAGAAACAATAAAAACTCAAGTGGATGATATAGCACTAAAGCAAGGCTATGTGCTGGAGAATCAGTTGAGGATGAATGATAATCTGACTGCATCTCACAATGCAATAGTCACTGAACTAAAGAATAAATCTGATGTCCCTTCAACCTCCTCTGCTGCTGCCAAGGCTGAATTTGACAAATTATTTCAGGAAGAAATTGCTGCTGTCAAGAATGCGATCAAAGATTCACAGAAGGTCATTTCTGAACAGCTTACAAAGCTTAGACCTTTCTTTAAGGATGGAATAAGGTATTTGGATAGCCAAATCAGGTTCCAGAAAGATGATGTGAGAGATCATGTAGCACAAGAAGTCATAAAGGGGGAGAGAGTGTTAGTCAAGGCCAGTTCTGAGCATGCCAAATGGATTTCAAATTCAATCAGGGCTACACTTGGATATCCTCCCCTGTGTGATGATGACAATGTAGCTGAATCAGGTATTCAAAGTGCATATCTTGGAGGTGAGCAACAGGAAGTAGCTCAGGTGATCTATCCACCTCCAGATTTTGAAATGGTTCATGCTGATGTAAGCACAATGTATAGTCCAACTGCTGGCAAGCCCAATGTTATTCTGGAAAAGGTTGTTCAACCTATTACAGCTGCTATGCAAGAGGCTTTGGACAAAGAAGAAGAGACAAGGCTATCAAAGAAGAAGTTCAGGGAACTTGCTGAGCAAAAACCAGATTTTGAACAGTGGAGCCCTACTTCTAGGAACATCATTCTCACAGCCTGGAAAGCAGCCAAGGACAATGCACATGAAAGGAATAAATGGTTCTCAGAAGCTGAATGGAGGAAGCATGAAATCAGGCAGGAAGCCATTGTCCAACATAGAAGGAAGGCTAAGTTAGGAAAGCTACCTCCAACAGCTGTGGAGCCTAGCAAGTACTTTCCTAAGCCCTATCATTACTTTGAGAGGCAAAAAATCAAGGCTGAAGAACAGAAGAAGAAGGACTCCAAAGGGAAGAAGACTGCTGAAGCTGAGCCTGCTGCTGCTGGTGTAAAGGCCAAAGTGCAAGCTGGAAAAGGCATAGTCATAAAAGAACCAGAGCAGAATTAGACTAAGATTAAACTGAAGAATGTTGTAATCTGTTACATCAAACATTTTGTGTAAATCATTGAAAATGTATTAACAACAATATATGAACAATTTTTTGATAAATATAAATTTCATGATTGTTCAGATGAATGTGTCTAATTCTTGTTTGTTCTGTAATGCTGAATGAGTATACATGTGTGCTTTATTACATGTTTAAGTTTAACTCTGTTGACATATACCTGTTTTACATCATTTTATAATTTTTAATTATGAGTGGTGTATATCATTGACTAAGGGTTATGACTTCTCCAAATAGGGGGAGATTGTTGGGTACATTGGTCAAATGTACCTGATTTGAAGAAGCCTCACCTAACTCAATGATATACATCATAATGTATTTGATGTGTGTTTGAGTTACTTGTGCAGGTTAGGTATACACTGGACTGAAGCTAAAAGTTTCTAAGTCCATGTGTCGACACCCAGAGGGAAAGTGTCGACACTTGAGAAAGCTTGTGTCAACACCCAGACAAGCAGTGTCGACACTTGAAGTCATTGTGTCGACACCTGGGAAGAAGAGTCGACACCAGTCAGAAAGTGTCGACACTTGGAGTTGTGTCAACACTCAGTGTAGAAGAATACAGAAAAGCTGTGTCGACACTTAGCAGAAGTGTCGACACCTAGAAGAGCTGAGTCAACACCACAAAGTGTCGACATTTGGAGTTGTGTCGACACTCAGCAAAAGTCTGCAGAATCTAAGTACAAGTGTCGACACTCAACACAATGTGTCGACACTATGCAGAAGAGTCAGCATTTGAGGAATGTGTCGACACTCAGCACAATGTGTCGACACACAACCAGAAGAGTCAGCATTTGAAGTAAGTGTCGACACTCAGCACAATGTGTCGACACACAACCAGAGAAGTCAACACTTGAAGAAAGTGTCGACACTCAGCACAATGTGTCGACACTTAGTTGAAGACTCTACACTTGAAGAAAGTGTCGACACAAGGAGCTGTGTCGACACTTAGCAAAGAACAGAAAAGTTACAAAATATTCTAAGTACAAGTGCCGACACTAAAAGAATGTGTCGACACTCAGCTGAAGAAACAAAAGTGAAGACTTGTGTCGACACCAAGAAGCAGTGTCGACACTTGACAGTTTCAACACATGAAGATGTGTCGACACAAAGAACATGTGTCGACACTTAGAAGAATACAGTTGAAGAATGAAGAACAAGTACTTGTGTTGACACTCAATTTCAGTGTCGACACATGCAGAAGAATCTGTGTCGAGACATACAAGGAATTGTGTCGACACCTTGTAGACTTGTGTCGACACTTACACAACATGTGTCGACACTTGGCCTATAAGTGTCGACACTTAAGAACAGAAAGTCTCGACACTATCTGACAGTTAGAGAATTTCAAGAAGTGACTGGTTGACAAGACAGCTGCCGATCCAGCCGGTCTACATCAACTGTCAGAGATATCAGAAGTCTGTTATGAACCGGACCAGCCGGTTACCATGAAGGAAGCCTATAAATAGGCACCCATAGTTTACAGACAGAGATAGATAGAGTGATCAAGATTGATCAAGTAATATATAGAAGTGGTTGAAAAAGCTTTTGACAGAGAGAGTTCAGATCTTTGTAAAAGTGGTATATTGAGTATCAACACAAGAAGATCTTGCTGTGCATCGGCAGATCTAAGAAGTTGGAGAGAGAGAGCTCCAACCAAGTATTCAGTCTTTGGAACTAAGGCTGAGAAGAAGAATTCAGAGTCATCTGGATTTCAAGAAGCAGAGGTCAAGGAACAACTGCAGAAGATTCAGACTAATTCAGTTC
The DNA here is from genome assembly GCA_039583875.1 of Platanthera guangdongensis. Classification (NCBI taxonomy): domain Eukaryota; kingdom Viridiplantae; phylum Streptophyta; class Magnoliopsida; order Asparagales; family Orchidaceae; genus Platanthera; species Platanthera guangdongensis. Next base: position 93,736,509 of record CM077147.1, read on the forward strand.
TAATCAAGAAGCTTTGAAGGAAGCTAAGTCAGTTTGGATCTAACTGAGTTCTTCCAAGAACTCTTCAAGAAACTCTCAACTCCTCTCTTATTTTCTGAGTTGTAGAGTTAGATATAGTAATTTCTATTTTAACTTGTAGGATCCATTGGATCTGAGAGAATTGTAAGCCTATATTATAAAGGCTGAGGGTAGGGCTTGGTTGCCTGAGTGTAGGAGTTGAAGAACTCTGAGTGTAAGCCTTAATTGGCTGAGTGTAGGCCTGGGTGGCTGAGTGTAGGCCTTTTGGCTGAGTGTAAGGCTTTGGGCCTGAGGTAGGAACCTAGTTGGGTTCTGAGTTAGTGGAGAAGTTTGGCCGAATCTAGTACACTGCTAGATAGGCGAAGGGGGAAAGTGGATGTACCCAAAGATTGGGGAACCACTATAAATTAGTGTGTCTTCTGTGCTGTGCTGTGAATTGACTGTTTGATTTCTGTAATTGCTGTTAGCTGTAGTAATCTGTGAAATAACTGTTGTGCTGCCAAACAAAAGTTAAAAAGGTTTAGGTCACCTATTCACCCCCCCCCCCTCTAGGTGTTTAGGTACCATATCTTTCACTCGTGTTAGGACTGTTAGTCCCTTTTCTGTTTATGCTTTCCTTTCTTTTGGCATATGTTTATGTCTTGATGATGTTGCAGGTTTTATTGGTAGGGCATGTTGGTTTTAATGCTCGCCCTTGGTGTGCTCTACGGTGTTTTAGACAGTACTCTTTTCTTACTGCCTTTACCTTTTTCTTTTCCTTATAGCAGCTTGTTGTCGGGTTGGTAAACCCTTCATCTTATTTACTCATTAATCTATTGCTCTATTTACTTTTGATTGTTCCCTTGCTGAGGTGTTCCTTTCTTGAATACCTCAGGTCCAGGTTGTAGCCAGTTCAGCGGCTAGTTCTTTTGGAGGGGCTTGTTGGTGGCCTCTAGGGTAGCTGAGATTGCTGATCCCCGTTTGCTGTGAGGTAGTTCTTTACTCTTCTGTATAGACATACATACTCGCCAGTGGGTTCGTGTCAGGTTGTTGGCGCCCACTGGTGGCTCCTTGTGATGCTGAATATGAATTTAAACTGCTGTTTTTGCCTAATTGAGGTTGGTTACTTGCTTCTGGGAAGGATTTATGCTAGGTTGCATGTTAGATATTTTAAAACCTTAAAGCATTATTATATGTACCTCATGCATAACATGTTTCTAAATCAAAGACACTATTTTTCCTCAACGTAAAACACTATTTCCATACCTACTATATTCACCTTAGAGTCGTGCCTGCATAAGTCGCCTCCCGGGGACACTTATGCTCATTTAGGGTGTCACTTAATTGAACCAAAGTATTTTCTACTGCGTATAGATATAGTTTTACCTATGGACTAGCTGATCCACTGTGCCGAGGGATACGGCCATCCAACTTAACTGATTTTCTTTCATATTTAATCAACGTGTTTCCTTAAAATCTAAGGTCTGGAGTTTTGCCTGAGCGTGTGCAGTTATCCCCTGCACGACGTGGCATCACGGCACGTGTTTTCTATTACTCTGATACAATTTTTACTGTTGAGAAAATGCGGGTTGTGATAGTTGGTATCAGAGGGAGGTTGCTTGACAAATGGTTGGGCAACCTTTCCCTTGTCTGCATTAGTGTTTAGCATCATACCATTCACACACCGATATGTCATCAGCACGTCTTGGCCGAAGCACGAACACTACACTCATGAGCATGAAGAAGTATACAGGGCATATTATGTAGTATGGGATGCATAATATGTGTTTGTATATGGATCCACCATAGGAGGCAACATGTGAGGGTTATGTAGTATGGGATGCATAACCTCACCACATGAATGCGGCTAGCACGTTTTCTTTTTCGTTTCATGGGAATGTTATGTAGTATGGGATGCATAACATTTTCATGTGTACGCCGCCCATGACATGCACTAAGGCCTTTTTAGAATGCATAGCACATCATGCATAGCATAACATTTCCTAAGCACAACGTGCCAAGCTAAAGATTTGCAAGATGACATATGTACACACATGGTTTTGAATTAAAAAGAATACAAATGCATGCATTCATGGTGTAGGCACATGAGTCAGTATGTTGGTGGTGAACCATCTTAGGATAAGCATAACGTCATCATGGTAAAAACAACTCCCAGAGCATGTTTTGCAGTTGAAGTTCATATTTAAGTGTGTTTGTCGGTACCGGGTAGTTTCGTTCTAGTTGATGGGCTAGGATTTGTCTAAATCTTGTGCGATTTTAGGATGGCGAGACGTCCTGTGACGAGATCGACCCCCCAATCCGAGGGTGAGACGTCAGGAGCGCAGAGCGATGCGTTGGTAGAAAGCCTGCGGCAGAGTAATGAGGAGTTATCGAGGCAGGTAGAGGCTATGCAGGATCAGATTCAGTCCCTGGTAGCAGTGGTGGCGGGACAGCCCCCGAGAGCTCAGAACCACGCTGAGGGGGTAGCTGTTCCTACCCCTCCTGCTCCTCCTGTGCCTTTGGCTGTGGTGCCCCCGGAGATGGCGTTCATATCCCAGTTTCAGCGGCTGAGACCCCCCTACCTATGATGGGCAGGCAGATTTCATGATTTTGGACGACTGGCTGATTACCATTGAGGAAATGTTCTCGTACTCAGGGATTACGGACGATCAGAGAGTGATGCTCGCTGCTTACCAGCTCAAGGGCTTGGCAAAGAACTGGTGGCTGAGGGAGAAAGAGAGCTTAGTGGCAGGTTGCACTTGGGAGTCATTTAAGGTGATGTTGTTAAGTAAGTTTCTGCCTTCAGTCGAACGGGACCGGCTAATGAATGACTTTCTTCATTTAAAGCAGAGGAAACTCACGGTTAGTGAGTATGAGATTGAGTTTAGTAAGTTGAGTCGGTTTGCTCCGGGTCTGGTGAGTGTTGAGGCAGACCGAGTTAAGCGATTTCTGGGTGGACTAAGAAGTGACATACAGCAGTTAGCGAATGCCTATGGAGCAGTCAGTTACGCCAGCGCGGTTGAAGCTGCTTTGAGAGTTGAGGCCATTGAGAATGCCAAGAATAGAGGCCAGCAGTTAAGGAAAGATAAGCGGAAGTCTGGTGGAGGGAAGAGCCCTCAGGAACCTGATGCTGTCGCAAGAAAGAAGGTCAAAGAGATTTGTAGCTTTTGTGGCCGGCCAGGCCACCCCTCTGAGAAGTGTTTCAAAAGGTTGGGAGCGCAGAAGAAGGAACAGGTGCACGCGATTCAGGGTACTTCCAGGGGAGACTTGGTGTGTGCCTTGTGTGGAAGGAAGGGGCATGAGGCTGCCCGTTGTTGGTTAAGAGATAAGGTCTGTTTTAAATGCGGCCAGAAGGGTCATCTCAAGACAAGGTGCTCTCAGACCCAGCCTATTCTGCAGCCAGTTCCCCTCCAGGCTTTGCCACCGCCTCAGCAAATGGATAAAGGAAAGGGGAAGCTGAATGTGCTTTCGGCAGACGAAGCGCAGACTTCGACCCAGGTTATCTCAGGTTCGACTCCTCCCTAGTCGTTTCGTTACGTTTCTTCTTTGATTGTAGTTTTCGTTTTAGCGCTTGTTGCCTTAGATGCGTGTGCAATTCGTAGGACGATTTAAGGTAAAGAACCACTGGGCGCGCGTTCTCTTCTATTCCGACGCTACCCACTCGTTTGTGGCTAGAGCCTTCGTGGAGCGGTTCAGTTTGGGCCTAGATCGTGTTGGTTGTGCCTTCTGCGTTAAGTTCCCCTCCGGTGACTCTGTGGTTACGGACCTGGGGGTCCTAGATTGTCCGATTTTGTTGGGAGATTTTCTGGCCAAGGCAGACTTGAAGGTGATTGACCTGGAGGACTTCGACGTTATTTTGGGCATGGACTGGTTGTCAAGGTACGATGTTGTGATCCAGTGCAAGGGTAAGCGCTTGGACTTCGTCAAAGACAACGGTCAGCCAGGGAGCGTTTATGGATATTCTCTCCAGGAGTCTCCAATCATTTCTGCGGTGCGTGCTCGGAAGTTGCTTGTTTCTGGCTGTGTTGCCTATGTGGTTTCCCTGGTAGGGTCGATTATTAGTGAGCCCCGTTTGGAAGAGATCCCTGTGGTGTGTGACTTTTCTGATGTGTTTCCAGAGGATCTTCCCGGTCTTCCACCCGACCGAGATGTCGAGTTTGCCATAGATTTGGAGCCAGGTACGCGTCCTATCGTAAAGGCGCCGTACCGGATGGCCCCGCGAGAGCTGGAAGAGTTGCGAGTTCAGCTGGATGAGTTATTGGAAAAGGGCTTTATAAGGCCGAGTTCTTCGCCTTGGGGTGCGCCAGTGCTGTTCGTTAAAAAGAAGGATGGGGTGATGAGGTTATGCATCGACTATAGAGAGCTGAACAAGGTTACTATTAAGAACAGGTACCCTTTGCCGCGAATCGATGATTTGTTTGACCAACTGCGTGGTAGTGCCGTGTTTTCCAAGATAGATCTTCGTTCGGGCTATCACCAGTTGAGAATTCGGGAGTAAGATGTTCCGCGGACGGCGTTCTGCTCTCGTCATGGGCATTTTGAGTTTTTGGTTATGTCATTTGGTTTGACTAATGCGCCCTCAGCTTTTATGGATTTGATGAACAGAGTTTTCAAGGATTTTCTAGATAAGTTCGTGATTGTCTTTATAGACAATGTTTTGGTGTATTCTAAGGATGCAGAGGAGCATGATCGACATTTGCTGCTGGTCTTGGCGACTCTGAGAGACCATAAGCTATACGCCAAGCTGAGCAAATGTGAATTTTGGTTGCCTCAAGTTTCTTTTCTAGGCCACGTGATTAATAAGGAGGGAATAACGGTGGACCCAGAAAAGATTGCTGCTGTCACGGAATGGGCGAGACCTGTTACCCCCAAAGAGATCAGAAGCTTCTTGGGTTTGGCTGGTTATTATAGAAGATTTGTAGAAGGTTTCTCTACCTTGTCCGCGCCGTTGACCAAGTTGACGCAGAAGAATGTAGCCTTTATATGGGATGACAAGTGTGAGAAGGCTTTTGAGGAACTAAAAAGAAGGCTATGTTCCGCTCCAATTTTGTCTTTGCCTACGGAGGGCAGTGAGTATGATATATATGTGGATGCGTCGCATGTCGGTCGGGGCTGCGTTTTGATGCAGGGCGGATAGGTGATTGCGTACGGGTCGAGGCAGCTAAAGACTCACGAGAGGAATTACCCTACGCATGACCTGGAGTTTGCAGCTGTGATCTATGTGCTGAAATTGTGGAGGCATTTGCTATATGGCGCGCAGTGTAAGATTTTCACGGATCATAAGAGTTTGAAGTATGTCTGCACTCAGAAAGAATTGAATCTGCGCCAGCGGCGGTGGTTGGAGTACGTGGCTGACTATGATGTTGAAATTCAGTATCATCCAGGCAAGGCAAACGTGGTGGCCGATGCCCAGAATCGGAAGTCAGGTAAGATTTTTAATCTTTCTGCCGAGCATCTAGTGGAAGAGTTTCTGTTGATGGACATTTCTGTGGGAAGCTGTGATTCACAGAGTAGCATAGCTATAGCAGAACCTTCGTGGATTACGCTTACGAGACTGCATCAAAAGGACGATCCCGATCTTCTGCATTTGTATCTTCGAGCTGAGAAAGGTGAATTACCAGACTTCTCTATAGTTGATGTGGGTACCTTGAAGTATCGTGGCAGGTTTTGCATCCCCGCAGTTGGAGATATCCGGGATATGGTGTGCAGAGACGCCCACAGATCTAATGTTGTCTACCATCCAGGGTCTACGAAGATGTATCATGATTTAAAACAAATTGCCTGGTGGTACGGGATGAAGGACATAGCCAGATTTGTTTCAGAGTGTTTCACTTGCAGGCGTGTGAAAGCCGACCATGGGAGGCCTGGTGGCAAGCTGACTCCCTTGGAGATTCCGATGTGGAAGTAGGAGAGTATCTCGATGGATTTCATAACTGGCTTACCGAGATCGCCTAAGGGGCATGACTCAGTTTGGGTAATCGTAGACAGATTGACGAAGAGCGCTCACTTCGTACCATTTAAGATCGATTATCCGATGAGGAAAATAGCCGAGTTGTATCTGGAAGAGGTTGTCAGATTGCATGGTGTACCTATAAGTATCATATCAGATCGAGACTCCAGGTTCACGTCTCGTTTTTGGAAGAGCCTTCAAGAAGGGTTGGGTACAGATTTGAGATATTCCACGACTTATCATCCACAGACCAATGGTCAGACAGAGCGAGTAAATCAGATTGTGGAGGATATGATCCGATGCTATATTCTGGACCACGGAGGAGCATGGGACGAGCGCTTGTGGCTTATGGAATTCGCATACAACAACAGTTATCAAGAAAGCTTGCAAATGGCTCCCTTTGAAGCTTTGTATGGGAGGCGCTGCAGGACTCCCTTGTTTTGGGCTGAGCTTGGCGAGGGACCTTTGTTGGGTCCAGAAGCGCTTGAGGAGATGGAAACCGCTGTGAAGCTTATTCGGGAAAAGCTTCGGATAGCCCAGGAGAGATATGAGAAGAACGCCAATCGGCGTAGATCGGACTTGGAATTTGCTGTGGGGGACTCGGTGTTCTTAAAGGTCTCCCCGTTGATTGGAGTCAAGCGGTTTGGCAAGAATAGGAAGTTGGACCCGAGGTACGTGGGGCCGTTTCCGATTGTTGAGCGGATTGTTGTATCAACCTACAGGCTGGCTTTGCCCGCAAATTTCCCTGGCGTGCATGATGTCTTTCACATCAGTCAGCTGCGAAAATGTGTGATGAATGGCAGGCAGGTTTTGGATTCTGTGCCTCAGTTGGAGCCGAATCTTTCTTATGTGGAGGTGCCTGTTCGCATCTTGGATTCTCAAGTTCGGGCGTTGCGGAAGAAGACTATTCTGATGGTTAAAGTTTTATGGAGGAATCAAGATGTGGAAAGCGCGACTTGGGAGTTGCAGTCGGCTATGAGGGAGGCTCACCCTCATCTGTTTCCCTGATCTTGTGCTTGGTATGTTCTATTTTATTATCTATTTAGCCCTTTCCTGGCTCTTTTTCTCTCCTTCTTTATAGGGGTGTTGTGAGTAAAGTTTCGAGGCGAAACTTTCTTTTAGGGGGAGTGGTTGTAACGCCCCCGGTTTTTCTGTGTTATGTTTGATCTTCGGTTGGCGTTGCGATGGCGTATTTTCCGGCTTTGTGCCGTTGTAGAGTGTGGTTTTAGCTCTTAGGGTTCCTTGTGTAGCCTGTTTGTAGCCTGTTAGCAAGATTCCCCAGCTAGCCGGAGTCTGTTTGATGACTCGGCTGGGCCTCTTAGGGAATGCTTGTGTTTTGGCTTCGGGAAGTGTTATCCAGGGTTTCGTTCGTCGAATGCTAATTTCTACTTCGCAGTTGTGCTCGTAGCGTGGGTTTTTAGCTGCGACGTGAATTTCATCTTTTACCGTGAAGTTTCGGGTTTCGGGTTGTTTTGATGTTGGGTGTAAATAGTAATTATTATGTTGATTGTTTATTTATAAATCTGATATATATAGTCTTGGGTTAGAACTAGGGCTGGGTTCCTTTTCTCCTTTTCCTGTGTCTCAGCTTGATAGAAACCGTCGCCCGTCGCCTGTACGAGAAGGAAGAGCATCGCCGGCCTACCCTAGCCTTGGGACGCCATTTTCCTGGACTTTTTGCGGTCGGATTTTGGTTTCGAGAGTGGATCTGGACTGCCCTCGCCTGGATCTGCACTCTTTCTGCTCCTCAGCTGGTGCTCTGCGGCTAGATCCGAGAGTGGGGGATGCCGCCGGCCAAGCTTTTCTGGTATTGAGGCAAGTGATGTCCCCTCATCCTTGCCAAAGCTGATCTTTGTCTTTCTTTTGATTTAATCTTTTATCTCTTTCTTGTTTAGATCTTAGGTGTAAGCTAGTGCTTGTTCCCGATCATACCGTGGTTAGTGTAGAAGATTCCAGTTAAATCTCAGTTTTCCTGAGGGATTGTGTCTATTAGGGGCAGATTTGGTTCGGTCTAGGTCGAGTAGCTGCCTTTGCCGGTGGATGTTGTACTCTAGAGAGAGAGTATCCTCGTTCTCGCTTCTGGTTGTGTGCTGGTTCTGGCGCTTGCGGCCAGTAGGGGTGTCGACACCTTGGTGTCGACACCGGCCAGTCTGGGTGTCGACACCTTGGTGTCGACACCGGCCAGTCTGGGTGTCGACACCTTGGTGTCGACACCGGCCAGTCTGGGTGTCGACACCTTGGTGTCGACACCGGCCAGTCTGGGTGTCGACACCTTGGTGTCGACACCGGCCAGTCTGGGTGTCAACACCTTGGTATCGACACCGGCCAGTCTGGGTGTCGACACCTTGGTGTCGACTCCGGCCAGTCGGGGTGTCGACACTAGGTGTCGACACCGGCCAGTCGGGGTGTCGACACTAGGTGTCGACACCAGCCAGTCGGGGTGTCGACACTTGGTGTCGACACCCGCAGTGGCAGTTTCGACACCTTGTGTCGACACCGGCCGCAGTGGTGCCGACACTTGGTGTCGACACCAGCAGCGGTTGTGTCGACACCTTGTGTCGACACCGGCTTGTCGTGGTGTCGACACATCGTGTCGACACTAGGTGCTGACCTTATTTTGGGGTCAGGGAGGCTCGGGGTTGGTTTGGTTGGGCGTGCAAGGCCGCGTCGGTTGGTCCCGACGTTTTTGCCTTGGGTTTGTGTGTTTCCTAGGACTGTTAGTGGGACTTTTCCCTAGGAGGGGGACATTGGGTTCTCGGCTAATTTCTGCATGCCGACTCTTGGGTCGTGGCGGGTCGTGGAGTTTTTGGTGGCCTCTGGAGGGGTGGTTTTATGTGGAGAGCTGTGGCCACTGCCTTTTTGCCCCGGTTTGGGTTGGTGTGTGTGGGACCCTAAAGCTGCCACTGTTTGACCCCTTAGCCCTTTTTGGGTCTGATTTTGGTTATGCATTCAGACCCATGTTTTGACCACTGTCACTTACCCACGTGTTAGGACTGTTAGTCCCTTTTCTGTTTATGCTTTCCTTTCTTTTGGCATATGTTTATGTCTTGATGCTGTTGCAGTCTTTATTGGTAGGGCATGTTGGTTTTAATGCTCGCCCTTGGTGTGCTCTGCGGTGTTTTAGACAGTACTCTTTTCTTACTGCCTTTCCCTTTTTCTTTTCCTTATAGCAGCTTGTTGTCGGGTTGGTCAACCCTTCATCTTATTTACTCATTAATCTATTGCTCTATTTACTTTTGATTGTTCCCTTGCTGAGGTGTTCCTTTCTTGAATGCCTCAGGTCCAGGTTGTAGCCAGTTCAGCGGCTAGTTCTTTTGGAGGGGCTTGTTGGTGGCCTCTAGGGTAGCTGAGATTGCTGATCCCCGTTTGCTGTGAGGTAGTTCTTTACTCTTCTGTATAGACATACATACTCGCCAGTGGGTTCGTGTCAGGTTGTTGGCGCCCACTGGTGGCTCCTTGTGATGCTGAATATGAATTTAAACTGCTGTTTTTGCCTAATTGAGGTTGGTTACTTGCTTCTGGGAAGGATTTATGCTAGATTGTATGTTAGATATTTTAAAACCTTAAAGCATTATTATATGTACCCCATGCATAACATGTTTCTAAATCAAAGACACTATTTTTCCTCAACGTAAAACACTATTTCCATACCTACTATTTCACCTTAGAGTCGTGCCCGCATAAGTCGCCTCCCGGGGACACTTATGCTCATTTAGGGTGTCACTTAATTGAACCAAAGTATTTTCTGCTGCGTATAGATATAGTTTTACCTATGGACTAGCTGATCCACTGTGCCGAGGGATACGGCCATCCAACTTAACTGATTTTCTTTCATATTTAATCAACGTGTTTCCTTAAAATCTAAGGTCTGGAGTTTTGCCTGAGCGTGTGCAGTTATCCCCTGCACGACGTGGCATCACGACACGTGTTTTCTCTTACTCTGATACGATTTTTACCATTGAGAAAATGCGGGTTGTGACAAGGCATCAGCCCGCAAAGCTTCCAACCACTGCAGGACAGCAACCCCCTTCAATGGATGTCCGCACAACCCGAGGCAGTCCGCAAGACTCAAGCCTCAATCCGCCACAAGTCCACGACAACAGTCAGATAACAACACTCCACCCGGTCACAGCGGACTTGGCGGATACGGCGGACACCATGACCTTGGCATAGAGTGTGACCAAGTCCAAAAGCCATCAAAGGCCAATGCGAGCATGGCGGACTCAACTCCCGTCCGCTAAACATCGTAGCACAGACCGCCAGCAGTCCGCAAGCTCCTCGCACTCTTGCCCAATGAATCCGCCATCACCCGGACTCCACACAATAGTCCGCCAATCGACCTCCACGGGAAGGCACCTGCTGTACCACCAGAGCTCGACAAGGCCTCAGCTAAGCTCTAAGCCCAGTCCGCAACAGCCCATACCGCAGACACGCCAGTCCGCAAGCTTCCCGCGGACACGAGCCAAACCGCCAAACAACACAAGCTTGCACCACGGCCACTGAGCAATGCACCAGTCCGCGCGCCTCTATCCGCTCAGGCCGCTCCTTGGCTAAACCAAAGCCAACGTCCTATCCGCAGATACCAGGCCGCACAGTCCGCGGACTTCATGCAAAACAACCCGCTCAGAAGACAGCCGGCTTTCCACTAGACCTTCCACTAGGCCACACATCACAGTCCGCCCAGTCCGCCTAGTCCGCCACAGCTGTCCGCCCAGGCCGCCCGGCCTGTCCCGTCAACCACTTCCACTTCACAAAATTCAACACTCCCCCTTGAAGTGGGAAGTGGTGACCAAGCCCAACAAGCTGCGCAAACGCTCAAAGGGCCCCTTCGACAGTGGCTTCGTGAAGATGTCAGCAAGATTATCTTCACTCCAAACATGCCCGACCAGCAGATACCCCTCCAACACCTTCTCCCTGATGAAGTGGTGATCAATCTCTATATACTTGGTCCTGGCGTGGCACACTGGATTGTTAACCAGTTTGAGAGCACTCTCATTGTTACCCCGGAGTAAAGTAGGCCCTTGCACTTCTTCATGAACATCCTCTATAAGCCTCCTCAACCAGACGGCTTCCCGAGCAGCCAAAGCCGAAGCCTTATACTCTGCCTCCGTGGTTGAAACCGACACTGAGTCCTGCTTCTTGCTACACCACGAGATACTAGCTGAACCGCAAGTGAACACATAACCTGAAGTGGACCTCCGATCATCCGAATCACCGTCATAGTCAGCATTCGTGTACCCGAGCAACACAAACTACGAGTCCCTTCTATAGAGGAGTCCCATGTCAGAAGAAGCCTTGACATACTTCAGAATACCCTTTGCCGCCACTAGATGAGATTGCCTTGGTTCAGCCATATACCGACTTACTCGCCCAACAGCATAAGAATGTCCGGCCTTGTAATCGTCAGGTAAATCAAGCTCCCAACAACAGCCCTGAACACCAAGGGATCATGAAGAACCCTTCCCTCATCTCGTCGAAGCTTCAGCCTAGGTTCCAGTGGAGTAGAGCACTTCTTCCCTTCGCCCATGCCGAACCGCTTCACAATGCGATCAGCATACCCTTTCTGGCAAATGAGAACCCCGCACTCCTTCCTCTCCACTTCAAGACCGAGAAAGTGATGCAACTCTCCCAAGTCTTTCATCTCGAAGCGTATAGCAAGCTCTGCAGAGAGCCTTGCTACTTCCCCCTCTGAATTCCCTGTGATGATCATGTCATCCACATACAGTAGGACCAAGACTTGTAGCTCCCCCTTCTTCTTGACGAACAAGCTTGAATCCGAGTTAGAAGCAAGGTATCCACAGAATTGCAAGCACTCTGCAATCTTCTCAAACCAAGCTCTAGGAGCTTGCTTCAACCCATAGAGAGCCTTCCTGAGTTTACAGACATAGTCCGGATGCTTTTCAGAGACAAAACCAAGCGGCTGATCCATGAAGATGTCCTTGTCAATCTCTCCGTAAAGAAAGACATTCTTCACACCGAGTTGCCACAACCTCCATCCCTTGCTATCAGCCAAGGCGATCACCACTCTTACTAAAGTCATCTTCGCAACTAGACTGAATGTCTCCTCATAGTCTTCTCCATACTACTGTAAGAATCCTCTAGCGACCAGGCGAGCCTTGAACCGATCAATGCTCCCATCAGTCTTCCACTTGTACACCCACTTACAAGTAACCGGAGTAATGCCATCAACCTTGGTCACAACGTCCCAGGTTTCATTCTACTTCAGAGCATCAATCTCTTCTTTCATGGCACCTTCCCACTCCTTCACTCCAGTGGCCTCGTTATAGTTTGCAGGCTCTCGCTCATCCTGAGGACCTGCAAAGAAGCAGGAGACAAAGCTCACTGCATTCCCATCACAGTACCGAGCCAGTGGCTTAACCACCCTCTTCGATCTCCGAAGGGTCGGCTCCTTGCTCACTTATTCCGTTGCTTCTTCGGGCTCAACTCCTACCTGGGGCAAGCATTGAGCAGTGCTCCCCCTGCTTCCTGAGGCAGAAGGCTCAGCCTCGGAGTTAGAAGCAACAGGAGCTGCTGGTGAAACAGCAAGCTCCTCTTCCAAGCCTTCAGTAGCTGCCACCGGTGCTTCATCAATCTTGCTACTTCCGGTTAGCTCAACCGAGCCACCTCCATATGACGTCAGCTCGTCAAAGACAACGTATCTTGACACCACGAACTTCTTCATCACAGGGTCCATGCATTTCCATCCCTTCTTCCGCTCATCGTAACCAATAAAGACAAGCTTCCTTGCCTTCGCATGCAGCTTTGTCCGTGAAGCATCCGGGACATGCACGTAGCAAGTTGAACCAAACAGCCTAAGGTGTCCCACACTCGTCTTCTCCTTCAGCAACAGCTCAATAGGTGTCTTCATGTTGATAGGGCTGAGTGGCATCCGGTTGATGACATAAGCAGCACAAGACATTCCCTCCGCCCAAAAGGACCTTGGGATATCTTTCGCATGAAGCCAGCATTTGCAGGTCTCCGTCAGATGACGGATCTTCCGCTCCGCTACCCTATTTTGTTGTGGAGTGTGAGCACAAGTAAGCTCCCATTGGATCCCGTGCTTCCTGCAGAAGTTAGAAAACTTGGATGAAACAAATTCACCCCCGTTATCAGTTCTAAGCTTCTTAATCCGCAAGTCAAGCCGGCCTTCTACCAACTCCTTAAACTCCACAAACAAACGGAAGGCTTCCTACTTCTCCTTTAAGAAGTACACCCAAGTATATCTTGAGTAGTCATCAACCAAGACAAGCATGTATCTGCTTCCGCCAAGGCTGGCAGTAACCGTCGGTCCCATCAGGTCGCCATGAATGCACTCTAGTGGTTTCTTGCTCCTTGTTTGTGATTTATCAAACGGAAGGCGATGTGCCTTACCGTATTGACAGCCCGCGCAAACATGCCCATCACCAAAGGAGGACAACTTCGACAACCCCTTCACCAGACTTCTACTCTCCATCGCCTTTAGCTTGTCCATGCCAACATGCCCCAGCCTCTCATGCCAGATAACAGCGCTATCATTGGCCCTCATTCTATCAACATAAGAATTGGTGGCAAGAACAAACAAGTTCTTCACCCTCCTCCCTACATGAGCAACATCAGCCTTCACCGCTGATACTTTGCGAAGGAACCTCACGTCTGTTGGCCCAAACAGAACGTGATAACCATCGTCCACCGCATTGGTCACCTAGAAGAGGTTTTTCTTCATGCCCGGCACGTGATACACACTCCTTAACATAAGTGGCCCCTGATCACTACCCAAAGACACGACCCCCTCTTTGTCTACTGCATAAAAAGTATTATCAGCAGTGATAATAGCTTCATTACCTGAGTAATCCTTCATGGAGGTGAACTTTGACTTGTCTCCGGTGAGGTGATGACCACACCCGAAGTCCACGATCCACTCGCCATTGAAGTCCTCAGCAGACAAGGCCCGGACACAAGTGCCTGTCATAAAAGCTCCGCCCCATTCTGCTTCTTCACTTCTCAAGCAAGCTTCCTCCTTTCCCGCAGCATACCCAGGCTGTAGTTTGACCTTGCAGTCCTGCTTGAAGTGCCCACGCTGATGACACCGGTAGCACTTCAAGTTCTTCTTCCAGTCCTTAGGAGCATTGCTCCTCTCTGGCTGATATGAAGTTGAAGTCTCCTTCTCACCAGCGTCCTGCACCTTCTTCTTCTTCTTCCCTTCCCATCCTTTCTTCTTGCCTGAGAAGAGAGCTTCGCTGCCTTCCTGATTCAGATTCACTCCAGCCATGTGCCTTGCCAAGCTCTCCTACGATGCAAGCAGATTCTCCAGCTCCAGCAAAGACGGCTGAGTAGCCCACCCTTGAACAGATGTTACAAAGGCCACATATTCCTTCTGCAAGCCGCGGATAATGTGCCTTTTCATCTTCGCCTCAGAGATAGGCTCATCAGGATCCAGTGCCGACAGCTCAGCACACAAGCTCTTCATCTTTAAGAAGTACTTGGAGATGGAAAGGTCTCCCTGAGTTGCCCTGGCCAACTCATTCTCTAGGAACTGAAGTCGCGCCACATTCTTCCTATTGAACAACTCATCAATGGTTTTCCAAATATCAGCAGCCGACTCACATCCAACGATGTGATCAAACAGTTCCGGAGACACGGCTCTCTTTAGAATGAACTCCGCCTTAGCATTTGTTCTTCTCTAGAGCCTAACCTGCTCAGCAGTACGGAAAGCAGCAGTGACTTCCTGCCTGTCGTCACCACCGACGACTTCCCACAGCTCCTCGCCAAGAAGATAACTCTTCATGCACGACTTCCACTTCTTGAAGTTAGTCGGCGTTAAGATTTCAATGCCCAGACCTCTTGCAAAGCTCCCTTCCATTGCAACACCTGTTGGCAACCATTCAGAAGCTCCGAGCAACAACACAGGTTGATCACCACTCAATCACTAAGTAACAACACTGGCTGACTTCCGCTCATGCAACTGAACCTCGCTCTGATACCATGTTAAATTTTCTCAACGTGGTCAGCAAGATAGCACAAACGGCAAATTAATATCTTCGAAACTACCCAGTTCTCACGTTGAACCAGCGGAAAACCAAGGAACAAAGGTTAATCCCAACAAACAATGGAAGCACAAGCAGATCTTTTATTCATTCACTTCTTTATAACACGAGGCATACATAGCGAGACATGATTTCGCTAGTATAACAGCTGTAAACAGAAACCACCAAAAAATAAGCCGAGCGGACAGCACCGGAGTCCGCCGAGACCGCTGAGGTCGCCGAGTCGGCTGAGATCGCCCGAACTTAAGCTGCAATCCGCCGAATAGCCACGGAGTCCGCCGAAGCCGCGAGGCCGCGCGGACACATCGTTATTCATCTCCCGCTGAAGCTGAACTAAGGAACACCCCCTACCCGCCTGAAGCTGGCGGACAGGTTATTGAAGCTGGCAAAGATGAAACAGAGCTGACAAGACGCAGAGCGACCTCCTGCTGAATCCGCAGAGACCGCACACTTCCAAGTACTTGACCGAAGTCAAATCCAAACTACTGGCTCCTTGAAGTTATCCGCGTGACCTGCACACAGCAAACGTCAGCACTGAAATAATCCGCACGGACAGACAAACTGAGACCGCAGCTCCTTGCCCAACCCAACTTACTGTTCACTCAAGTTACTTTAGACCTGCCAGGGGGGTCCTATTTATAGGCGAGGTGAGGAGTGTGGTCACCTCCCTAGAGATAGAGACACCGCCCCAGCCCGCGCGATAGCAAAACACCGTCAGCCGAGTCCGCAAGGACTTAGCCGAATACCAAGGAAAACCGCCAGGAGCAGGGCAACATTGGCGAAACCTCTCCAGTCCGCCCAAGCTATGCGGACAAGGCATCAGCCCGTAAAGCTTCCAACCACTGCAGGACAGCAACCCCCTTCAATAGCTGTCCGCACAACCCGAGGCAGTCCGCAAGACTCAAGCCTCAATCCGCCATAAGTCCACGACCAAAGGCAGATAGAAACAGTCCGCCCGGTCACAGCGGACTTGGCAGATACGGCGGACACCATGATCTTGGCACAAAGTGTGACCAAGTCCAAAAGCCATCAAAGGCCAATGCAAGCATGGCGGACTCAACTCCCGTCCGCCAAAAACCGTAGCACAGACCGCCAGCAGTCCGCAAGCTCCTCGCACTCCTGCCCAACGCAGCCGCCATCACCCGGACTCCACACACCAATCCGCCAATCGACCTCCACAACAAGGCATCTGCTGTACCACCAGAGCTCGACAAGGCCTCAGCCAAGCTCTAATCTCAGTCCGCAACAGCCCATACCGCGGACACGCTAGTCCGCAAGCTTCCCGCGGACACGAGCCAAACCGCCAAACAGCACAAGCTTTCACCACAGCCACTGAGCAATGCACCAGTCCGCGCGCCTCTATCCGCTCAGGCCGCTCCTTGGCTAAACCAAAGCCAACGTCCTATCCGCAGATACCAGGCTGCACAGTCCGCAGACTTCATGCAAAACAACCCGCTCAGAAGACAGCCGGCTTTCCACTAGACCTTCCACTAGGCCGCACATCACAGTTCGCCCAGTCCGCCTAGTCCGCCACAGCTTTCCACCCAGGCCGCCCGGCCTGTCCCGTCAACCACTTCCACTTCACAAAATTCAACAGGGAGAATAAATTGTTCATGAGTATGTTCATGAGTATGCGTCACGGGTTAGGAAAGGTCACATGTATGGGGAACATGTTAATAATGTGTGCACATAGATAGGGGGAGCATGTATAACATGTAGATGGGGGAGCGTGTATATAGGGGAAGTGATATAGAGAACCGAACCTACAACCTGATGTTTTCTTATAACTCCTATTCTTTATATATGCACTCTATCTCATTGTTATATATCTTGAACGGAAGTTGATATTATCAAATGGGGGAGTTTTTTTGAACTAATGTTTCATATTCCCTGAGTTTGGGAATATCAACTCGCAGGTTGTATTTAATCACCTCTTCTATTGATAGAGTGTGCAGGTTGACAGGTGCAAGCTAAGAAGAAGATTCCTATGGCCACTAACACCGAGTGGTAGACGTTACCGCCGAGTGGTAGCCATGAACTAATTGGACAGAGATCTCGGGAAATTACCACAAGCGGTAGTTATTACCACGCCGCGGTAGTCTCTAGACGGTCGTCAGGCAGGACTTCTCGAGAAACCAATCTACTGCCAGGAGATAGAGGATAAAGTGACGCGCTAGCCTCTCGACAAATGTCAAGACGTTTCTCTCGAAAAACCATTCTACAGTAGGAGATAGTTCTTACTGTTCCGCACTAGCCTTCATCGAGCATCAACACAACTGTTCAGAATCATCGTATCCAATTTTACCTTGTGGCAGTAGCTGTAACCGCGTGGCGCTAGCAACGATAAAATGATAAAATATTATCTTTAAATACTATTCCAGATTTGTACGACAACTGACACAACAAATGCTCGGACTTACCGTCGGTCGCTAGTCTTACCGTTGGCGGCAGCCTATTTTCATGAAGAGTATAAAAGGATGCCATGGTTTATGTGCTTGTATATATGAAAAAAAGAATAGACAGGAGTTCGTGAATTCTAGGATTCAGCCTCTATTTCTTGAGTTCTGTTCCACAGGTCTCCGTCGAAGAAGAAGTCAGTCGTCTCCCTCCCGCTCGTGACCGAAAGACTCAGGCAATCCAAGATCTACATCGAATACGAAGTACCGACCGGTTACCAGCAAATGGATATCTCAAGCACTGGCGCGGATTGCTCTATATAGAAGTCTTCAAGAGGAAGAACTTCATCTTTAAAATATCTACAACTTTTACTCTTGAAATCTTTGTTTTTCTAAATCTTGTGGAGAGGAAAATCGACTGGTATGGGTCATCAGAATCCGGGTAGGATTCTGTGGGAAATCGTCATAGGGATAAGGACATCTAGATCGGGTGGATCTAGCGGGGCTCTAAGACCCTTCCTTGTGTGGAGGTGAAGAGCCGGCTCGAAGACTTTTCCTGGAGGGAAAAGGAGAGAGCCAACTGCTCCGTGGAGTGGATTGATATAGAAACCAAAAGATTGTTTCTACTCACTACCTTAGATCTACAACGTCACAGAGATCACCCTTCTTGTACACATTTATAATTATTGTTGTTTGGAATTCATGCAATGAAATCTTTTGTATATGTGTTTATTACTTCTGGGTGTGTGTTGTGATTATTCAGCGAGTGTATGTGTTTGTAGTGTTTGAACTCAGGTCTGTATAGGAAAACAAGCTCTGTATATTACCGCCGTGCGTTAGAACCTAACACCCTATGGTAGCTTCTAGAACTTGATTTCCTGGGACGAAATATTTTAAATTTCAAATAATGCTCCAAACCTTATTCACCCTCCCCATCTAAGGTTGGCCATGAGATCCAATAATATGGACTTAGTCAAATATCTACACAGATTTTTTGTGGCATTGACTGTCCAAGCTATACTCAATAATTTATGTTGTATGGCGTTTAGTGTGTAGACTTCAGTCAACGGCTGTGGACATAGCCACATTTCTTCCTGTTTCTTCTTAGTCTTTCACTGCCTTAGCCTGTCTTACAGTTTTTTATTGTATAGCATTGAGTGAGTAGAGTTCGCTCAACACCTGTGTACTTAGCCATTTCAGCATGTTAATTGTTAGGTTGAGACTATATTCAATGCTTTTAATCACGTGGCATTGAGTGAATAGACTTCACTGAACTCCTGTGGACTTAGGCGATTTCCAGCCTATACAGCATCTTCCCTTGCATCTGGCATTGAGTGAACTGACTTTACTTAACGCCTGTGGATTTAGACAGATTTCTGTCTCTCCACATCTTTACTTTGTGACCATCTATCAAATCACTTAGAATGCCTGTCCTATCAATGTTTCAAGGACTAACCTGCATGCTTGAACTTAAGCATACATCAAATACAATTTCAGGTATATCATTGACATGATTGACTTCTTCAAATTTGGGACATTATGGGTAATGGACCCAATGCAGGCATTCAGTGCGTTGAGTGAATATTCATCACACAATGCCCCTGGACTGGGCTATAAGTTTCCTTATCTGCTAGGCGTTGAGAGTATTGAGTGAGCCTTCATCACTTAACGCTTTTGTCCTTAACCGCTTCTATGGAGTCTGCCAACTTCTTGAGGCGTTGAGTGCATTGAGTGAGCTGTCCACACTCAACGTATCTAGACTTAGATAAATTTTTCTGTCCATCTTTCCTTGAGCTTTGACGTCACACAACACTTTCTTCTCTGGTATTGAGTGAGCTGTATTCACTCGATGCTTCTGGACTTAGCCTGATTTCTTTGACAGAATCTTCAAAAGCATTTATGGTGTGAGCTTGACTTAATGCTTCCTTCTTCAGGAGTTGAGTGAGTTATCCTCATGGAATGATTCTAGACTTAGTCGATTCTTCAGCTTGCAAATGTTGAGTCTTTGACACACTCAGCTATACTCGATTCCTCTTTTTATATGGCATTGAGTGAACTGCCTTCACTCAACCCCTATCGACATAGCCACAAAATTACTTTGCAGACTGCTAGTCTTTGACTGTATACACCTTACTCGACACTTTTTGGCATCTGGCATTGAGTGAACTGGGTTCACTCAATGGCTATGGACTTAGGCGATTTTCACCCTTTCCAACATCCTTCTTTGACATCTGGCGTTGAGTGATTTGGCTTCACTCAATACATGTGGACTTGGACAGATTTCTGTCTCTCCACTTCTCTACCTTGTGACCACCTGTCATAACCATTTCTAATACCTATCCAATCAATATATTAAGGACAAACCTGTATGCATGAACTTGATCATACAATAAATACAACTATGTGTATACCATTGACTTGTTTGACTTCTATAGATCTGGGAGATTGTGGGCAATGGACCTAACAATCTCCCCCTATTTGAAGAAGTCAAAATCCTCAAACAAAATTCAGAGTCAATGATATACAATAACATATGTAGCAATAAAACATTAAATTAGAAAACTTATAACAAGAGAACAAGAGTATCTAGTTTTAGGTAACCACACATTCCTTGCATGCAGGGTGATCATCATCACTTCTTGCTCCCCTATTTTGTTGATGCCTAGCCTTGATCATTTCGTTCTCCTCCCCCTTTTGACTTATATAAATAGTCACGGAGGTGTTGGCCTCTGATTATCTTCTCCCCCTTTTTGAGTACAGATAATAAACTATTGCAGCTGCTAGCTTCTTCTCTACAGGAAGCTGAATCTATCCCTACAAGTGCAGGACTTGCTCCACCTCAACTAAAGCATCTTCTATCATCCTTCCTAGTAGAAACTTTAGTCTATTCCAGTCTGGATTGCACTTGAACCACTTGAAAAATATTCATACCATCCAAGGTCTTTTCCACATGCAAAAAGTAGTACAACCTATAACAAAAACAACACATGGAGCAACTAAAGCTATACCATGTTCAACATGTTGATACGCGAAAACGGCACCGGGGCACAGCTAACACGGAGGCGGTGTTCGGTCTCACAAGATAGGAGAGGAAGAGGGCGGAAGGAAGCTTCTGAGTGCTTGAGAGTGGAGCAAGCAGCTTGTCAAGGAGGTGTGGGGATATAGGAGAGGCTTGATCAACAGAGAAGGTTGATCAAGAGTGTAGGAGGTTGACTAGGAGCTGTCGAGCAGACGGTTAATATGACGGTTGTGCTTGCAGGTTGGTTGCCGAGAGAGGAGCTGAGCTAGGCTAGGAAGAAGGGAGAGAGAAGGGGCCGCTAGCAGCGGCAACAACAGACTTCGCCCACCACGGCTTAAATGCAACTCTTGCGAACGGATTTCCTTTGATTAATATGGAGAGCGTTACAACTCATTAGTACACCTTTGCAACAAAATCAATCAAGGGGTACAAAAGGAAGCTGGCGGCTAAGGGAGAAGAATGCCAGAGGAGGCCGCGCGGACTGAAAATCTTAATCGGCAGGCCGCGCGGTTAAGGGGAAACAGGAGACCGCGCGGACTGTAGATCAGAGGATGGCAGGCTGCACGGTTAAGTCGCAGAGGAGGGTGCGGTCTGAAAATCGGAGTCCGCAGGAGCTGGCTGGCTGACTAAGCGTGAGCACTTTGACGATGCCCTACCTCTCATATGCGATGCATGGGGGGCTATTTATAGGCCCGAGGAGGTAACAGCTTGCGGTGACGTTACCCCCGGTGAGACGGTAACTTGAGCGAGATGGAGACGTAGTCCGCCGAGTCCGCAACAGGCCGCGCGGACTTGGACTTACTGCTGGAGTTGGTGCTGCTGATGGTGAACTAAATGGCGGACTGCGAGGCGAGTCCGCGGAGTCCATTGCTGCTGAGTTGAGATTATCTGCGTGCTGCTGAAGTGGCGAACACTGGAGGACGAGTGGCGGACTCCGTGGGGGATGTCGCTGCGTCTGCTGCTACTGAGCTGAGGGACTACCCGCTGCTGGAATGCGGAAGCTGGGAGCTTTCTAGCGGATTGTGAGGAAAACCTGCGGAGTCTGCCGCAGTTGAACTGTGAGCAAAGGGAATGCGAGCGAAGGATCGTCCGTTGAGTCCGTAGAGTCCGCAAAAGACTGCGCGGTCTGAGACTGCTTTGAGGGAATTATGTTGCCTGGCTGTTGAGGCTGTTGGGGTTCACCACTGAAGGCGGGCTGGAAGTCTTGATCTCACTTATAGTCCACCTAGCTCGCGAGTAATTTGGACGCAGCTGGTCTTGGCGGGTAGCCGGAGCTGGAGTCCGCGCTCTGTAGGCGGACTGGAGGAATAGGCTGCCCACGCTGCTGGTGGCAAGTGCTGAGCGACCTGCCGATCTTGACGAGGCAGACCGCGTATGTTGGCGAGGTGGAGATGAAGGCAGCCGGCTGGCGGCCTGGGCCAGGTCGTCGCTTGCGCTTGGCGATTTGGAGATCATCTTGTAGGAGCGGGCTGAAAGAGTGCCTAGTTCCTGCAAAGTATGTGACTTGTTGCTGACATGGGTGGATAGGGAGTTTAGTCCGGCAGAGGGAGACCTGCAGATACAACCTCGCGGTTAAGCTAAAAAAGGGGGCGGCCTACAGACACGGACTGTGGAAGCAGTCCGCTGACCCTGCCGACCAAGGGAATTCGCACGGCCTGGGGGGTCAGACCGCTAAGACCGCGCAGACCGCTCGGCCTGAGCGGACAAAGATTTCTGTCCGCCCTACGTAGGCCACTGCGGCCTCCAGGAGAAACCCGGGGAAGGCCGCGATGAGCAAGCTGGCTCCTTTGGGAAGGATCACCGATTTCTGGGTTAACATAATCCCTGCACTTTTTTAAGTTCCGAAAAGAACTTCGAAAAAGTTGGAGACCCGCGAAAATCGTGATCCACCCCAACGGAAAGAGAAGGGGGGCAAGGAGAGATAGAACCTGAAGCCTCTCCTTAGAAGTTTGGTGATGCCCGTCTATTTTACTGTAAGAGGAAAGTTAGGGTAGGCATGTATGGGTTGTACATCGAGTGTGTACCTGAGTTTACCTTTGCAAAACGAAGGTGTGTCCTCTACTAAGTTCTACAAAATGAAAGCGAGAGGAAAACACAAGTATAATAACTTGAAATTACCTGATGGAGCCTTGCAAGCACCTATTATCCTCTGCAAAAAAGGAAGGATAAAGGATATAAAAGAAAGAAAAAAAAATGAGTTGCAAGTACCTGGATGGGACTTGCAAATCTCTGCTGGTTCCTACAAAAGAAGAGTTAAAAGGTATGCACAGTATACGAAGGTAACTTGCAAGTACCTGTGAAGAAACTTGCAAATACCGGATGATCTCTGCAAGAAGAGAGTCATGAACAAACATGATATATAAAGAGTAAGCTGCAAGTACCTGAGACGAGTCTTGCAAGTGTTTGTTGATCTCTGCAAGAATAAGAGTTAGAAGCAAACATGATATGAAGAAGCTTGCAAGTACCTGGGAGAAGGCTTGCAAGTGCCTACTAATCTCTGCAAAAAGAAGTGTTAGAAGCAGACATGATATGAAGAAGCTTGGAAGTACCTAGGAGAAGGCTTGCAAGTGCCTGCTAATCTCTGCAAAAGGAAGATTTAGAAGCAGACATGATATGAAGAAGCTTGCAAGTACCTGTGAATAGATGGCTTGCAAGTGTTAAATGTCGTTGAGATAAGGCCGATATGACCTAATAGCAAGGAGGATCCCTGATGAACTCTTTATTATGAAGCCCATATCAATAAATCGAGCATTAACTGTTGATATGGTTGGGTGGGCAAGCAAAATGAATGCTGGAATCCTTTTGGTAGGTTGGATTAACCTGTTCACCTGTGAAAGAAGGCGATTGACAAAAAGGGAGGTCTATACTCGGAATGACTAAAGAAGGTTGAATGCTGCCACAGGTGTTCCCCATGGGCCTTTGAATCACTTTCCTGAGGAAATCATCCCGAGTATAGTCCTACTCAAAGCGGGATGGCCGCGCATCCTCTAGGAGGGCACAAAAGGGAAAAGCAAGGAGAAGATCCTGAGAAGGATCGCTAGAAGCACTGCTATCTTTCCTTGGGCACAAGCATCATAGATCAATGAGACTAATTGCACCAAGAGGCCTATAGCTTGTTTGTGGATTGATCAGTGGAGTTGTGAGAACCCGAGAAGGCACGGATCGAGAGTACCATAGAGTGTTCGGCCATCACAGTTAGGTGATGATCGAAGAGACAAGGCTACACTTGATCGCCATTGCTTGTCAAGCAAAGATCATCATAACTGTAATGTATCCTTTGTGAAGCACAACAGAGCTAACACATGGGGCACCCCTATCACACACTCTGTGTCAGATACCTGCTAGGATCCGAAGTCTGAAGCCCAACGTCGCAATTGAACGGCTCCCACTACACACATGGGTATACTCCCGCCATATGTGGTCGAAGCGGTCATACCAGAACAAACTACGGAGGGAACGTTTCAGACTCGGCGATATCTCATTAGCGTAGTGACCCCTTAGGGCAGAGAAAATAGAGAAAGAAGCATCACAAGAAGGGAACTGTGTCAGTATATAAGATCCCTAATAAAAAGCGTTGCTAAAAAGCAAGAAGGAACACTGAGAAGTGTTTGGCAAAATGATAATGTCTGAAAAGAGAAAGAGCAAGGGTTGAGATAACCCATCAAGGTTGTGAGGAACTTTGGAGGACTGTGAAGTCCATTGCTTGCTTAGAATAGCCTACCAAGCACACCCTCGTCGTCAGCATCGAAGCATCCGACAGCTTGGTTAACAACGAGGAGATGAGGCTCTTCGACTAGATTCACTCCTTTGGAGGAGGAAGGAACATCTGTAACCTCTTTTCCCTTTGAGGTTGATGGACCAGGGCAATCTTCTTTGGAAAGCAGGTCAAGCATCTTACCCTGCCGAAGCATCCTTTGTACAAGCTAGCGGAGTGCTCGGCAGTTTTCAGTCAGGTGGCCTGACTCTTTGTGAAATTCACAGTACGGTTCGGAGTCTCTAGACCTTTGATCGGTTGGTCGATAGGGCTTCTTGTATCTGGCCCTGTCTTTCATGATTTGGCATACTTCTTGCATAGCCTCGTCGAGGTCAGACTCATGCAAGTCATTGTCTTGTCGGTGATGAACTGCAGCTGTTTGAGAAGATGGAGCTAGTGGTAGCAATGATTCTTGAGCACGATCACGGCTCGGGAAGGAGTATCAATGGCATTGATACCTTCTCTCCTTTTTTTGAGTGAGTTGGAAAATGATTGTAAGGAGACCATGGAGGATGCTTGCGAGAGAGATCATTCTCTGATAAGAGCTTAGATACGAAGCCTGGGTTGCTCTTTTCTCCTCGGATGTATGAGTTGGCTAGAGCAATCAACTCTTGATATGTCCTTGGAGCATGGACATTGGCTTCAAATTTGAGAGGCCCTTCACGAAGACCGTGGATAAGAGCCACTCTGTACATTTCTTGATCAGTAATCTTGATGTCCAAAATCTCTCTTGGGAATTGATCAACAAACTGAGACCAAGTTTCATTGCTGCGCTGCCTGATCTCAAAGAGGGTTTCAGGACCGCCCTTTCTCTTGGTGGAGGTAGAGAATCTGAGAAGAAACTCCCTTCGTAGATCGACGAAGGAAGCGATGGAGTGAGGACGGAGGCCATAGAACTAGTCCCTCACTTCCCAATCAAAGGTTGTGACAAGGAGCTTGCACATAGTAGCATCAGAGTCTTGAGAGCAACAGCCAATTCGAAGGCTTGAAGGTGCTTCAACGGATCCGTCTCTCCGGTGTAGATTGGCAATCGAGGCTCTTTGAAGTTAGCTGGAGTTGGCTCATGGCGAACATTTTCTGTGAATGTAGAAGGTTCTTCTTGATCTCCTACAGCATAAGGAAAGAAGGGAGAATAAGCTGCAACTGCAAAAGAAGCAGGAGGGTAAAAAGGAAAAGCTGTTGTAGGAGGTGCAAAGGCAGGAGATGCAGGGTAAGGATGACTTCCCTGAAAGTTAAGAAATCTTGCAGGACTTCCCCGGGCTGCTTCCCGGAAGAAGTTTTGGCGAGCAACAAATTCTTCATCTTGAGGCCGCAGAGGAGCTGCAGGGCCTTGCGAGAAGGTTGTTGTATAAGGAGGAAAGACTAGCGGGCAAGCTGGAGGACAAGCTTGCTGATGACCCAATGTTGATGCTGGATTGATTGGAGCAGTGGAAGCAACTAGAGCTGTTGCTGGTTGAGAGTCTAGTCGTTGCGTGATTGCAGCGAGAATTTTGTTGATCGCTTGGAACTGTTGAGCATTCTCACAGCGCGATTGTTCAAGGGCTTCCCAGAGAGGATCATCTCTAGGAATTGACTGAGCAAAGTTCTCGGCTGATTGATGATCTGACATGGTTAACTGTCGCTGTTCACCATCTGACCGGAACTGAAGGTCGCGTGTTAATTGTTGATGCGCGAAAATGGCACCGGGGCACAGCTAACAAAGAGGGGGTGTTCGGTCTCACAAGCTAGGAGAGGAAGAGGGAGGAAGGAAGCTTCTGAGTGCTCAAGAGTGGAGCAAGCAGCTTATCAAGGAGGTGCCGGGATAGAGGAGAGGCTTGATCAACAGAGAAGTTTGATCAAGAGAGTAGGAGGTTGACCAGGAGCTGTCGAGCAGACGGTTAATATGACGATTGTGCTTGCAGGTTGGTTGCCGAGAGAGGAGCTGAGCTAGGCTAGGAAGAAGGCAGAGAGAAGGGGCCTCTAGCAGCGACAACAGCAGACTTCGCCCACCGCGCCTTAAATGCCACTCTTGCGATGGACTTTCCTTTGATTAATATGGAGAGCGTTACAACTCGTTAGTACACCTTTGAAACAAAATCAATAAAGGGGTACAAAAGGAAGCTGGCGGCTAAGGGAGAAGAATGCCAGAGGAGGCCACGCGGACTGAAAATCTTAATCGGCAGGCCGTGCGGTTAAGGGGAAACGGGAGATCGCGTGGACTGTAGATCAGAGGACGGCAGGCCACACGGTTAGGTCGCAGAGGAGGGTGCGGTCTGAAAATCGGAGTCCGCAGGAGCTTGCTGGCTGACTGAGCGTGAGCACTTTAACGATGCCCTCCCCCTCATATGCGAGGCATGGGGCTATTTATAGGCCCGAGGAGGTAACGGCTTGCGGGGATGTTACCCCCGGTGAGACGGTAACTTGAGCGAGATAGAGACGGAGTCCGCCGAGTCCGCAACAGGCCGCGCGGACTGGGACTTACTTTTGGGGCTGGTACTACTGATGGCGAACTGAATGGCAGACTACGAGGTGAGTCTGCGGAGTCCATTGCTGCTGAGTTGAGATTGTCCACATGCTGCTGAAGTGGCGGACACTAGAGGATGAGTGGCAGACTCCGTGGGGGAGGCCGCTGCGTCCACTACTACTGAGCTGAGGGACTGCCCACTGTTGGAAAGCGAGAGCTGGGTGCTTTGTGGCGGATTGCTAGGAGAACCCGCGGAGTCCGCCACAGTTGAACTGTGTGCAAAGGGAATGCGAGCGAAGGAGCATCTGCTGAATCCGCAGAGTCCGCAAAAGACTGGGCGGTCTGGGACTACTTTGAGGGAATTCTGATGCCTGGCTGTTGAGGATGTTGGGGTTCACCACTAAAGGCGGACTGGAAGACTTGATCTCACTTCGAGTCTGCCCAGCTCGCAAGGAATTTGGACGTAGCTGGTCTTAGAGGGTAGCCGGAGCTGGAGTCCGCGCTCTGTAGGCGGACTAGAGGAATAGGCTGCCCACGCTGCTGGTGGCAAGTGCTGAGCGACCTGCCGAGCTTGACGAGGCAGACGGCGTATGTTGGCGAGGTGGAGACGAAGGCAGCCGGCTGGAGGCCTTGGGCAGGTCGCCACTTGCACTTGGCGACTTGGAGATCATCTTGCAGCAGCGGGCTGAAAGAGTGACTAGTTCCTGCAAAGTATGCGACTTGTTGCCGACCTGTTTGGATAGGGAGTTTAGTCCGGCAGAGGGAGACCTACGGATACAACCTCGCGGTTAAGCTGAAAAAGGGGGCGGCCTGCAGAGGCGGACTATGGAAGCAGTCCGCGGACCCTGCCGATCAAGGGAAGGTGCGCTGCCTGGGGGGTCAGCCTGCTGAGACCGCGCAGACCGCGCGGCCTGAGCGGGAAAAGATTTCTGTCCACCCTACCTAGGGCACTGCGGCCTCCAGGAGGAACCCGGGGAAGGCCGCGATGAGCAAGCTGGCTCCTTTGGGAAGTATCGCCGATTTCGGGGTTAACACAACATGCCCAACTAAAACTTGAAGGTGTTGATCTTTGCTTCATCCAGTGGCTTAGTGAAGATGTCAGCCACTTGCTTGTCTATAGGGACAAACTCAAGACTTATAGCATCACATTCCACATGCTCCCTAATGAAATGATACCTAATCTCAATGTGCTTAGTCCTGATATAAGAGAAATGATTACTAGCAATTGAGATTGCACTAGTAGAATCACAGTACAAAGTAGTTCTACTTATCTGGAGGTTATAGTCCTGGAGCTGATGCTGGATCCACAGTAATAGTGCACAACAACTACCTGCTGAGATATACTCTGACTTAGCTATTGAGATTTCAACACTGGTTTGCTTCTTGCTGCTACAAAACACTAGTCTTCCTACCAAGAACTGACAGGTGCTTGAAGTGCTCTTCCTTCCCTCTTTGCTGTAAGTCCCCCTCCCCTTACCAAGTAGGTAACCAGGTCTTATGCCCAGAACTGCCGCCTTACGGTGACACTAACATACAGACTAGTTGACACCGCAAGCCGCTGATCCTGCCGGCTAGTACGATTATTCAACCTGTCGGCCAATCGAAAATAAAAGTATGCAAGTTGTAAGTAAAACTAGGAACTCCACAATATCACAGTACAAGATCATAATATATATGAAAATGAAAAGTACAATAGTCCACAATGAGTAGAGAAATGAGAGAAGGGTTTATGCCATGTACATAGCAATTCAAATATCTCTCTCACAAAACAAAACTATGCAGAAGCAAACTCTATCACAAGTACACTATTCCTCACCTGACGACGTGCTGTAGTAGTGGTAGTAGGTGGTATCAGCTCCTCATGCCCTTCCACCTCCTCCTACTGGTCGTGCTAGTGCTCAAGCTGCTCGAGCTCCTATGGTCACAATTGACGTTAGTCATAAAAACTAAGCCATTTTGTCCTCGCCAAATCCCTGTGACTCTTAGGTACCGAGCGGGAGGACAGAGTAGGGAACAACAAGGTGTAAAAAAGGAAAGCAGGTGATTGTGCATCTATTCTATCATGGTATAGATTAGCAATTGTATCTCTACACTAGCAGTTCTATAAGGTAGAATTAGAGTATGTACAAATAGTACAGGAAAACGAGTGTGGTGGGAGAAAGTAAACAAACTACTACTTAGCTAATATCACAGAAGTATCTTAACTTATATGAATGCTCATACAAACTTATAAGTTAAGGTTTCACAAAGGTAACTTATCATATAAAAGAGCCCATAATAATTTTTATGATAAAGATCTATTTTGCGTATGTTCTAAGTATGTATGTATATTATGGTATGCGAGTTATGATTCATACAAGTGCAACTCACCCGCACTACTCTGTGATCACAGACATTTAGTTCCCATGTTTTGGAGTTATCTGAACTCTCGGGTACCACAGTTGTGGCCACGACAGTAGTGGAGCGGGCATCTCCGCTTCCTAGGTTAGACCCTTCGTACGCCTCTGAAGGACACACTAGAGTCACCACGTACTAATGCTGACAATCCCGGCAGTATTTTGGTAGAGTGTGAGTTCTCAGGGATTGTCCACTAGACCGCAGTATAAACCACCTATTGGCCCCTCAAACCTTCATACCTCACCAGAGTCACCGTACTACCATCAGTGTGATGATTGGTCAAGTACCATATGACCCGCCATTAATATGATTATACACATGCAATTTATTTCCAATCCGAGCCTCTAGCTCGCAGGACCGAACCTGTCCTGTAACCAAACATCTGAGCCTCTAGCTCACAGGACTAAAACCTGTCCTGTATCCAAACATCCGAGCCTCTAACTCACAGGACTAAACCCGTCCTGTCACCCTCCAAACCTATGCAGGTGAGTTTTCCATATCGTTCCCTTAACTTATTAGACTACTATTGTCTAATTCTTGTTATACATAGCAATTTATGGTTAGTCCTTGGACTGCCAAGGGCATAATCGGTGAAGGGCTCTCGAAGACACTAGGAACTATGATGGGCTGAAACCCAAAGCTTCCTTTCTTGAGGACACTTAATTTTATTAGTGTTTACACATTATTAATACCCAACTCTCGACATTGCTATTGAGAGAACCTAATGACTTAAGATATTATTGTGAGAGTGACGGTCTTCCGCCGGTCTCCGTTATAATTACTTTCTTATGACTTGCACTCTAGCACTCGTTATTATTGTTGTGTACATTGGTCAAATGTACCTGATTTGAAGAAGCCTCACCCAACTCAATGATATACATCATAATGTATTTGATGTATGTTTGAGTTACTTGTGCAGGTTAAGAAAGTACTGGACTGAAGCAAAAAGTTTCTAAGTCCATGTGTCGACACTCAGAGGGAAAGTGTCGATACTTAAGAAAGCTTGTGTCGACACCCAGACAAGCCGTGTCGACACTTGGAGTCATTGTGTCGACACCTGGATGCAAAGTGGACACCAGACAGAAAGTGTTGACACTTGGAGCTGTGTCGACACTCAGTGAAGAAAAGTGCAGACAGAAAGTGTCGACACAAGGAGCTGTGTCGACACCCCGTGAAGCTGTGTCTACACCAGGAAGTGTCGACACTTGGAGCTGTGTCGACACTCAGCAAAAGTCTGCAGAGTCTAAGTACAAGTGTCGACACTCAACACAATGTGTCGACACTATGCAGAAGAGTCAGCATTTGAAGTAAGTGTCGACACTCAACACAATGTGTCGACACTCAACAGAAGAGTCAACATTTGAAGTATGTGTCGACACCCAGAACAATGTGTCGACACACAGCTAAAGACTCAACACTTGAAGAAAGTGTCGACACATGGAGCTGTGTCGACACTTAGCAAAGAACAGAAAGAACAACAAATTATTCTAAGTACAAGTGTCGACACTATGGGAATGTGTCGACACTCAGCTGAAGTCTCAACAACAAGAAGGTGTGTCGACACAAGGAGCTGTGTCGACACTCAGCAAGTTTCAACATAGAAGACTATGTGTCGACACCAAGAAGCAGTGTCGACACTAGACAGATTCAACACAAGAAGTTGTGTCGACACAAAAGAGATGTGTCGACACATAGAAGAATTCAGCAAAAGCTAGAAGAACAAGTACTTGTGTCGACACTCAATTTCAGTGTCGACACATGAAGAAGAATCTGTGTCGAGACATATAAGGATATGTGTCGACACCTTGTAGACTTGTGTCGACACTTACAAAGCATGTGTCGACACTTGGTCTATAAGTGTCGACACTTAAAGACAGAAAGTCTCGACACTTACTGACTGTTAGAGATTTTCAAGAAGTGACTGGTTGACATGACAGCTGCCGATCCAGCCGGTCTACAGCAACTGTCAGAGATGTCAGAAGTCAGTTATGAACCGGACCAGCCGGTTACCATGAAGAAGGCCTATAAATAGGCATCCACAGTTTACAAAAACTGTGGTTGTTGAGGTTGTTGATCAAATTGTTAACAGAGTTCAGATTATTGAAGTAATCATAAAAGTGGTATACTGAGTATCAACACAAGAAGATCTGGCAGTCCAACTGCAGATCTAAGAAGTTGGAGAGAGAGGGCTCCTTCCAAGGAATCAGCCTTTGGAACTAGGCTGAGAAGAAGGATTCAGATTCAGTCTGGATCTTAAGTAGCAGAGGTCAAGGAACAACTGCAGAGGATTCAGCCTTATTCAGTTCTACTCAAGAAGCTTTGAAGAAAGCTAAGTCAGGGTGAATCCAGCTAAGTTCTTCCAAGAACTCATCAAGAATCTCTCAACTCCCCTCCTTTAATTCTGAGTTGTAGAGTTATTATCTGTATTACATTTTTAACTTGTAGGATCCATTGGATCTGAGTGATTGTAAGCCTATATCTATAAAGGCTGAGGGTAGGGCTTGTTAGCCTGAGTGTAGGAGATTGTAATCTCTGAGTGTAGGCCTTGTTGGCTGAGTGTAGGCCTTGGATTGGCTGAGTGTAGGCCTTGATTGGCTGAGTGTAGGCTTTGGGATAAAGCTGAGTTGTAAGGCTTTGGGCCTGAGGTAGGAACCAATTTGGGTTCTGAGACAGTGCAGGAGTTTGGCCGAATCTAGTACACTGCTAGATAGGCGAAGGGGGAAAGTGGATGTACCCATATCCTGGGGAACCACTATAAATCACTGTGTGCTGTGCTGTGAATGTGCTGTGTATGTTTGATTATTGCTGATTGCTGAGATAAACTAGTTAAAAATCTGTGATATAACTGTTTGGCTGCCAACAAAGTTAGAAAAGGATTAGGTCACCTATTCACCCCCCCTCTAGGTGTTTAGGTACCATATCTTTCAAGTGGTATCAAAGCGAGGTTCCTCAAAACAAGGACTAACAGTCTAAGGAGATCATGTTTGGCAGAAACAGTCTAAGTCAGAAAACAGCTTCAAGAAAATCAAGAACCATGGGTTCCTTTGAAAATCATAAAGAATTGGGTTCCATGAAATTACCTATTTGCAGAAAGGAAATTTTTGGGATCTGGAAAGAAAGGGTAAGGCTATTTATGGAGGCCTCAGACCCAAGAATCTACATCACAGTTAAGGAAGGGCCCTATGTGCCCATGAAGATTTCAGTTCTAGATGCAAATCAGAGAACTCCAAAGGATTTCTCTGAGATGACTAAGGATGAAATTGTCCTAGCCACCATGGACAAGAGGGCACAGAACATAATAGTGAGTGCCATTGATGATGCCACTTTTCAGAACTTAATTCACTGTAAGACAGCAAAAGAGATGTGGGACACTCTTATAGTGTATATGGAAGGATCTGAAGAAGTTAGGCAAGATAGGAAGTCCTTGCTTAATCAAGAGTATGAGAGCTTTAGGCAAGAAAAGGGAGATAGCATCACTGAATGCTACAAGAAGTTCTATAGAATAGTTAATAAACTCATATCTTATGGAAGAGAGTTCAGCAACTATGAACTGAATGACAAATTCCTAAGGTCCCTAACCAAAGATTGGGACACCAAGATCTGTGCCATAAGAGAAATGACAAAGTTGGGAGAAATTCCTCCTCCTACACTGTTTGGCAAGTTATTGTCATATGAGATGCAGCTGACAGTGAGGAAAGAGGAGGAGAAATCTACTAGGACTGAGCACAAGGAAAGGACTGTTGCTTTCAAGACAGAAGTTCCCAGAAAATGCAGGACTAAGTCATCAACTCCACCTCCAGAGGTAGTTGAATCTGAGTCAGAAGAGTCTGTCAGTACAAAGTCTACAAGCAGTGAAAGTGATGAAGACTTTGCTGCCTTCACTAGACACTTTCAGAAATTCCTAAAGAAGAAACAGTGGAGGTCCAGACCATCTACTTACAAGGGAAAAGAAGTCTTGTATCAGGAGAAAAAGCCTTCAAAGAAGGATAGGAAAAAGACAAAGACAAGCAAGGCAACTGGATCAAAGATTGTGTGCTACTGCTGCAATAGACAGGGTCATGTTATTGCAGATTGTCCTGAGAAAAGAAAAGAATCCAGTGACAGGAAAAAGACTCACTTCAAAGGGAAGAAAGAGAAGTCTTTTGTTGCCAAGAATGAGAAGACTCTTTCAGATATTTCTTCTTCAGACACTGATACTGATGCTGAAGCCTACATAGGGCTATTTGCTGAAGAAGAAGAAGAAGAAGAAGAATTTATGCAGATCTTGGAGTCAATTTATGAACAAGAAGACTGCCAGTGCCAAGGACTGATGGCATTGACTGAGACTACCAAAATCCTGGAGCAGCCAGGACCCAGTCAGGTACAAAGTTCAAGTTTAAATTCAGATTCTTGTTCTAGTTCAGAATCAGATTCTTCTTCATCAAGTGATGAGAATGTATCTGAGTCTGAGGAAGATATTCATCAGCTTATAGATGAATATAAGGTGTTGTTGCAAGCCTATAAGAAATGCAAGACCCTAGCCAAAAGTCAGGCAAAGGAGATTGCTGATCTCAAGGCTGTTGCAACAGATTTTGAGAAACAATTTGATCAAAAACTGAATGAGGTAGCCAGGCTGAAACACAGTACTGTGATTCAGATGGGAACTATCACCTATAAGAATGATCAAATTAAGAGACTGGAGATCAATCTTCAGAAAGAAAGAGAGCTTGTTGCTAGGTTTTCAAAACCTAAATCAGTGCTACCTTTAATTGATGAATTTGTTCATCAAAAAGGCAAGGCTGGACTGGGCTTTGTTAGACCTGCAGGGACTGAGCAGTCCAAGTTTAAGTCCAAGGGCAAAGCCCCAACATTCAACAGGTCTGCTGTAGATAAAACAGCAAAGGTTGTACCTAAGCAAAGGTACAATAAGTTTGAATGCTAGTGCTGTGGCAAGATTGGCCATTTTGCAATGGACTGTTGGTACAATTCCAGTACCAAAGTGAGTAGCAAGCTACCTGGTGGAAAGCCAGTAGGTAGCTTTGTCAAGTTACAGACTAACAAGTACCAAGGACCCAAGATTGCTTTGGGTTCTAAGGTCCATTAATCTGTTTTGCAGGTGAGTCCAAGTGGCCATACCCCTACATGGTACTTGGACAGTGGATGTTCCAGACATATGACTGGAACTAGGGGACTACTGAAGGACTACATTCCAATAAAAAATGGTCCTAAAGTGACCTTTGGTGGTTCTGAAAAAGGAATCATCAAAGGGTTTGGTAACATTTCTTCAAACCTTGTTACCATTACTCAAGTGGCTTATGTTAAAGGGTTGAAACACAACCTAATAAGTATAAGTCAGTTAAGTGATGTAGGGTATGGCATCTCATTTGTTAAAAATGGTTGTCATATCAAGAGGTCAAGTGATCAAAAGATCATTTTGACAGGATATAGAAAGAGGAATGTCTACTGTCTAGACATTATGATTGAGAACAATGGTTCTCCTGTTTGTCTTGTAGCTGATGAGACAGTCTCTCATTGTGTCAAATGGCACAAGAGGCTAGCCCATCTAAACTACAAGACTATTAGCAAACTCTTTAGCAAAGAGTTAGTGAGGAATGGTCCTCAGGTTAAGTGTGTCAAAGATGGTATTTGCTCAGCTTGTCAAAAGGGCAAGCAGACTAAATCCACCTTTAAGAGCATAGAAAACAAAGATGCTGTAAGATGTTTGTTTCTCTTGCATTTGGATCTCTTTGGTCCAATGCCAGTTCACAGCTTAGGTAGGAAGGTCTATACCCTTGTAGTTGTAGATGACTACTCAAGGTTTTCCTGGGTGTTCTTCTTAAGACAGAAATCTGAAACACCTAGTGTCTTCTACAGCTTTGTCAAGCAAATTCAGAATGAACTAAATAGTACTGTGGTCAAGATTAGAAGTGACCATGGTACTGAGTTTCAATCTGAAAGCATGACAAAACTATGTGAAGACTTTGGGATATTTCAAGAATTCTCTTCACCTAGAACACCTCAGCAAAATGGCATTGCTGAAAGGAAAAATAGGACCTTGATAGAGGCTGGTAGAACCCTACTAAGTGATACATCACTGGCAGAGTATTTTTGGGCTGAAGCAGTTAACACTGCATGTCATGTTATAAATAGGGCTACCATCACTAAATGGCTAAACAAGACCCCCTATGAAGTTTTGAAAGGCAGGAAACCAAACCTATCCTACTTCAGGATCTTTGTTTGTAAATGCTACATACTTAACAATGGGAAGTCTTACTTAACTAAGTTTGCTGCCAAGTCCCAAGAGGGAATTTTTGTTGGGTACAGCAATAATAGTAAGACTTATAGAATCTACAACTTGACTACACAAGTTGTAGAAGAATCAGTGCATGTAGTTTTTGATGAGACTAAACTTATTAATAATGAGTTGTCTAGCAATGTATGCAGCCCCACAGGTTTGACAAAGACAATGGACAAGATGACTATAGAAGAAGTGCCTGCTGCAAGACAGCAAGGAGAAGAGAGTAGCTGTTGTCCAGGGGGAGAACTACATGTGCCAGTTGCTGAAGAAAGACAAGGAGTACAGCATGATGCAGATGCTGAAGAGGTTCAACCTGAAGTAAGGATGCCTCCAGCCCACAGGCATCTTAGAGATCATCCAGTAGAGCTGATTATTGGAGATCCAAGACAAGGAGTACAAACCAGGAGTAGAAACATGAATGTTGCAATCTATTCCAGCTTTTTGTCTCAAGTTGAACCTAAAAGATTTGAAGAAGCAATACAAGATCCACAATGGACTGAAGCTATGCAAGAAGAGCTTAATCAGTTCAAGAGGTGCAAGATTTGGGAACTGGTTCCTAAACCTAAAGACCACAATGCAATAGGAATTAA
The DNA here is from genome assembly GCA_039583875.1 of Platanthera guangdongensis. NCBI lineage: Eukaryota > Viridiplantae > Streptophyta > Magnoliopsida > Asparagales > Orchidaceae > Platanthera > Platanthera guangdongensis. The sequence goes on from CM077147.1 coordinate 93,772,355, forward strand.
GTGGATCTACAGAAATAAGATGGATGAACAAGGGGTCATCATAAAGAACAAAGCAAGATTGGTTGCAAAAGTATATAGGCAAGAAGAAGGTATTGATTTTGATCAAACCTTTGCTCCAGTAGCCAGACTGGAAGCCATAAGGATGTTCTTGGCCTATGCAACCTATCAAGGATTCAAGGTTTACCAGATGGATGTCAAGTCAGCATTCTTAAATGGTAATTTGAAAGAAGAAGTCTATGTGGAGCAACCTTTAGGTTTTGTTGATCCAACTCAACCTCATTATGTCTATAGACTTAGGAAAGCTTTATATGGGTTAAAACAAGCTCCTAGAGCTTGGTATGAAACCCTATCTAGTTTCCTCATTGAGAACAAGTTTTCAAGGGGGAAAATAGATAAGACTCTATTCCTTAGGGAATCTAGAGGCAAAGTCATACTTGTCCAAATATATGTAGATGACATTATATTTGGGTCTACTGAAAGTAGCCTTTGCAGAAAGTTTGCAAAGCTTATGCAATGTCAATTTGAAATGAGTAGTATGGGAGAGCTGAAGTTTTTCTTGGGTCTCCAAGTTAAACAGACTGAGAGTGGTTTGTCCATTTGTCAGTCAAAGTTCACCCTAGAACTCATAAGGAAGTATGGTATGGATTCATCCAGTACCATGAAGACTCCTATGGGGTCAAGTATGTCTCTTAGCAAGGATGATGCAGGGAAACCTGTAGATGAAACCTTGTATAGAGGGATAGTTGGCTCCCTATTATACTTGACTGCTAGTAGACCAGACATCATGTATGCTACATGTGTTTGTGCAAGGTATCAAGCCTGCCCTAAAGAGTCTCACTTGACTGCTGTCAAGAGAATTTTGAGATATCTAAAGGGCACTCCCTATCTAGGCCTCTGGTACCCTAGGAATGGAGACTTTGATCTAACAGGTTATTCAGATGCAGAATTTGCAGGATGCAAAGAGGATAGAAAGAGCACTACTGGAACCTGTCAATTCCTAGGTGGAAGACTAATTTCATGGAGCAGCAAAAAGCAGACTAGTGTGGCTATCTCGACAGCTGAGTCAGAGTATGTGGCTGCAGGAAGTTGCTGTGCTCAACTTTTGTGGATTCAACATCAGCTAGAGGACTATGGATTTCAGGTAAGTAGAACTCCACTTTACTGTGATTCTACAAGTGCTATTTCAATAGCTAATAACCCTGTATCTCATAGTAGAACTAAATATATTGAGATTAAATATCACTTTCTTAGAGAACATGTAGAAAGAGAAGATATTTCACTTGAATATGTTAAAACAGATGAACAAGTAGCTGATATGTTTACTAAGCCACTAGAAGAAGCTAAGTTCAATAGATTCAAAATTGAACTAGGTATGATAAACTTAGACTAAGTTTACAGAATAGAAAATTGGCTAAGTAAAAAGGTGTCGACACATAGACAAGTCTATGTCGACACAGAATTGTGGTGTCGACACTTCAGGAAAAACGCGTCGACACATCTAGGAATAAGGTGTCGACACTTCAGAATGTTAGTGTCGACACATGTCAAGTAGGTGTCGACACATCCAAAATGGTGTCAACACTTATGTTTTACTCAGAATTTTCTAAGTAAAGTCTCGACGATGTGTCGAGTTATGTTGTGTCGACACATAACCAAGTGTCGACACATAATATCTGTTGACTAAACTTGTGTCGACACATATGTGTCGAGACATTATAAGTCAGTGTCGACACTTATTGCTAGTGTCGACACATGTTTAGCTCGCTATCCCGCCTGTTCATCTTCAAAAATCAGAAAGGTATAAATAGGGTTCTGTCTTTGATTGTCGACACGCTTTCAAAGTTTCGAGACCAAAACTCCTGTGTCGACACCTCTCTTTTCTTAAGACAAATTCTCCAAACCCTAATGGCTCCAAAGCTTGAGGAGAACGTATACAAGGGCTATGAACTTGTGCGCGGCGCGTTCGATGATGGAGATCAAGAAATCCAATCGGTAGTAACCCTAGTCAGCGATTCAGGACTAGAATATTTGGTTTCAGAACCAACCAAGATTTGGAAGAAGGAAGTTCTTGAATTCCTTACTGGAGCTGCAGTTGATGACTCTGGATATAGAATCAAATCCAGAGTGCATGGATCCAAAGTCAAGGTCTCACCAAAAAGTCTGAGGAAGGTACTCCAGCTACCTAAGACTCAAGATGAAGAAGAAGTTCCTACATCCAAGACCAGGGAAGCTCTTACCTGGTGTGGACTTGATCCAAAGCTGAAGATAGGTTCTGTCTTTAACAGGAAAGGCATGAACAGTCAAGGAAAATTCCTGTCTGAAATTGTGGGAAAGGTCATTCTCAGTAAGCCTGGAGGGCATGACAGGGTGTCAGCCTCAATGTTCAATGTCATGACAAGAATTATCTTCACCCTAAGAACAGATTGGTCAATGGTAATCTATGAGAAAATCAAGGAGAGCTTGAAGAAGCCCAACCTGGGCAGAATACTAAGTCTCTACCTAGCTGGTACAATACCAGAGGTAATGAGCAATGCTGCTGGAAGCAAGATTAACCACATGAGGAAGATGGATTCCAGGATATTTTCTAGGTGGGAAAGGGTGCTGTCAAAGGAACTGCCCACTCTAGAGAAGCCAGTTACTAAGAAAGATTCTCCTCCAAGGAAGAAAAGGAAAACTGCTGTTGTGGCACAAGAGTCCTCAAGCAGTTCTGAGAGTGAAGAACAGGTGGTGTTCACACCTGATGAGCAAGAGGAAGAGATAGTAGTAAAGACCCCTGCTGCTCAAGATGTAGCTGAGATCCAGGGGAGCTGCCTCAAGCTAGCCCCATCCATAGGGATCACAGCCAGGGGGAGCTTCCAGTAGTAGAAGAACCATCTACTCTAGACAGTGAGCAAGCCACAGTCATTATCCAAGAGGTACTCACTGACTTAAAAACTTTAGACTATATTATAGAAGATGCTAATTTGTCTGATGTCCATCAGCAAACTCAGCTAGACACACAAGTTCCAGATGTTGTTATAGAAGACAAATCTGCTGAACAAGAAGTGGTACCTGAGTTAGTGGTTGAAGAACAAAGACTATCTCCAGCTCCATCTCCACCTGAATATACAATGGAGGATTTATTCTTAAATCTAGATCAAGAGGATTTTTATATGGACAAGGATGCTGCTGCTGAAGATAAGAGTGCTGCTGCTGAGGGGGAGTACATGGAAGTTCTGGAAGAGCCTATTAGGCTGGAAACTGAGAAAGCAACTGCTGTGCCAGCTGACAAACCTCAAAGCCCTAAGGACAGGGTTGATATTGCCAGCACTTCTGCCTCTGAGGATGAGGAGAGTGCAAGGGCCAAGAAGAAGAAACTCTTTGTCTTCAAGAGGAGAAGCAAGAGTTATAAGAAAGCTTTGCAATCCATTGCCCCACAGCCTATAGTTCAACAAGCTCCAACAGTTGATTATAGTGCTTTGATGATTGCCATGCAGATCAAGTTGGATGAGCAAAGGAAGGCAATAGAGGCTTATGTGGATGAAGGGCACAAGTCCCTACAGTTTGATCTTGCACAGGACAAAAGTCTATAAGGTTTGAGATGAACCTTAATAAAAAGGAGATGACTGACTGCTTCCCAAGGGTGGGAATGCAGTAGTCTATTTGGCAACTCACCAGGAGAAGATCAAGGCTCAGGTAGATGATATAGCATTAAAGCAAGGATATGTGCTGGAGAATCAGTTGAGAATGAATGATAATTTGACTGCCTCCCACAATGCTATAGTCACTGAATTGAAGAATAAGTCTGCTGAACCTTCTACATCTGCTGCTGCTGCAAACGCTGACTTTGACAAAGTATTTCAAGCTGAGATTACTGCTGTCAAGACTGCAATTCAAGCTTCCAGAAGGCCATCTCTGAACAACTTACAAAGCTAAAACCATTCTTTAAAAAGGGGATCAGATATTGGACAGCCAGATAAGGTTTCAAAGGATGATGTAAGAGACCATATGGCCAGAGAAGTCATAAAGGGGGAGAGAGTATTAGTCAAAGCTAGCTCTGACCATGCCAAATGGATATCTAACTCCATCAGAGCTACACTAGGCTATCCTCCACTTTGTGATGATGACAATGTTGCTGAATCAGGAGTTCAAACTGCATATCTTGGAGGTGAGCAAGCAGAAGTAGCTCAAGTAATATATCCACCTCCAGATTTTGATATGGTTCAAGCAGATGTCAGCACTATGTATAGCCCAACTGAGGGCAAGGCCAAAGTTCATATTGAGAAGGTTGTTCAACCTATTTCTGAAGCTCTGCAGGAGGCCATGAACAAAGAAGAAGAGGCAAGGTTGTCAAAGAAGAGGTTTAGGGAACAAGCTGAACAAAAGCCCGATTTTGAACAATAGAGCCCTACCTCTAGAAATATAATTCTTACTGCCTGGAAAGCTGCAAAGGACAATGCTCATGAAAGGAATAAATGGTTCTCTGAGGCAGAATGGAGAAAGCATGAGATTTAGGCAGGAGGCTATAGTACAATTCAGAGGAAGGCTAAGATGGGAAAGCTACCTCCAACTGCTGTGGAGCCTAGCAAGTACTTCCCCAAGCCATACCACTACTTTGAGAGGCAGAAAATAAAAGCAGAAGAGCTGAAAAAGAAGGACTTAAAAGGAAAGAAGCCTGATGTTGCTAAACCTGCTGAAGCCCCTGTCAAAGCTCAAGTTCAAGATGGAAAGGGAATAGTTATCAAAGAACCTGATCAGAAATAGATTAGGAATTAACTTGAAGCTTGTTGTAATCTGTTGAATGGAAAACATTTTTGTACACCATTGAAAATGTATAAGGAACAATGTTAAAACAATATATGATAAATATATTATGATTGTTCTGAGAAGTGTCTATTTTTTATTTTATTCTGGAATAATGAATGTGTATACATGTGAGAATTTATTACATGTTTATGTTTACCCTGTTTATATAATCTGCTGTACATCATTTTGTAATTTTAATTATGGATGGTGTATATCATTGACTAAGGGTTATGACTTCTCCAAATAGGGGGAGATTGTTGGGTACATTGGTCAAATGTACCTGATTTGAAGAAGCCTCACCCAACTCAATGATATACATCATAATGATTTGATGTATGTTTGAGTTACTTGTGTGGGTTAAGAAAGTATTGGACTGAAGCAAAAAGTTTCTAAGTCCATGTGTCGACACTCAGAGGGAAAGTGTCGACACTTAAGAAAGCTTGTGTCGACACCCAGACAAGGTGTATCGACACTTGAAGTTATTGTGTCGACACCTGGATGCAAAGTGGACACCAGACAGAAAGTGTCGACACTTGGAGCTGTGTCGACACTCAGTGAAGAAAAGTGCAGACAGAAAGTGTCGACACAAGGAGCTGTGTCGACACCCCGTGAAGCTGTGTCTACACCAGGAAGTGTCGACACTTGGAGCTGTGTCGACACTCAGCAAAAGTCTGCAGAGTCTAAGTACAAGTGTCGACACTCAACATAATGTGTCGACACTATGCAGAAGAGTCAGCATTTGATGTAAGTGTCGACACTCAACACAATGTGTCGACACTCAAACAGAAGAGTCAACATTTGAAGTATGTGTCGACACCCAGAACAATGTGTCGACACACAGAAAAGACTCAACACTTGAAGAAAGTGTCGCACACATGGAGCTGTGTAGACACTTAGCAAAGAACAGAAAGAACCACAAATTATTCTAAGTACAAGTGTCGACACTATGGGATGTTTGTCGACACTCAGCTGAAGTCTCAACAACAAGAAGGTGGTCGACACAAGAGCTGTGTCGACACTCAGCAAGTTCAACATAGAAGGACTATGTGTCGACACCAAGAAGCAGTGTCGACACTAGACAGATTCAACACAAGAAGTTGTGTCGACAAAAAGAGATGTGCGACACATAGAAGAATTCAGCAAAAGCTAGAAGAACAAGTACTTGTGTCGACACTCAATTTCAGTGTCGACACATGAAGAAGAATCTGTGTCGAGACATATAAGGATATGTGTCGACACCTTGTAGACTTGGGTGTCGACACTTACAAAGCATGTGTCGACACTTGGTCTATAAGTGTCGGACACTGAAGAACAGAAAGTCTCGACACTTACTGACTGTAGAGATTTTCAAGAAGTGACTGGTTTGACATGACAGCTGCCGATCCAGCCGGTCTACAGCAACTGTCAGAGATGTCAGAAAGTCATTATGAACCGAACGCAGCCGGTTACCATGAAAAGGCCTATAAATAGGCATCCACAGTTTACAGAAACTGTGGTTAAGTGAGTTGGTGATCAACTGGTTACAGAGTTCATATTATTGAAGTAATCAATAAACAGGTGGTTAACTGAGTAAGCACCACAAGAGATCTGGCAGTCCAACTACAGCATCTAAGACTCAAGTTGGAGAGAGAGGGCTCCTTCCAA
>CM077147.1:93779283-94157153 GCA_039583875.1 Platanthera guangdongensis
ATTGAAGGCATTTCATTGAGGCGGGAAATATTACCCGAGCATTGACATTGTTCACAATGAATTACATGAGCATGAGCGTCTTTCAAGATGCTCGGACAATAGAAGCCTTGTAACATCCCATTTCATTCTAGGCCCCTCACACGCGTTTTGAGCCAAGATAATTGGCTCTGGTTCTGGAAGCGTCGAGTGAGTCGACCGGACTCGACGAATGGATCAGGAATTTACATAGAAAATATCTTGGCTCCGGGCATTGAGTGCACTCAATGCCATAGAATAATTGGCGTTGAGTGCGTTGAGTGTGTAACACCCCCTATCTGTCGCATAGCATATAGCAGTAGGTCTGGCCGGGGCCCGACGCCATATACCACAGACAGACCGGGCGGTTACTTATGGAAACCATCCAACCAATCTCAACGTCCTACACAGAGCATTCTAGCGGAAGCAGTTTATAAAAGTTGTAAACAAAGAACCCAGCATTAGAGCATGAATGTCCACTAGTACAAAGCAGGAATGTTATTACAAAATACTCAAAACAAGCCTTAAGGCCTTACAAAATGTTTCACTTGAATATTACATGATTTACAAACCACGGCACGCAGGCCGATCATACATGAATAAAGCAATAAACATTTCCATTTGGGCCTTCGAGGGCCGGCTTCACAAAAAGGGCTTTAGCCCGCTATTGACCGCTTGGTCCAGCTGCACCTGCAAGCAACAAACCACCGCACGGTGGCAAAACAAGGCAACGGTCAGCAATGCTGACCAAATTATAACGATCCCGCCCCCAACTCGTGGCGGCGTTGCTCCTTCCCTGCATTTCATTAGCATAAGCGAGCAATGTATATATCCATATCCATTTCATCACAGACGTTGGCTCGCACGGCCACACGCCCCGTGCACTCAGGGCACATTCTCGGTGAACCAGTCGATGTCACGTCAATTAAAGCCATTAACATTCCGGACTCACCACCGCCACTTAGACGGCCAAATCTATGAGCAATTTGTCTTCCTGGCCTGGGTCACGACAATTTAATCCATTAACCGCCGAAGACCCTACTCTATGCCAACGGTAAGTGCCACGTGCCTTTAGGTCTCTTTAACCGAACGACATAGAACTGGTACGGTTCCATCTAACCCGTGCTCACAGCGCAACGACAATTTAAGCCATTTGCGCGGGTCAAACTTCCACAGAGTCCCATTTCCATCACAAGTCACATAACCCCGTTATGTTCAAGTTGGCTCTCAAGCCACCAAGTTGGCAAGTTCTCGTATCCGCCCAGTTTTCCGGGTGCACCTTTGGGTTAGTCCCCAAGGCTCCCTGCTGTAATCTACCACGTAGAAAACCCAAAAAACAACCAATAGCACGGAGTCTTCTCCGGCCTTATGCAATACAACATCACCGATCCAGACTAACATGTCCGGGTAGGCTTCACACATCATGCCTATGTCCGTTCTCGCATACGGACTCTAAACAACGGGGACATTACATATCCACCCGAAGGAACGCCTCCAACTCTCCGCAAACTCGCGAGAGCGGGCTTCCTATGCTAAGAAAGAGAGCTATTCATGCTCAAGATGAGTATCGTTACCCTTGAGTTCCTCTTTGGCGCCATTGAAAAGTAATCGGATGGAAATCACCGCACTAGCGTTGCCTCCGTGGATCCGGAGTCGGCTTGCGATTCGGAGCTCCGAAGCTCATCCAATGGCGGATCTAGCTCCTACTTCTTCCCTTAGCTCTCCTCTCTCTCCAAGGATTTGGAAAAGGATAAGGTATGAAAAGTGATGGATTTCTAAGTCAATCTACGGGTATATCCCTTCAGGAACATCCCCCAGCCGTTGGATCTCAAAACAAGGAAACGAACGCTTCGATCGATCGGGACCGAAATGCCCAATCTGGGCCGAACACGGCCTGGCACACGCCCGTGTCCAGGGCCGTGTGCCGCATTCGCCGTCAAAATCGAATCACCTGGAACCTCACACGGGTATCGAACACACCCGTGTTCGAGCTGACACGCCCGTGTTCCACCGCACACGGCCGTGTGGTCGGCCGTGTACCCCATGATTTTTCCCCATTTTCAACCCGAGCACTGCACGGGTTATAGGACACGCCCGTGTCCTTGCCCGTGTCACCGTGACACGCCTGGGCCCCAGGCCGTGTACACGGGACACTTCGTCGAGTGAAGATCGACGACTTGTTGACACGGCCTTGGACACGCCCGTGTCCTAGGCCGTGTGCCATGTCTCGACGATCGTCGAGTGAATCTCGACGACTTCGCGGGACGATCGTCGACACGGGTCGACACGCCCTGCGACACCGCCCGTGTCGCAGCCGTGTGCCCATTCTCGATGAATCGTCGAGTAAAACTCGACGACTTCACGGCTAAGTGTCGACACGGGTCGACACGCCCTGCGACACGCCCGTGTCTCAGGCCGTGTGCCCACTCTCGTCGAATCGTCGAGTCAATCTCGACGTCTTTCGCGGCTAAGTGTCGGCACACGCTTTGACACGCCCTGGGACACGCCCGTGTCCCAGGCCGTGTGCCTGCTGCCAGAACCCAAACTGGCCCAAAACGTCCCCCTTTTTCTCCTTTGAGTTTTGGGGCATTACAACTCTACCCCTCTTAAAAGAATTTCGTCCACGAAATTACATAAAGGAAAGACATACAAAATAAAAACCAAAATTTGTACCTGAGCGGAACAACTCCGGATACTCGTCAAGCATAGTCTGCTCTCGCTCCAAGAGAGCTCCTCACGACCGAATTGTCCCACCGGACCTTGACCATCCTGATCTCTTTTTATTGCGTAGCCGCTTGACCTCCGAGTCCTCGATCCGCACGGGCTTGACCTTTGTCGTTAGCCCACTATCCACTGGCACTTGATCAACCGCGATCACTTGCGTAGGCTCTTGCACCGCCTTCCGAAGCACCGAAATATGGAATACATTATGTAAACCACTTAGCTCCACTTAAAGCTTCAACCTATAGGCCGCTTCACCAACTCGCTCTAGAACCTCAAACGGTCCAAGGTACCTCGGGCTTAGCTTTTTCAATCGTCGCACCCGCGAGACACCCTTGAACGGCTTGATCTTTAAGTATACATAATCGCCCACAGCGAACTCCACATTCCTGTGCTTGCAATATAGAACAAATTATAGAATGGGAACTTCGCTTGTCGGTCCTGAGCGATAAGCAACCTCTACCGAATGGTTCTCACCAAAAGAAGTAGCATCCTCCACTTCCGATCACTTATACAACTTTGATTCACCCGTTTCTAACCAAGACAACGGCGTGCGACATTTTCTACCATATAGGGCCTCGAAAGATGCCATCTGAATACTCGCTTGGTAGCTGTTGTTGTGTAACATCCCATGTTACTTCTGGACCCCTCAACTTAGATTGGGTTAGGCATGAGGTGAGACCTAAGGGGATCAACTAGGTTTGACCCTAGATAGTGGGTAGTGGCCATGTGGAGCCCACTATAGGACCAAGTCAAACTAGGTCAAACTAACCTAATTAAGGACCCTAGCCACACCATGACCCCACCACATTGCCCTAACCCTAAAAACAATCTAAGTGGACCCTAGGGTATGTCACTGGGTCAACATTTTGACCCCAGTTGACCAAGGTCAACCTTGGGCTTAATTTGGTCAAACCCACACCTATAGGCCTAATTAACCTAAGTGGGGCACCCCTTGACCCAAACCAAGTTGGGTGGTGCCACTAGACCCATTTCCACCAAGTGGGGTCAGTCCACCCCCACCATAGTTGACCAGTCAACCCTAAAAGTCAATTTGGTCAACAATTGACCTAAAGAGTGAAATGAAGGCCAAGTCAAGTTCCCTTGGACCAAGCCCACTAAACTTGGCCCAAAGTCAGCCCAAGTGAACAAGACCAACCCTACCCCTCTAAATCAGGAGAGAGAATGCATGCAAGGGGGTAAAATTGGAAATCTTAGGAGAAGAGGAGAGAGAAAGAGGAATGAAGGGAATAATGGCCACATGGCCACCCCATCAGCTGGTTTTGGCTGCCCAAAACCAGGTGGCTGACTTCCCCTCTTCATTTCCAGCAGAATTCCTGAGTTGAGAGCCACATGGCACCATGGGTGAAGCCTCCAAAGCTCAAACCGAGCTCACCTTGGAGTTAACTCCACTTATAGCCCACCTCAGTCCAAACAGACCCCTCCATTAGCTTCAGAAGGTCCAGAGGAGTGGAATTCGACTACTTACACATGGAGAACGGTGGAGAATGCAATTTTCGGGGAGGAGCTCGCCGGCGCACCACCACCACGGCAAACCGCCGCCTGACCCGCAGCCAAGCCCCGATTATGGTGCGTTTCACTTCACCTCTACCCGCACTAGCTTCTTAGATCAAATAGGCGAGAGATCGGGCTCAATTGAGCCCGATGCTATGTGAGAAAATCTAGAAATTTCTAAGTTTTTGAAACCGCTCGGGATCGCCGTCGCCGCCGTCTCCCGCCGCCCCATCGCCGGGAAATGATAGCCACCACCACCGTGAAGGTGATGGCACCATTGGCCGGAGGTGGCGACGCCTCAGCTGGCCGGAAACCGCCGGCAAAGTCGCTCCAGGTCGGCTCAATCTCAGCCGTTGGCTGGAGGTAGACGATGAACGGATCCCGTCGATTCATGCTTTAAGATTCGTGCGCCGTTTTATTATTAAATCAGATTAATAAATGAATAGTAACATTTCTGTCACACATATTCAGTACTGTTGCATGTAAAATTTAGGCCTCTTAGAGGCATTTCCAGAGCTTAGGCCCTTAATGAAAATTGTAGCCTAGGGTCTTACCTTTAAAATGCCACCCTAAACATACATTTTGGTGTAGGGTACAGCCCTGTAGGACCTTTCTCCTAGGACTGGTCCTAGACTAGGTCAAAAATTATATTGGAGTGCCCTAGTCTCAATGTTAGTCACCATGATCCCAAATTTTGGGCACATGCATTATTAGGGCTTACTTACCTCCTGCCAAAATTTAGGAATTTTTAGAAAACATTTCCTATAGTTTTTGGTAAAATGTCAAAATTTAAATTAATGGCATATATATGGAGTTCTACTCCTCCCCATGGCCCCAAATTTTGGTGTGGGTCAGTGGGTCACCCTTGGTGCATGATAAAATTTTCAGCACCTTGGGATCACTGCATGTGGGAGAATCCACTTGCATGTGCTAGCCTATGTTAAGGCTTGGTGTGCAAATAGCAAAAATGCAAATTTGTGTATTTAGCCCAATGGTGACATGCAAGTGTCATGAAATTATTTCCAGTGGTTCATTAGGGTAAATTTCACCCTTCAAATAATATTGTAATTTTTGGAATCAAAATTCCATTTATTGGAATTTACTTTATAAATAGCTATTTTGGAATTTAAAATTGGAAAATAGGATTTATTCAAGAACAAATCCAAACAACATTACCAAGGCATAGATTACATCACACTTGACCTAGGAAAATTATGATTTCTCTGTTTTGAAGAACCTTGGAGTAGATACCCTAAATTTCCCATTTTACCCTTATCTTGATAATTCTTGAAATGATATAAATATACCTCTGAAAAATTTGGGATTTATTCTACTGTCATAAAATATTGTTATTAGTTTATCATGAATTTCTCAGAATTTATTGGATACATTACTTGTGTTAAACTAGTACAATGGCATTTTGGTAAATACCTTAAAATGGAATCCCATAGGCCATCTTACATTCAATTGGATGAATCTCTGCCAATAGCCATAATTTAGTGTCTTAAAGGCTCTGTAAATTTTCTGGAATTTTTGAATATGTAATGCTTATACTTCATGTGTAAAATGGAATTTATGTGGGATTGTAATTAAATAGAAAATGACAATAAATAATTTAAGGAAAATTGTGAAATTTTGAAGACAGCAATATTTGGACAATATACATCTCAGGAAAAATTCCCTAAGTCAGTGGATGCTTAATTAAATCACTTCATGTGTAAAGTGGCCGAGCATTAAATTAAGAGAATTAATTAAATGACCATTTGACCCGAAAAAAAAATTATGAGAATCCTTAGGGTAGTTCCCTTAGTCCATAATACCTTAGGATAAATATTTAGAGGCAAGATGCCTTAAGTTTTGGAAGATCACATTTCTAGGGTAGACATAGGTCATGGTCTGCATATAACACAAATAGGTCTTGCCTTAGGGAATTACCAGGGGATTGATTATCGGCAGAAATAAAGAGAGTTCAACATGAGTGGCCCTGGTGGGTAGAGTTGTCTTAGTGAGGGATCAAAAGTGCAAGTCTTGGTCATCAACTGGAGTGGGGGATCGGCGGAAGACCGTCGGTACCCGGTAACACCTTAAGTCACTAGGGTTATACTTAAGCAATAAGGAGAGCTGGGGAGATACATGGGTAGTCATCAACTAAAATAAGTATCCTTGCGAAAGGGAACGCTGGCGTAATCCCAACACAGTTCCTAGTGCCCCTTGAGAGCCCTTCACAGGGAATACCGGGGCAGTCCTGGGATTAACCTAAATCTCTAAGTATAATAAACCGTAGACAAGAGTAGCTTAATAGGTTAGGACATGGTTGTACCTTCTCGCCCGTGTTTTGGGTTGGAGAGTTTCATGATATATGCTCACCCGTTTAGGGTTGGAGGGAATTGACATAAAGGCACTAATGTGCGTTCTCACCCGGGTTTGGGTTTGAGGGATTCAGGACGGGTTTGGTCCTGCGAGCGGAAGGCTCGGTGTGAATTACTTGCATGTGCATAAATATCGTGGCGGGGCATGCGGTACTGGCCGTTCGTCACACCGATGGCAGTACGGTGCACCAGGCGGTGTGGGAGTTAGAGGGGCCAGTGGGTTGTTTTACACTGCGGTCTGGAGGACGACCCCCGATAACACACATCCGACCCAACAAGACTGACGGGTTTGTCAGCAAGTACGTACGCGAGACTCTAGAGTGCACCTTGGACGTGTACAGAGGCGTATGAGAGGGGTCTAAGGCTTGGTAGTGTGCATACCGGTCTAGAAGCGGAGACGCCCGCTCCGCTGCTGCCGTAGCCACAGCGGTGGTACCCGAGAGTGATGCTAGCTCTCAAAAAGTGGGAACTAAAGGTCTGTGATCACAGAGTCGTTGTGTGTGAGTTGCACTTGCATGCGCATAAAATTGCATCATATCATTCATTCATATTAGGTCATACGCTTCATAGATCCTTATCATATAAATAGTATGGGCTCTTTTATATGATAAGTTAAATTTCCTGGAAATCCTAACTTATATATTTGTATGGGCATTTATATAAGTTAGGGTACGTTTGTGATGATAGCTTAGTGGTAGCTTAGCTTATTTTGTTCATACTGCTGTTGCTTACTTTCCTTTACTGCACCGTACTTACTTACTTACTACTTGTACTGTACTTAGCATTGCTAGTGTAGAATTTCATTACTTAGTACCACTTTAGATAGATATTGTCACCTGCTTCCATTTTGCTACCCCTTGTTGTCCTCCGCTTCGTCCTCCCGCCCGGTGCCTAGGAGCTGCGGGCGAGGTGCGGAGGAAACGACTTAGTCTTTTTGACTAATGGTCGGTGACCAACTATTTTTAGGAGCCCGTGGAGATGGAGCACCAGCACGTCGAGGAGGCAGGACATGAGGAGCAGATACCGCTTCAGCAGGCTACCACTACTACTGTGCGTCCTCAGGTGGGACGAGACTTGATGTTCTAGTTTAGCTTCCGCATTATATTTGGTGAGAGAGAGAGATTTGATGTGTACTGGGCATAAGCCCTTTTTACTCTTTCTTCTGTACTATTCTGTGGACTGTTGATGTACTATTCATCTCTTTTATATGATTGCACTGTGACTTGTGGACTGATGGTATTTTATACTCATTTTTACTTCTTATTTCTCATATTGGCCTACAGGTTTATGATCGTACTAGCCGGCAGAATCGGCGTGTTGCGGTGTCGACTAACCCGTGAGTTAGTGCCACCGTAAGACGGCGGTTCTGGGCATAAGATCCGGTAGCCCTCCTTGGTAAGGGGGAGGGGGGTCTTACAAACTGGTATCACTTGAACCTAACGATCATATGAGAAAGAAGTCCACAACATGGGACCACCCCCGCCCGAGCATTAGTTTGCGGACAAACTATGCAGCGGAAGCAGTGGTGTGCCCATGTGTAAAGTCACATAAATGGTCCACAAAGTACAATTTGTTAGGCCGGTTTTGCTTTTTAACCTTACCTTTATGCAACCTCCACAGGTCGCAGCGCCGCAAAATGTGGCTCCTCCACCTCCAGCTTCCACTCCATTCTACATACGGAGATGGGGCAGACCCTGACGGCGATTTTGGATGCCTTTAGAGCCCAGCAAGTCCCGGCCCCACAGCCAAACCCGGGGTCGAGCTGGCTGAGTGCATTCAAGAGCCTGTCCCCACCGACGTACCGTGGGACAGAGGATGCAGTGAAGACAGAAGAATGGCTGGAGGCCATACACGAGATCTTAGCGGGCATCAGCTGCCCAGTCGGCCAGGCAGTACCTCTAGCCACCTCCGTGCTAGAGGCCCACGCGAAGAGATGGTGGAAGTCAGTCCGGGAGACTACTTATGCGGACTTTGAGTTGTCAGAGATTTCTTGGGAGGAGTTTGGCGATGTGTTCCTGGAGCACTTCGTCTCTACTACGGACAGGGATGCTTTGGAGGAGAGGTTTTTGAACCTCAAGCAGGGGACCAGATCTGTGATAGAGTACCAGAGGGAGTTCTCCCACTTGGCCAGGTTCGCGGGGATTCAGGACACCGACGATAGGAGGTATGCGAAGAGGTTCTACCGGGGCCTCAGGGATGATCTGAGGCAGGCTCTGTTATTCATTTCTCATGGCACATCCAGACAGATCATCGAGATGGCGAAGAAGCTGGAGGCTGACCAGCTGATGGTGCGAGCCGGAGGGAAGAGACCATTTGATGGATCGACGTCAGGTGAGAGCAGTAGGGGCTCTCAGAGGGGCAGGACCATTGGATACAGGAGGGGTGGGGGACGTCGTCGTCCCAACTTCAGGCAGGAGCAGGGGCCTCCTCCAGCTTTGGCTCCCCCACCTCTACAGATACATGATCCAAGGAGACAGGATGACCGAGGCCACCGACAAGTGGTTTGTTATGGATGCCGCCAGCCTGGGCACATCAGGTCGGAGTGCCCGCACCGATTCCATCCCCCTCCTCCTCCTCCACCTCCAGTGGCCCCAGTACAGCAGGGCCGAGGACGAGGCCGAGGACGAGGCCGAGGCCGGGGATACCATGGCAGGAGGCGCGAGCAGGAGCAGATATACGCCTTGGACCTCACAGAGCCGAGAATCCCGAGGAGGTCATTACAGGTACTTGAAGTTAATTTTGAATTTCCTTAAATTTTTCCCAATGATATATATATAGTACTTGGAACCATAGGATAACCATTAACCTCACATAAACAAACCTCAGGCATAGTCATGATCAGCGGCAAGCCTGCCCATACTCTTTTCGACACGGGTGCGTCACACTCGTTTGTATCCGAGGCCTTCATCGACGGACTCGAAGGCGTGGAGAGGTTCCCTGGACTAGAGATGAGGGTACGCCTACCCGATGGATCGGAGCTGCGGACCACTGCACATTGTGATATGGAGGCCGAGATCGGCGGCAAGGCATTTGAGGCGCCGGCGACTATCTTGAAGCTGCAGGACTTTGATTTGATCTTGGGCATGGCCTGGTTGCACCGGAACCATGCCCAGATAGATTGTCCGTCCAGGAGGATCACGCTGAGACATGGCGACTCTCATGTTATCGTTGAAGGTATCCAGCCTGTCTGCCACCTACTATTATCTTCTATACAGGCTGTGAAGGCCCATGAGCAGGGTGAAGAAGTCTATATTGTCTGCTTCGAGATGGTGGGGACAGAGGCGACTATCTCAGATATTCCGGTGGTTCGGGATTTCTCCGACGTATTCCCGGAGAAATTGCCCGGGCTACCGCCTGCTAGAGACTTGGATTTCAGGATTCAGCTAGTGCCGGGAGCGAAGCCGGTGTCCCGAGCACCCTACAGGATGGCTCCTAGAGAGTTAGCAGAGTTCCGAACTCAACTGCAGGAGCTAGTCGAGTCAGGATTTGTACGGCCTAGTTCATCGCCATGGGGAGCGCCAGTTCTATTTGTGAAGAAGAAGGACGGATCACTGCGATTATGTATAGATTACCGGGAGCTGAACCGTTGACGGTCCGCAACACCTATCCTCTGCCTCGGATAGATGAGTTATTTGACCAGCTACAGGGAGCATTCTGGTTCTCCAAGTTAGATCTGCGATCCGGCTACTATCAGCTCCGTATCAGGGAAGAAGACATACCGAAGACGGCTTTCAGTTCGCGCTATGGGCTATACGAATTCACGGTGATGCCTTTTGGGCTCACGAATGCTCCTGCTGCATTCATGAGTCTGATGAACCGTGTCTTCGAGCCTTTCTTGGATCGCTTCGTGATAGTATTCATCGACGACATCCTTATTTATTCTCGGACTCGGGAGGAGCATACTGAGCACTTGGCACAGGTTCTGCAGAGGTTGAGGGAGGCACAGATGTACGCAAAATTTTCGAAGTGCCAGTTCTGGTTGCAGGAGGTGGCATTCCTGGGGCACACGATCAGCGGGGCTGGGTTAGCAGTGGACCCAGCCAAGATAGAGACGGTGAGGGATTGGCCACGGCCGAAGACCGCATCTGACATCCGCAGTTTCTTGGGGCTAGCAGGCTATTACCGCAAGTTCGTGGAGGGGTTCTCAAGGATAGCACTCCCCCTCACGTCCTTGACGAAGAAGGATGCTGATTTTGTTTGGTCAGAGCGGTGTGAGATGGCTTTTCAGGAGCTGAAGGACCGGCTCATCTCATCCCCTATTCTTGCGCTTCCATCCGGGAGCGAAGGATTCCAGATTTACACGGACGCCTCATATCAGGGGATGGGTGCAGTCTTGATGCAGCATGGACACGTTATCGCTTATGCTTCGAGACAGTTGAAGAAGCATGAGCATAACTATCCAGTACATGATCTAGAGCTCGGGGCTGTGGTTTTCGCCCTAAAGATATGGAGACATTACCTATACGGGATTCATTGTGACATCTTTTCAGATCACAAGAATCTCAAGTATATTGATACGCAGAAGGACTTAAATCTGAGACAGAGGAGGTGGCTGGAGTTCCTCTGTGATTATGACTACAAGATCCACTATCACCCGGGAAAGCGAACACGGTTGCGGATGCTTTGAGCAGGAGGGCGGCACTTCTGGACCGGAGCCCCGATTGATGTCCATAGAGCTGCTTCAGATGATGGAGGACATGCACATTACCGTGGTGTCCGAGACCGAGCCAGTGGTATATAGAGAGTATTTGAGCTCAGTGATCAGCTGCGATGATATACAGGAGCGCATCCGAGCACATCAGAGGCTGGATGCTGCGTTACAGCCGATTTTCAGTGCCCTAGAGAGGGGCAAGGTCGAGGACTACACACTACAGGATGATCTTCTTCGGTTCCGGGGGCGCATCTACATACCAGCAGGGGGCAGTATTCGAGATGACATACTCCGAGAGGCACATTGCTCGAGGTATTCAGTGCACCCCGGCATCACCAAGATGTGGGCAGATTTGCGGAGATCTATGTATTGGCCCGGGATGAAGAGGGAGATCACGGATTTTGTGACGCATTGCGAGACCTGCCAGCGTGTGAAGGCGGAATGCAAGAGCCCAGGAGGTTTACTACAGCCACTGCCAGTTCCAGAGTGGAAGTTTGAGGACATTGCTATGGACTTTGTACACGGATTGCCTCGCTCCCACTCCGGACATGATTCTATATGGGTTATAGTGGACAGATTGACCAAAGTTGCGCGGTTTATTCCAGTTCGGAAGGATGCCCCAGTTGCAGTTCTGGTGAGACTATTTGTGGAGCAGTACATCAGGTATCATGGTATCCCCAGACTATTGTTTCGGACCGTGATGGTCGGTTCACTTCGAGCGAGTGGAGGGCCGTGCATGCTCACTTGGGATCTCGGCTTACTTTTAGTACCGCCTTCCACCCGCAGACCGACGGACAGACCGAGCGGACCATCCGGACCATGGAGGACCTGCTCAGATTATGCATATTGGATACGGGGAGGCCTTGGGAGAGGCTGCTACCATTGATCGAATTCTCGTATAATAACAGCCACCAGGCTAGCATCAGGATGGCTCCGTACGAGGCGCTTTATGGGAGGAGATGCCGGACTCCGCTATCATGGGTACAGGATGTGGATACCAGGGCTCTGGGATCTGATTATATAGAGGACACTGAGGCTCAGATTCGATTGATCAGGGATCGGCTACTGGAGGCCCAGAGCAGGCAGGCAAAGTATTATGATGCTCGGCACCGGAAGGTGGAGTTCCAGTTGGAGACAGGGTATTCTTGAAGATACGTCCAGTACACGGTGTTTCTCGAGTGCGGAGGCACAAGAAGCTCAGTCCACGATACATGGGGCCATACCTGATCCTGGAGCGGATCGGCCCTTGGCTTACCGACTGCAGCTGCCACCGGAGTTGGGTGCATTACATGACGTCTTTCATGTCTCTTCCTTACGGAGGGCTCTCTTCGGCCGGAGCAGCACATTACTACTACAGCCGGACCGGTAGAGCCTGACAGGTCAGTGAGATTGGAGCCGATCCGGATTGACGATACAGCCATCCGAGTGTTGCGGAAGAAGAAGGTTCCCCTTGTGAAGGTGCTGTGGTCCAACCATGGACGGGAGGAGCACACTTGGGAGCCGAGAGATCTGATGCTGGAGCAACACCCGGAGCTATTCGCATCAGGTACATTTAAGATATGCTTTTAAGATTCTTGATAATCTTGCAAATAGAACCCCGTAGACCCGAACTTAAATTTCGGGGACGAAATTATTTTCTTGTTTATTGGAATTTGTAACATCCCATGTTACTTCTGGACCCCTCAACTTAGATTGGGTTAGGCATGAGGTGAGACCTAAGGGGATCAACTAGGTTTGACCCTAGATAGTGGGTAGTGGCCATGTGGAGCCCACTATAGGACCAAGTCAAACTAGGTCAAACTAACCTAATTAAGGACCCTAGCCACACCATGACCCCACCACATTGCCCTAACCCTAAAAACAATCTAAGTGGACCCTAGGGTATGTCACTGGGTCAACATTTTGACCCCAGTTGACCAAGGTCAACCTTGGGCTTAATTTGGTCAAACCCACACCTATAGGCCTAATTAACCTAAGTGGGGCACCCCTTGACCCAAACCAAGTTGGGTGGTGCCACTAGACCCATTTCCACCAAGTGGGGTCAGTCCACCCACCATAGTTGACCAGTCAACCCTAAAAGTCAATTTGGTCAACAAATTGACCTAAAGAGTGAAATGAAGGCCAAGTCAAGTTCCCTTGGACCAAGCCCACTAAACTTGGCCCAAAGTCAGCCCAAGTGAACAAGACCAACCCTACCCCTCTAAATCAGGAGAGAGAATGCATGCAAGGGGGTAAAATTGGAAATCTTAGGAGAAGAGGAGAGAGAAAGAGGAATGAAGGGAATAATGGCCACATGGCCACCCCATCAGCTGGTTTTGGCTGCCCAAAACCAGGTGGCTGACTTCCCCTCTTCATTTCCAGCAGAATTCCTGAGTTGAGAGCCACATGGCACCATGGTGAAGCCTCCAAAGCTCAAACCGAGCTCACCTTGGAGTTAACTCCACTTATAGCCCACCTCAGTCCAAACAGACCCCTCCATTAGCTTCAGAAGGTCCAGAGGAGTGGAATTCGACTACTTACACATGGAGAACGGTGGAGAATGCAATTTCGGGGAGGAGCTCGCCGGCGCACCACCACCACGGCAAACCGCCGCCTGACCCGCAGCCAAGCCCCGATTATGGTGCGTTTCACTTCACCTCTACCCGCACTAGCTTCTTAGATCAAATAGGCGAGAGATCGGGCTCAATTGAGCCCGATGCCATGTGAGAAAATCTAGAAATTTCTAAGTTTTTGAAACCGCTCGGGATCGCCGTCGCCGCCGTCTCCCGCCGCCCCATCGCCGGGAAATGATAGCCACCACCACCGTGAAGGTGATGGACACCATTGGCCGGAGGTGGCGACGCCTCAGCTGGCCGGAAACCGCCGGCAAAGTTGCTCCAGGACGGCTCAATCTCAGCCGTTGGCTGGAGGTAGACGATGAACGGATCCCGTCGATTCATGCTTTAAGATTCGTGCGCCGTTTATTATTATAAATCAGATTAATAAATGAATAGTAACATTTCTGTCACACATATTCAGTACTGTTGCATGTAAAATTTAGGCCTCTTAGAGGCATTTCCAGAGCTTAGGCCCTTAATGAAAATTGTAGCCTAGGGTCTTACCTTTAAAATGCCACCCTAAACATACATTTTGTGTAGGGTACAGCCCTGTAGGACCTTTCTCCTAGGACTGGTCCTAGACTAGGTCAAAAATTATATTGAGTGCCCTAGTCTCAATGTTAGTCACCATGATCCCAAATTTTGGGCACATGCATTATTAGGGCTTACTTACCTCCTGCCAAAATTTAGGAATTTTTAGAAAACATTTTCCTATAGTTTTTGGTAAAATATTAAAATTTAAATTAATGATATATATGGAGTTCTACTCCTTCCCATGGCCCCAAATTTTGGTGGTGGGTCAGTGGGGTCACCCTTGGTGCTTGATAAAATTTTCAGCACCTTGGGATCTCTGCATGTGGGAGAATCCACTTGCATGTGCTAGCCTATGTTAAGGCTTGGTGTGCAAATAGCAAAAATGCAAATTTGTGTATTTAGCCCAATGGTGACATGCAAGTGTCATGAAATTATTTCCAGTGGTTCATTAGGGTAAATTTCACCCTTCAAACTAATATTGTAATTTTTGGAATCAAAATTCCATTTATTGGAATTTACTTTATAAATAGCTATTTTGGAATTTAAAATTGGAAAATAGGATTTATTCAAGAACAAATCCAAACAACATTACCAAGGCATAGATTACATCACACTTGACCTAGGAAAATTATGATTTCTCTGTTTTGAAGAACCTTGGAGTAGATACCCTAAAATTTCCCATTTTACCCTTATCTTGATAATTCTTGAAATGATATAAATATACCTCTGAAAAATTTGGGATTTATTCTACTGTCATAAAATATTGTTATTAGTTTATCATGAATTTCTCAGAATTTATTGGATACATTACTTGTGTTAAACTAGTACAATGGCATTTTGGTAAATACCTTAAAATGGAATCCCATAGGCCATCTTACATTCAATTTGGATGAATCTCTGCCAATAGCCATAATTTAGTGTCTTAAAGGCTCTGTAAATTTTCTGGAATTTTTGAATATGTAATGCTTATACTTCATGTGTAAAATGGAATTTATGTGGGATTGTAATTAAATAGAAAATGACAATAAATAATTTAAGGAAAATTGTGAAATTTTGAAGACAGCAATATTTGGACAACATACATCTCAGGAAAAATTCCCTAAGTCAGTGGATGCTTAATTAAATCACTTCATGTGTAAAGTGGCCGAGCATTTAAATTAAGAGAATTAATTAAATGACCATTTGACCCGGAAAAATTATGAGAATCCTTAGGGTAGATCCCTTAGTCCATAATACCTTAGGATAAATATTTAGAGGCAAGATGCCTTAAGTTTTGGAAGATCACATTTCTAGGGTAGACATAGGTCATGGTCTGCATATAACACAAATAGGTCTTGCCTTAGGGAATTACCAGGGGATTGATTATCGGCAGAAATAAAAGAGAGTTCAACATGAGTGGCCCTGGTGGGTAGAGTTGTCTTAGTGAGGGATCAAAAGTGCAAGTCTTGGTCATCAACTGGAGTGGGGGATCGGCGGAAGACCGTCGGTACCCGGTAACACCTTAAGTCACTAGGGTTATACTTAAGCAATAAGGAGAGCTGGGGAGATACATGGGTAGTCATCAACTAAAATAAGTATCCTTGCGAAAGGGAACGCTGGGCGTAATCCCAACACAGTTCCTAGTGCCCCTTGAGAGCCCTTCACAGGGAATACCGGGGGCAGTCCTGGGATTAACCATTAAATCTCTAAGTATAATAAACCGTAGACAAGAGTAGCTTAATAGGTTAGGTCATGGTTGTACCTTCTCGCCCGTGTTTTGGGTTGGAGAGTTTCATGATATATGCTCACCCGTTTAGGGTTGGAGGGAATTGACATAAAGGCACTAATGTGCGTTCTCACCCGGGTTTGGGTTTGAGGGATTCAGGACGGGTTTTGGTCCTGCGAGCGGAAGGCTCGGTGTGAATTACTTGCATGTGCATAAATATCGTGGCGGGGCATGCGGTACTGGCCGTTCGTCACACCGATGGCAGTACGGTGCACCAGGCGGTTGTGGGAGTTAGAGGGGCCAGTGGGTTGTTTTACACTGCGGTCTGGAGGACGACCCCCGATAACACACATCCGACCCAACAAGACTGACGGGTTTGTCAGCAAGGTACGTACGCGGGACTCTAGAGTGCACCTTGGACGTGTACAGAGGCGTATGAGAGGGGTCTAAGGCTTGGTAGTGTGCATACCGGTCTAGAAGCGGAGACGCCCGCTCCGCTGCTGCCGTAGCCACAGCGGTGGTACCCGAGAGTGATGCTAGCTCTCAAAAAGTGGGAACTAAAGGTCTGTGATCACAGAGTCGTTGTGTGTGAGTTGCACTTGCATGCGCATAAAATTGCATCATATCATTCATACATATTAGGTCATACGCTTCATAGATCCTTATCATATAAACTAGTATGGGCTCTTTTATATGATAAGTTAAATTTCCTGGAAATCCTAACTTATATATTTGTATGGGCATTTATATAAGTTAGGGTACGTTTGTAATGATAGCTTAGTGGTAGCTTAGCTTATTTTGTACATACTGCTGTTGCTATACTTTCCTTTACTGCACCGTACTTACTTACTTACTACTTGTACTGTACTTAGCATTGCTAGTGTAGAATTTCATTACTTAGTACCACTTTAGATAGATATTGTCACCTGCTTCCATTTTGCTACCCCTTGTTGTCCTCCGCTTCGTCCTCCCGCCCGGTGCCTAGGCGCGGCGGGGCGAGGTGCGGAGGAAACGACTTAGTCTTTTGACTAATGGTCGGTGACCAACTATTTTTAGGAGCCCGTGGAGATGGAGCACCAGCACGTCGAGGAGGCAGGACATGAGGAGCAGATACCGCTTCAGCAGGCTACCACTACTACTGTGCGTCCTCAGGTGGGACGAGACTTGATGTTCTAGTTTAGCTTCCGCACTTATGATTTGGTGAGAGAGAGAGATTTGATGTACTGGGCATAAGCCCTTTTTACTCTTTCTTCTGTACTATTCTGTGGACTGTTGATGTACTATTCATCTCTTTTATATGATTGCACTGTGACTTGTGGACTGATGGTATTTTATACTCATTTTTACTTCTTGTTTCTCATATTGGCCTACAGGTTTATGATCGTACTAGCCGGCAGAATCGGCGTGTTGCGGTGTCGACTAACCCGTGAGTTAGTGCCACCGTAAGACGGCGGTTCTGGGCATAAGATCCGGTAGCCCTCCTTGGTAAGGGGGAGGGGGGTCTTACATGTTGTATGCGAACTCCACCAAATAAGGTGGTCTTCCCATTGCTTTCCAAAATCCAAGACACACATGCGAAGCATGTCTTCCATGGTTCTATTTACCCTCTCGGTCTGTCCATCCGTTTGCGGATGGAAGGCTGTGCTAAACATCAGCTTTGTTCCCAACATTTGCTGCACCAGCCTCCAATCATTGGACGTGAACCACCCATCTCGGTCACTCACGATGCTGTGGGCACACCATGAAGCCGCACTATGTTATCCACATAAAGCTTTGCCAACTTCTCCACCGGATCATCCTTCCTATGCGGAATAAAATGCGACACCTTCGTTAATCAATCAACAACCACCCAAATGGCGTCGTTTCCCTTTTGCGACCTTGGCAAACCGTGCACAAAGTCCATAGAGATGTCGTCAAATTTCCACTCTGGAATAGGCAAGGACTTAAGAAATCCTTCCGGCTTTTGGCACTCCGCCTTTACCAAGGCGCAGGTTTGGCACTTCGCTACGTATAGCGCCACATCCTTCTTCAAACACGGCCACCAGAACAGTTTCTTCACATCACGGTACATCTTTGTGCTCCCCGGGTGAATCGAGTACTTGGTATAGTGCGCCTCGTACAACAACTCCACCCGTAAATTGCCCACACTTGGGACGCACAAACGACCGTCTTTCCACAGCAATCCGTCCTCCACGACGAATTGGGAATTTGACCCATCCAGAGCCTCTATCATGAACTGCTTCATATGAGCATCCATATCCAAAGCCTGCCGAATCCGATCAGCCATGTCATATTGGACTTCAGTCCAATTCAGAACTGCTTCAGCACTAGATTGTCTATCCACACAAACAATCTCCAACGCCTCCAACTCCCGCACCAACCGCTCATCATGCACTAATAGCCAATTGGCTTGAGCTGGGGCTCGGCGACTCAACGCGTCCGCAACCGCATTCCCTTTGCCAGGCACGTAGTGGATCTTTAATGTATAGTCCCCCAGGAACTCCATCCATCTACGCTGCCGCATGTTCAGACCCTTCTGATCTATCAAATATTTTAGGCTCTTGTGATCGGTGTAGATATCAATCTTCACACCGTACAAATAGTGTCTCCATAGTTTCAAGGCAAAAATCACGGCCGCTAACTCCAAGTCATGGACCGGATAATTCCTCTCGTGCACTTTTAGCTATCTCGAGCCATAAGCTATCACGCTTCCGTGCTGCAGTAGCACGCAACCCAAACCGCTGCCCGAAGCATCGCTATATATCTCATAGCCTTCGGTTCCACATGGCGAACTCAGCACAGGCGCCGTGGTCAACCGACACTTCAATTCCTCAAAAGCTCGCGCGCACTCCGGCATCCAAACGAACTTATGCTCCTTCCTCGTCAAAGTAGTGAGAGGTAACGCTATCTGCGAGAAGTTCTCTACGAAGCGCCTATAATAGCCGGCAAGCCCCAAAAAGCTCCGGACTTCTGCTACCGTAGCAAGCTCAGGCCACTCCCGTATCGCAACAATCTTCGCCGGATCCACAGCAATACCCTCTCCACTCACTATATGACCGAGGAACGCCACTGAGGGTAGCCAAAACTCGCACTTCGAGAACTTGGCATACAACTGATTTCTCCTTAGCGTTTCCAACACCAAATGAAGATGCTTGAAGTGATCTTCCTCACTTTGCGAGTACACCAAAATATCGTCGATGAAGACGATCACGAAATGGTCCAAGTACTCCCTGAACGTCCTGTTCATCAAATCCATGAACACCGACGGCGCATTAGTCAGCCCAAACGGCATGACCGTAAACTCATAATGCCCATATCTCGTACTAAACGCTGTCTTCGGGATATCACTCTCCCTTATTCGCAGCTGATAGTACCCAGCCTTGAGATCTAACTTTGAGTACACCGTCGACCCGACTAACTGATCAAAGAGATCATCAATCCGAGGGATCGGGTACTTGTTCTTCTCAGTCATCTTGTTGAGCTCCCGGTAATCAATACATAGCCTCAAGCTTCCGTCCTTCTTCTTAACAAAGAGGACCGGTGCGCTCCAAGGCGAAGAACTCGGGCGCACATACCTTTGCTCCAACAACTCTTGCAGTTGAACTTTCAGCTCCGCCATTTCCTTAGGCGCTAGCCGATACGGAGATCGTGACACAGGCTTTGCACCTGGCACTAGCTCGATCGTAAAATCTATCTCCCGCTGAGGCGGGGCTCCAAGAAGATCTGCGGGGAACACATCAGGGTATTCCGATACCACTGAAATACAATCCAACGCTGGCTTCGGCTTTGCAACCTCCACTAGTGTAAAGAATAGTTCTGCTCCAGCACGAACCTCCTTCACCACCTGAAGAGCAGACATCAACGTCTTGCTCGACCCCTTTAAGCCCGTAAAAGTCGTCTCACGACTCGCTCCCAGCTTAACTTCCTTTCTACCGCAATCTATATGGGCCTGCTGCTCCGAGAGCCAGTCCATGCCAAATATGACGTCGAACTCCACTAACGGAAGTAAAGACGCCTGCAGGTCGAACTCCTGCTCCCCAATACGAGTCTTAACATCGCAGATCCTATCCGCTCGCATCGAACACCCATTGGGCAACAACACATCCAACTTATCCTTCGCCATCGAAGAAGGGACTCCGATGCGTGATATAAATCCTTCGGACAAGAAGGAGTGTGAGGCTCCCGTATCAAAGAGTGCTCGTGCCGGATTTTCACAAATCAATACAAATCCTAAACAACTGTTGTAAGGTAACATGTGCATAACAAGTATTTAAAGAAATTGACCTGCTATAAATTAAATCATACCTGTCACCACATCAGCTTGTTTAATGGCCTCCTGTTGGCCAAGATTGTAGACCCTTGGTTGGGCCGGAACATAATGGGATGCGGTCGACTCCACCGCCTTTCCCTTCTCTTCATAAGTAGCTCCCGGCCTCCTCTCGGACTTAGGATGTCCACTCCAACAATCACAGGCGAAATGCCCCGTCTTTCCACAAGTAAAACACGCGCCCGGGGTCCGATCCGTAGTCGCCCCAGAAGCGCCAGAAGGAGCTGGACCCGAAGTCCTATGCTTCTTGAAAGACCTCCGATAGCCAGACTTTGAAGTAGTCGGCACTCTGAACTCAGATTTCTTCTCACCTAAGCTTTTCTTCGCTTGCACGCTCTTCATGTCCTTCTCCAAGGACCGGGCAGTATTTACCAAGGTTAAGAAACCCTGCGTCATTGGCCCCGAAAGTAATAATCTCAACTCATCCCTCAAGCCTTCATAGAAGCAATTAGTCTTGCGCTCCTCATCCACGATGGTGGAGCTAGCATATCGACTCAGACGAGTAAACTCGTGGAGATATTCATCCACGCTCCTCTTACCCTGTACCAACTTCAGGAACTCATTCTCCAACGCTATCTTCTGCGTCGAAGGGAGGTATCTTGCTAAGAACAATCCCGAGAACTCTTCCATCGGAACGTCTATCAGTTGTCTACCTCTCAAATGATGCAGCTCCAATCCTTCCCACCACATCCTCGCTTCACCGTCCATCAGTAACGTAGCGATGGTGGTCATTTGCCACTCCTCCGTCTCCGTCGCTGTCATGACTCTATTCACCCTGGAGAGCCAGTCTTCAGCCTGAGATGGGGTTCCCAACCCCGAGAATTACGGAGGGTTAAAGCTCATTACATGCTTCAACTGCCTCTCAGTTGCCCTCCTTGGCACCACCGGTTCTACAACCACTTGCTCCACTCTCCTCGGCTCAGCCTCTTGCAGAGGTACTTGCTCCATCACAGGAGCGGGCTGCTGCGTTTGCCTTCCAGGCTGCGCATTAATCACGGCCAACACCGCTTCAGCCACCAATCGAATATTCTCGGCTGACAGAGGCGTTGCGGGAGCAACATCCGGTGCACTACTAGCCTCAGAAACTCGGCGTTCTGACGGCCCAACACCACTTCTGGTCACCTATAGTGGTACAAAACACCGTTAAGCGACCAAATAAATTGCAAACAGCAATTATAGGAACACGCAGGTTCCTCAAACACGAGTATTTTCATTCCTAAGTGGACATTCATGGGTTCTATTACCATTATAACGATGACGCACACAATGTGCTCACCACCCTTTAAAAAGAATTCGCCCACAAATTCACTTTAAGCCCGACCAAAACCAGTAGTCTGATACCAAATTGTAACACCCCCTATCCGTCGCATAGCATATAGTAGTAGGTCCGGCCGGGGCCCGACGCCATATACCACAGACAGACCGGGCGGTTACTTATGGAAACCATCCAACCAATCTCAACGTCCTACACAGAGCATTCTAGCGGAAGCAGTTTATAAAAGTTGTAAACAAAGAACCCAGCATTAGAGCATGAATGTCCACTAGTACAAAACAGGAATGTTATTACAAAATACTCAAAACAAGCCTTAAGGCCTTACAAAATGTTTCACTTGAATATTACATGATTTACAAACCACGGCACGCAGGCCGGTCATACATGAATAAAGCAATAAACATTTCCATTTGGGCCTTCGAGGGACGCCTTCGCAAAAAGGGCTTTAGCCTGCTATTGACCGCTTGGTCCAGCTGCACCTCCAAGCAACAAACCACCGCACGGTGGCAAAACAAGGCAACGGTCAGCAATGCTGACCAAATTATAACGATCCCGCCCCCAACTTGGGGCGGCGTTGCTCCTTCCCTGCATTTCATTAGCAATGTATATATCCATAGCAATTTCATCACAGACGTTGGCTAGCACGACCACACGCCCCGTGCACTCAGGGCACATTCTCGGTGAACCGGTCGATGTCACGTCAATTAAAGCCATTAACATTCCGGACTCACCACCGCCACTTAGACGGCCAAATCTATGAGCAATTTGTCTTCCTGGCCTGGGTCACGACAATTTAAGCCATTAACCGCCGAAGACCCTACTCTATGCCAACGGTAAGTGTCACGTGTCTTTAGGTCTCTTTAACCGAACGACATAGAACGGGTACGGTTCCATCTAACCCGTGCTCACATCACAATGACAATTTAAGCCATTTGCGCGGGTCAAACTTCCACCGAGTCCCATTTCCATCACAAGTCACATAACCCCGTTATGTTCAAGTTGGCTCTCAAGCCACCAAGTTGTCAAGATCTCGTATCCGCCCAGTTTTCCGGGTGCACCTTTGGGTTAGTCCCCAAGGCTCCCTGCTGCAATCTACCGCGTAGAAAACCCGAAAAACAACCAATAGCACGGAGTCTTCTCCGGCCTTATGCAATGCAACATCACCGATCCAGACTAACATGTCCGGGTAGGCTTCACACATCATGTCTATGTCCGTTCTCGCATACGTACTCTAAACAATGGGGACTTTACATATCCACCCAAAGGAACGCCTCCAACTCTCCGCAAACTCGCGAAAGCGGGCTTCCTATGCTAAGAAAGAGAGCTATTCATGCTCAAGATGAGGATCGTTACCCTTGAGTTCCTCTTTGGCGCCATTGAAAAGTAATCGGATGGAAATCACCGCACTAGCGTTGCCTCCGTGGATCCGGATTCGGCTTGCGATTCGGAGCTCCGAAGCTCCTCCAATGGCGGATCTAGCTCCTTCTTCTTCCCTTAGCTCTCCTCTCTCTCCAAGGATTTGGAAAAGGATAAGGTATGAAAAGTGATGGATTTCTAAGTCAATCCACAGGTATATCCCTCCAGGAACATCCCCCAGCCGTTGGATCTCAAAACAAGGAAACGAACGGCTTCGATTCGGGACCGAAATGCCCAATCTGGGCCGAACACGGCCTGGCACACGCCCGTGTCCAGGGCCGTGTGCCGCATTCGCCGTCAAAATCGAATCACCTGGAACCTCACACGGGTATCGAACACGCCCGTGTTCGAGCTGACACGCCCGTGTTCCATCGCACACGGCCGTGTGGCCGGCCCTGTACCCCATGATTTTTCCCCATTTTCAACCCGAGCACTGCACGGGTTATAGGACACGCCCGTGTCCTTGCCCGTGTCACCGTGACATGCCTGGGCCCCAGGCCGTGTACACGAGACACTTCGTCGAGTGAAGATCGACGACTTGTTGACACGGCCTTGGACACGCCCGTGTCCTAGGCCGTGTGCCATGTCTCGACGATCGTCGAGTGAATCTCGACGACTCCGCGGGACGATCGTCGACATGGGTCGACACGCCCTGCCACACGCCCGTGTCGCAGGCCGTGTGCCCATTCTCGACGAATCGTCGAGTAAAACTCGACGACTTCACGGCTAAGTGTCGACACGGGTCGACACGCCCTGCGACACGCCCGTGTCGCAGGCCGTGTGCCCACTCTCGTCGAATCGTCGAGTCAATCTCGACGTCTTCGTGGCTAAGTGTCGACACACGCTTAACACGCCCGTGTCCCAGGCCGTGTGCCTGCTGCCAGAACCCAAACTGGCCCAAAACGTCCCCCTTTTTCTCCTTTGAGTTTCGGGGCATTACAGAGTGCACACAATGCCATTTTACTTGGAGAAATATCTGGCTCGGGGCGTTGAGTGCACTCAATGCCATAGACTGATTCGTCGAATGCTTATTTGTCGAAACGTTAATTCGTCGAACTAAGAATTAGTCGAAATGCCTCAATGTCATTGGAATTAGAAGATTTCTGGAAACTGTTGGCGTCGAGTGCATTGAGTGCAGTCGACGCCATTTGGCGATTTAATCTGTGGCATTGTGTGGACTCGACACCACTCATCGCCATCTAATTTGGAAACATTTTTGGGAGGATTGGCGTCGAGTGCGTTGAGTGCACTCGACGCCATTAGTCGAAAGGCATCGAGTGCATTGAGTGCACTCGACACCATTCAATGCTTTTACTTGGGATTATTCTGAGAATGGTGGCATCGAGTGCGTTGAGTGCACTCGACGCCACTCAATGCTTTTACTTGGGATTATTCTGAGAATGGAGTCGTCGAGTGTGTTGAGTGCACTCGACGCCACTCGACGATTCATTGAGTAAAGAAGTGCACCTGACGATTTTAACTTAAGTGTTGTGCTTGCAAATGTCGTTGAGTTGTGTCGATGAATCTCGACGATTCGTCAAGTAAGAATATTATACTCGATGATTTGAACTTGGGAAGTGCTGGACTATGTATGGATTTGA
Organism: Platanthera guangdongensis; assembly: GCA_039583875.1. Lineage (NCBI taxonomy): Eukaryota > Viridiplantae > Streptophyta > Magnoliopsida > Asparagales > Orchidaceae > Platanthera > Platanthera guangdongensis. Next base: position 93,804,008 of record CM077147.1, read on the forward strand.
GTGGACTCGACGAATCATGACGATTCTTCAATTCACTCAACGATGATTTAGAAGTCGTCTTTCACGGTATTAGATTCGCACCTTGTAACTTATTACCTTCAATTCAGGCCTTGAAAGCCCACATGAAGGGGGATGAAGTTTACCTGATATGTTTTGAGTTGAAAGATATGATAATAAATATGAAAGATGTGCGAGTGGTGCGGGATTTCCCCGAGGTGTTTCCTGAGAAGCTGTCGGGATTACCCCCCCTCCCCCCATCAAGAAGTGGACTTTCAAATTAAGTTAGTATCGGCTGCCAAGCCCATCTCTAGAACCCCTTATCGAATGGCCCAGAAGGAACTCGCCGAGTTTAGAGTTCAGTTGCAGGAATTGGTAGAGTCATGGTTTGCTCGCCCGAGTTCATCACCTTGGGGAGCCCTTATTCTGTTCGTTAAGAAGAAGGATGGAAGCTTACGTCTTTGTATAGATTACAGGGAACTCAACTGTTTAACGGTGCGGAACACCTACCCTCTACCCCAGATAGATGAGTTATTCGATCAACTGGTAGGAGCACACTAGTTTTCCATGTTCGATTTGCTCTCAGGGTATTACCAAGTGAGGATACAGGAGGATGATATCCAGAAAATGCCATTTAGCTCAAGATATGGCTATATGAGTTCACCGTGATGCCTTTTGGGCTCACAAATGCTCCCTCGGCGTTCATGAGTCTGATGAACAAAGTGTTTGAGTTGTACCTTGATGTCTTCATCATCATTTTCATCGATGACATTTTGTCTATTCGAAGACAGAAGAGGATCATGTGGAACCCTTGACATTGGTGCTAAAGAAGTTAAAGGAGCATACATTGTTTGCCAAGTTCAACAAGTGCCAATTTTTCCTCTGAGAATTTGCCTTTTTAGGCCACGTAATCAGTGGTGCATGATTAGCTGTGGATCCGTCCATTATGCATGTCGTGAAGGAATGGTCTCCTTTGAAGTCTGCAGTCGATGTGCATAGTTTCATTGGACTTGCTGGGTACTATCGCAAGTTTGTGAAAGGATTCTCAAAGATAGCCCCCCCCCCCCCCCCCCCGCTCACTGCCCTGACAAAGAAAGGTGTGTCATACGATTGGGCACCCCATTGTGAAGACGTATTCCAAGTGTTGAAGGATAGACTTACCTCTGCACCTATCCTAGCCCTTCCATCTAGAAAGGAAGGATTCCAAGTCTACACTAACACTTCATTCCAAGGGATGGGGGCAGTGCTGATGCAGCTTGGGCATATGATCACTTATGCTTCGAGACAACTAAATAAGAATCAAGCTAACTACCCAGTTCATGATTTGGAGTTGGGGGTAGTGGTGTTCGCCTTGAATATTTAGGGACACTATCTATATGGCATCCACTATGAGATATTTTTGAATCATAAGAATTTAAAGTATGTTCATACACAAAAGGAACTGAACCCGAGACAGTGGCGGTGGTTAGAATTTTTGTGTGATTATGAATTCACTTTGAACTAGCACCCCGAAAAGGCAAACTTCGCAGCTGATGCATTGAGCAGGAAGGTACCAGAAATGATCCCTGAGTCCCGATTGATGAGTATGAAATTAGCCCGGATGCTTGAAGAGATGGAGATTACCCTGGGGTATAAAGACCATTCTGAAGGGTATACGGAGTACCTAACCGTAATGAGCATAGTCTGTGACATTCAGGACCTAATCAGGGCAGATCAAGGTAAGGATGCTGCTCTGGCCCTTGTATTTAAGCCACTTAAAGATGGGTCTACTGACAAATATTCCCTAAAAGATGCCCTCGTTCATTTAGGTGGTCGGCTTTACATTCCTGAAGGCGGTAAAATTCGGGAAGATATCTTGATTGGCACATTGCTCTCAGTATTCAGAGCATCCTGGGATTGCGAAAATGTATGCTAACTTGCGGGAGACCATGTGTTGGCCAGGAATTAAGAGAGATGTCAGATATTTTTTTATGCACTGTGAGGCTTGTCAAAGGTGAAGGCGGAATGCAAAAGCCCCAGAGGATTATTACAGTTGTTGCCCATCCCCGAGTGGAAGTTTGAGGATATCTCCATGGACTTCGTTCATGGTTTGCCTCACTCACGCTCAGGGAATGATTCTATTTGGGTAATCATGGATAGCCTGACAAAGGTAGCCAGGTTTATTCCGATGAAGAAAGAGGCACATGTGGACGTTTTGGTGCGCCTCTTTTTGGAGCAGTTTGCATGGTACCATAGCAAGTCAAAGACAATTATTTCTGACCGGGATGGTCGTTTCACCTCTAGAGAATAGAAGGCAGTACATGCGTATTTGTGTTCACCCCTTAACTTCAGCACATTGTTTCATCCTCAGGCAGATGGGCAATCTGAGAGGACCATCAGAACTTTGGAAGATTTATTTAGATTGTGTATGCTGGATAGATGAGAGCTGTAGGAAAGGCTTTTCCCTCAGTAGAATTTTCATATAACAACAGTCATCATACCAGTATCGGGATGGCACCCCATGAAGACATTTATGGAAGAAGGTGTAGAACCCCCTTGTCATGGTGCAAGATGAAGATCCAAAGGTATTGAGAGTTGTATATATTGACTACATAGATGCTGTTGTTAGGTTAATACATGATCACGTGCTTAAGGCTCAAAGTAGGAAGGCCAAGTATTATAATGCAAAGCACCGGATGGTGGAATTTCAAGTGGGTGACAAGGTGTTCTTAAAGATCCGGCCAATGCATGGAGTGTCACGGGTGCGTGGTATGAAGAATTTCGGTCCAAGATACATTGGGCCTTATTCTGTATGGGTAAGGATTGGCCCTTAAGACTATCGGTTGGAGCTACCACCTGAGCTAGAGAATTTACACGACATGTTCCATGTGTCGTTACTACGGAAGGCACTGATACGGCCCGAGCAACATGTCCTCACCACAGATGGTGCAGTAGCAAATTATAGATCTGTTCGACTAGAGCCGGTGCGGATAGTGGATAGCGGGACGAGGAGCTTGTGACGGAAAAGTGTCCCATTGGTAATAGTTTTGTGGTCTAATCATGGGAAAAAGGACTATACTTGCGAGCTGGTGGATTTGATGCAAAAGCGCTACCCGGAGTTATTTCACCAAGGTAACTTTAAAAGCATATTATATTTTCTTGCTTTATTTCCCCTGAAAGTCCACCTAGTGTCAACTATGTTCACCTATGGGGGGGGGGGAATAGGTGACGTGCAGCGTTTTTGCGGAATTTAAGATTGTACCTGCACAATAAAAATAAACAGCACAGCACACAGAACACACAAGCTATTTATAGTGGTTCCCTGACTTGGGTACATCCACTTTCCCCCTTCGACCTATCTCCCAACAAGGGACGACTCGGTCTCTTCACCAACATGATTGAAATCCAATCCTTGCACTATCGGAAGGAACCCTTCCACACGTAGGAGTCAACACTCCCACAAACTGGGTTGCACCCAACCCTTACAACACGGAACAAACGTTCCTTTACAACAAAAGTAAAACTAGAATGTACACGAGATACAAACTTCGTTTGGAGACTAAGGTGTCCCTCTTTATTGACGACGTGTTCTTGAAGTCCACAAAGAGTCCACAACCTTGGATCTCTCTTGGAGAGGATCTCCCCGGAACCGGCAGCGGCAAGATGGGCGGCGGCAAGGTTCACGGGATCGGCGGCGACGACGATGTGCGGCTGCACTTCTTTAGAGATCCAAACTTCGTAGCGAAGCTAGCTAGGTCTACCAACGGTCACACTAGGATCAATCGTCTCGATCGATTCGGATGGGGAAGACTTTCCCGATCTACAAATCGAGAGACAAGAGATCTCCGGTTAGACACATGAGACGCTGAGCTTAGCTAGGCTTCTGTCGCAGGAGGATCTGGGCGAAACCACAATCAACCGGCGAACAACTTGTCGCGAGCGGCGGCGGCGACGACGGAGCGGAAGCGGCGATTTTAGGGTTCGTCCGTGCTCGCGTATTTCTTATCTTCTTCGCTCTGTTTCTGTTCAAAAATACCCGTGTATTTATACACTATAGACCCTTACAATATGACCGTTGTGGGTCCCACACGTAGATACCCGAAATCCGGTTCAAAATAGTCCAGCGGCAGAATCCGGTCCAGCAGCATCTCGAGAAATCGCCAAGTAAAATTCGTCGAGAATCATAGGTGATTCTCGACGAATCGGCGAGAATCAGTTAGTGATTCTTGATGATTCGTCGAGAATCACTAGTGATTCTCGACGATTCACTTGTTGATTCTCAACGAATATAAATTGGTATTCATGATCTGCTCAACGATGGGTTCGGCGAGAATCACTAGTGATTCTCGTCGAATCTTACTTGGCACCGTTTTGAGGTAGCCGGATAGAGTCGGCGAGAATCACTAATGATTCTCGACGATTTGGCGAGAATCACTAGTGATTCTCGCCGAATCGGCGAGAATCACTTGGTGATTCTCGTCGAATTGTACTTAGACGAATTTTCGTCTTTCCACCCATGATGAGCTCCTTGACCTATCCTTGCTCCTTGTCTGCTCTTGCAAGATTACAGCCCTGTACCTGAAAGTAAGTGCACTCCAATAGAGAGAGTACACGTAGGCCAACACACTGATCTGCTCAACGAGGGATTACGTCGTGCAGACCCGTGTATATTGACCTACTGCACCCTGACATTGGTGTGCACTTAGTGTGGAATAACTGCAAGCACAACTTAAGAGGTTTCATCAAATACATTGTGAATTCATCTTAGCTTGACAGGTGGCTTCCTCAAATCCAGGTGATTGTGGATACAATACCCAACAACCCCCCACATCCTTAGCCTGATTTTGTGGCTGAAATCTTTTATTTTATTTATAGGATTGTAACATCCCATTTCGTGCTAGGCCCATCGCACATGTTTTGAGCCAAGAGAATTGGCTTAGGTTTGGGAAGTGTCGAGTGAATCGACTGGACTCGACGAATGGATTAGGAATTTACTTAGAAAATATCTGGGCTCGGGGTATTGAGTGCATTGAGTGCACTAAATGCCATGGACTGATTGGCGTTAAGTGCATTTAGTGCACTCAACGCCATTTTATTTGGACAAATATCTGGCTCGGGGCGTTGAGTGCGTTGAGTGCACTCAACGCCATAGAATGATTCGTCGAATGACTGTTTGTCAAAACGTTAATTCGTCAAAATGAGAATTAGTCGAACTGATCAATGCCATTGGACTTAGAAGATTCCTGGAAACTGCTAGCATCAAGTGCATTGAGTGCACTTAATGCCATTCGACGATTTAATCTGTGGCATTGAGTGGTCTCGACACCAATCATCGCCATCTGACTTGGAAACATTTCTGGGAGGATTGGCATCAAGTGTGTTGAGTGAACTTGATGCCATTAGCCGAAAGGCGTCGAGTGCATTGAGTGCACTCGACGCCACTCAACGCTTTTACTTGGGATTATTCTGGGAATGGTTGCGTCGAGTGCGTTGCGTTCACTCGATGCCACACAACACTTTTATTTGGGATTACTTTGAGAATGGACGCGTCAAGTGCGTTTAGTGCACTTGATGCCACTCGATGATTCGTCGAGAAAAGAAGTTCACCCGGCGATTTTAACTTAAGTGTTGTGCTTGCAAACGGCGTTGCGTTGCGTCGACGAATCTTTACGATTCGCCGAGTATGAATATTATACTCGACGATCTGAACATGGGAAGTACCGGACTGTGTATGGCTTTGAGTGGACTAGACGAATCATGACGATTCTTCAAGTAAGTAAATAATACTCGACGATTTGTCGAGTAAGAGCTACTTAAATGACGAATTTGGACTTAGTAGATTTTCGGCCTCCGTTTCTCGATTCTTGCACACGGTCTGAACTGGATTTTTGGGAAGTGCACCAAACGGTTATATTTGACGCACCTTTTCATTATGACATATTTAAAGCTATTAAAATGGTGGTCCAATGATACGGCGACACGTGGAAAGTTAAACCTAATACGCGATATAAAAAGGAATGAAAGCCGACCCTAGAATTCTTTCATCATTCTTCTTCATCGATCCATTTCCTATTTCTATGCTGAAACAGTCAGAGAGGAAGAAATCACCGGAGTCATCCGTTTGCATGGAAAACGCCGCCAACGGAGAGAAAGCCATGCCTCCAAGGAGAATGACTAGATCCATGGCCGGAAATCTTGGAACCGTCGGAAATGAGGTGAGCTTCCTACCCTCTCCCATGGTGCTAGATCTCTAGTTATTTCTAGGAGATATATCGACTCAAAGGAGTCTTGATTCGTAAGAAGAAGTTTCCTAGGAGAAGCTCATGCTAGAACTTGTGTCATTGAATAAAATGTCTTCGACCACTCCTTCCTTCCTTGTGGACGTGAGGACTTGGTTTCGTGAAGAAAGTTGGCTTTTGAGGGTGAATAAGGGAGGAGGAATTCTGGTTGTGATTTGGGAATTTTTATTGGAGGAGGAAGACGAACCGATGTCACCACAGGACCAATCCTAACCGTCCACTTGGCATGGAACGAGTCCCGGGAATGAGCACTGAGGATAGAGCAAATAAGTTTAGTTCCTCCTGCATTGCAATGATCTAGTGGGGACATGCAAAAGTTGCTCATTCCCAGGACTCCTTCCATGCCAAGTGGACGGTTATGATTGGTCCTGTGGTGACATGCTCCCATAGGCTCCTTCTGTGCCATGACATAGGCCAGTTTGGCTTGGTCCTCAGTGCACATCTACGCGAGGCTCCTTCTGGGCCGTAGTACGCATGTGGACTCCGCTGTTGTGTTCTTAACGTTGAGGTGTAGGAGACCTATGCTTGTTAGTGTGGATACCCGCCTAGTAGTGGAAAAACCTGTCCCACTATAATCGTCTGGCCACGACGGTTGATGCCTTAGTGGTTAGTTGCCTACTCGAAAAGTGGGAACTACAAATCTGTGTCGACATAGCAATTGCATGTGCGTGTTCATGGGTGAGTCATTGCATTGCATTCATATAATTTCATTACATTACATGCACAAGATCCTTATCATATAAGTTTGTATGGGCACTCTTATACGACGAGTTACTTTACTTTTGAGCATATCATCAACTTATATGTCTGTACGGATATTCATATAAGTTGAGTTACTTTCTGTCGTAGTTCTATATTTTATACTGCTGATGATGGTAGAACTGTTAGAGTAGATTGTTTACTCATTTGTTGTACTACTGATATACACTGATATTGATCACTCTTATACCACCTGTTTGTACTACCACACATTTATTTATATTGTACCTTGTCCTTTTCTTCGCCCTGTGCCGAGGAGTTGTAGGGGGAGCAGATATGATAGCCTCTTAGTCTTTATGACTAACGGTTGCTACGTCTTCCTTTTTAAGAGGGAACCCCGCAGATAGAGCAACAGCAGGCTACAAAATAGGACAGCCAGGCCAGGGTGACAGGGCCTGACGTGACGGTACCATAATTGTCGTTAGTGACAGATGTGAGTGTTTTGTAGAGAGACTCTTTTGTAGCCCATTGGGCAGGTACTATTATATTTTAGAAGCCTTGGTTGCTTCTTATTTCTATTGTACTCGTGGACTTATATACTAGTATGTATTTTGACTTTTGTTTTTATATTCTTTATGTTGGGTTGGCATGGTTGATATGATTAGCAGGCAGGATAGACGACTTGTAGTACAAGTTAGCTTGTGCACTAGCGCTACTGCAAGGCAGCTATTTTGGGCATAAGACTCCCCTAGTGTCGTGTTTTATGTTCCGGGTGGGTGTCTTAAAAGCCCGCTTCAAGTAATTTCCGCGTCGTCTGATTTGCATTATAGTGCCCACCGGCGGGTCCCTTATGGCAATGCTTCAATATTTGGGCACCCTCCTCGGGAGAAACACATCTCCGCACTACTTGGTCCGCTCAAACTCAGAAAAGAAACGGATCCTCCCAAAAATAGTTTTTCAAATCAGAAAATAATTTCTTCTTTTCTTGATAAGAAACACCCCTTGGGAGAAATCTCGCAACAGGGAAATTTACGAAATCGGCGAACTATGGGGTGGGGAGAGTTATTACCTTATATAATCCGAGGAGGCACTCCTCGGGAAATGTATCATCGATGTCCTCTTCGATAAGCTCCTCCGAATTGGGGTTCTCCAACCGAGAAAGGTGATCCACCGCCAGATTCTCTGCCCTCTGTTGTCACGGATCTCCAAGTCAAACTCTTGAAGAAGCAAAATCCACCTAATCAATCTTGGCTTGGAATCTATTTTCGTTAGTAAATAGCGCAAAGCCGAAGGATCAGTAAAAATGATGACTTTGGACAAAGTGAGATAATAACTAAATTTTAGATAAAAGAACGAAATTTATCAAAATAAAAAATAACAGCAAGAAGTTCTTTCTCGGTGGTTGTGTAATATTCTTGTGCGATGTTTAGTGTTTTGCTCGAATAATAGATAAGATGAAAATTTTTATTGATGCAATGTCCTAAGACTGCACCTGTTGAAACCAAAACTTGGTCTCTCGTGGAGTTCAGAGTCCCAAAAGAGGGGTGACCGCACACCTACTACCCTCAAGCGAACGATCTAGGCACAAGATTAGGAATACAAGGGACAGACCCAAGGTCTCAGCGTGGAGGACCCACCGCATACCCGGAAGACTAACAAACACTTCCCCTCCCAAGCCAAAGACTGAGCTAAGACACCTTCGGAAGGCACTTGGCCGACCGGGACATCTAAGGAGGATCTCAAGACTAACTCTCTCCTATCCAGATGTGTCTCCTTGGGTCTACACAAAATGCTCCTCACCTGCCCTACTGATGGCGCAATCTCGCCGAGCAATTCTACGACACGCTGCCCCAGTAAGGCTAATAATAGCGTAACTCCTCTATTCTAAAAGGATGTCAACAGGCCATCAGGGGCTTCCCAGCAACTATACCTCGGGGCCCCCACTGGGCGAGCGGTTCACGAGCACACCACTCGCCCAAGACAAACGAAGTAAACTACACATACTCAGAGCATCACAGATATCATAAATAATTACAGGAATATGAATTCCACACTTCAGCACGCAGGCCGACATTATAAGCGAAAATAAACCTTCGAGTGTTGGCACAAGCTTTGGCTTAAGCCCGCTACTCCCCGCTTGGTACTTCAATACCTGTACGCCAACGGCTCGACAAGTAACTGCCAGCTGAACAACCGTCGGCTAACATAAGCTGGCCAAATATATTGCACACACCCCTTTTTGGGGGGTTGTGGCATGCATTCCCTGCAAATAGATGATATACAACTTCCTCGGAGTCTTCTCCGGGAACCCCAGAACATCACCAATCCGGCTCACATGTCCGGATGGGCTTCACATAGCATGCCTAAACCCGTACTTACGCTTCCGAGTGCTAATGCATTTAATTGCAGGGACGTACACATCAACCCACCGAAAAGCTCCCTTCCCCCACCCGTTGGTGGAGAGGGGCTTCCATGAAAATATGTATACTGAGGGCTTCACCTTCCCAAGTAGAAACATCGTTACCCTTGACGCGTATGTTGGCGGAGCCGCATCTGCGTATCTTACATGAGGCTCGATGCCTCATGACTGTAGCGACTGTACATGCACGGATCTGGATGTCGGTGTATGAGCTCTGATTCTTCCTCTCGATATGGATCTCGGTAAATAATATCCCTCTTCATGAGGGGCTCGGGTAGCCTCTTCCAAATGACTGAGAGAAGGCGACCTCTTCTTGCCGGAGGTGGCCTTGATAGGAAAAAAAGAAGAGGCTCAGACAACACCTCCAGGCGGCGGCCTTGATAGGAAAAAGTGGAGGGGTCAGGCTGCAATTCCAGGTTGCGGCCTGGGCAGGAAAAAGATGGGCAACGGCATGAGCACAAAGCTCATCGTCATCCCAACGTACCTGTGGAGACTCATCCTGCACATGCTCAGATAAGGAAGGGGGATCAAGTAATAAAAGAGAAGAAGAACTAAAAGAATCAGAAAATGGGAGAGTGATCCTGGTATCACTCTCAGCAGGATCCAAGCAGAGATCATCGTCGGTATCATACGAGTCTTACCGAGGGGAATCCGAGAACTCGAGGTCCGCGGTGGTAAGAGGAACGGCATCGTCCAATAAGGAGGTGCAAACCTCTGCATCGGAAAGAGGTTATTCCTCATCCCACCGGGGTGCGTAAAAGTATTCCGAAGATCCACCTTCTCCGTCGGAGATAGAGGAATCATCATCCCACTTCGGCGTAACCTCGGGCACCGAATCATCCACAAATACGACATCATCAAACGACTCACACAAAAATGGAGTTGCACAATCTGGCAAAAATTGCGGAGGGGCAAGGCTGCTCTCAAAATCAAGCACTGAATGAGCAGGCCCCATCGCAAAAGCATTCGCTGACGCCACCCCGTCGACGACCAGAACAATCTCATCATCCCATACAGGAGCGTCCATGAGTTCCTGCTCCTCTTTTTGTTGGCTAACACCAGAGTGATCATATTCACTCAAGGAAAGCTCGTAAAAAAGGATCGAGGGACCCATGAAAGAGCTGTATGCGGCCAGAGATTCTTCAATAATCTCAACGGGTAAAGAATGAGCAAAGTGCGTTATGTCAGTGTATGGGCCAGGCAACACCCTGGTAGGCCTGTCCACAACATTCTTCCGTGAACGGGAGGTTGTGGTGCACATGCCCTCAGAGGGAGAAGGCTTGCACAAACGAGGGCAATCCTTCAACATGTGGCCCACACCTTAACATAACAAACACTGAATGCAATGCTCGGCATTCATAATAGCAATGACATCGATGGATCGGCGCAAAGTGTCAAGGATATGACACTCAGCATCTGGATCCATCACAAATAAAAATAATTGCTGAAAAAGTGCTACACAGCTAAAATAAAAATAGCACGGATCTGCTATCTAAATCAAAAATCAGAAAAGGGAAAAAAGAAATAAGCAACATAAAAATTCTAAAAACCAAAGCAAATAAAAAAAATGATATGCACAAATGGAAAAAGGGCTTCAATCTACTATGTCCCTCTCCACAAACTCACACGACTGTGTTCCCCGGCAACGACGCCAAAAACTTGATGCTTAAGATCACGGCAGTGAACCGGTCGCACAAGTAATATAAAATGGGGGTTTTCCCAAGTATCGATCTCAAAAGGAACACAGTAAGGTGGAGTTAATTTCGAGGAGGACTTGAGATTGAAGTCCTCAGGTCGGAGCTAACTAAGGGGGGTTTTGATGTTGCAGAAACAGAAAATAAAAGGCTAACAACTACTCCTATGCAATGCCGTTATGCGATGCTTCGCTAGGCGGGATGGAAGACTAGTCGGGCCGCTATGCACCGAATCACTAGGCGGATGGATGAGAAGGCTAGCAGATGAGGTGGTTAGAATGGCGGAATGAGGCTCGTGAGCACCTCTTCACAACGCACGCCACTAGCAATTGCTAGTGCGGCAAGGGTGGATGGTGGTGGATGGAATATGGCGCAACTCAAGCAACTTAGGCAGTAAAATGAAATAGGAATCACATAGACATGATACACATAACATATACAACCAAAGTGCACTTCATCAATATAAATAAATTTAAACACCAATATTCAACAATAAAGCAAGAACAAGCCAAGAGATCGACCGAATCCGAAGCCTTGCTGAGGATTCACGGTTGGAATCATCGGGTTGTCATTCCGCGTCCAAGATCGGTCCTCAACTACGTCCGGGGTAGAGAAGGGCTGTCACCACCTTCCAATGGCCCGTCTTCTTCGTCTTACGATAGCGGACGAAGTTTGCTAGCTTTCCTTTGCTTGATGGCTACGGCGTCAAACCCTACTTGAAGCTCACAGATGAAGGAGAAGGCCGAGAGGAAGCTCCGGCTTGGATTTGGCGGTGAAAGCTTGCCCGGAGCACCTCCCTAGGGTGGAAGATGAAGGGGAACGGCGGAGAAGGCGGAAAACGGCGGAGAAATGTCGAGCTCCGGATCCTATCTCGAATTAGGGCGAGACCTGCACTATTTATACAAAAATAGAAATGAACAATGTGCACGATCACAGGCGCACGACCAGTGGTCGGGCGCACTATGTCCTGTGCTCGTGCGCACTGGCATGGAAGATCAGGAAGGAGAATTGGGATAACTCGCACGAGTAGTGGCGCACGACCAGTGGTCGTGCGCACTAAGTCCAATGATCGTGCGATTACCCCAGACAGGACTCCAGAAAAGTGGAATCAATGCACACGATCAGTGGTGCACGTGGTCGTGCGCATTATGTCCAGTGGTCGTGCGCTTACCCCAGGCTGATTCTGGAAACGAAGAGTAGTGAGCACAATCAGGGGCGCACGACCAGTGGTCGTGCGCATTATATCCCATGATCGTGCGCAGTATTCCTGTTTCACAACCATCCCGGAACACGCACACGACCCCTGTACCGATAGGAAAAACAAATCACTAATCTGTGCAGACATTCCAGACAATCACAAAAGAGAGTACAAACTATAAAAATAACAAAATACACAACCACGGGCATAAATGTGCACTTCCTATGGAAATAAAGATTAGAAGAAACAGGAATGATAAAGAACTAAAAGTGAAGTGCAAACATGTGAAAACTAGCCCAGATGAGTCCAAAAATAGGTATATAAAGTGGACTCATCAGCTACCACTCGCAGGATACTTGGGGTTGGACATTTCTTTCTGAGCTTATACCAACCTCGAAAAGAGCGGGGATTGTGTACAACCCCATATCCGGTCGAGCGGGATCCTCCCCAAGTGGCGGACTTGGGCCACGCTATGAGCATCGACTTGGTGTGATCTTTCTCAATGGGTGCATATTTGTGGTAGATTGATGTTTTTATATATTAAAGTTTAAATATATAAAGATATAGATTCCTGATTTTAAGATATAGATAAGAAGATACGGTAAAGGGGAGAGGGGGATATTTATTTTCTCCCAGCAAAAAGGTTCGGCCAGGAAATGGGGAAAGGGAATAAATGATGGCGCAGCCCCTCCTCCACCGGTTGAAGACAATGCTGATGATGTTGTTGATGATCCAGTTGCTAAGGCCATACGACTCAAGGACGTGAGGCGGCACGATGACGCTAACGGACGGCTACGCTACAACCTCCGCCCGCGCCGTGCTACCGCCACGGCAACGCCTTAGTTTTATTTATTTCCTTTTCGTGCACTTTATTTTATAATTGGAATATAAAATTATCCTATGCTTATGTGATAATTTTATATTCATTGCATGTGTTGTTGTATTTTCAATTTGAACTATTTTAGTTTTGGTGTGCAATTAGCCATTCGGATGGATGAGATTAAATCTCCATCATGAACGGCTAAGGCTTATTTATAACTCCTATTAGCCATTCGGATGGATGAGATTAAATCTCCATCATGAAGGGCTAAGACTTATTTGTAACTCCTATTTAAATTAGGCTATCATGAAGAGTTAAAGCAATTGGAAAAGAAACCTAAAAAAACCCCCTTGTGGAAATTTCGGTCACCATGGAGAAGTCCATAGCCGCCCCCTCCCCTTTGGTGTGAAGCCAAGCCTTGCCTCCTCCATCCCCGTTCGGTGCGACTCCGGCGTGGCTTCCTTCGGTGCGACTCCTTGGAAGAAGGTTGCAAACCATTCGGTGCGACGCCGGTGGATCCGTGGAGAGAGTGATTCTCCCACAGTTATCTCGTGTGAAAGTTTTCCGGTTGGGTAATCTCTTTCCCCTCCCTTGTGTGATTTCTTCTCTTTAGTTGTGGTGGATTTCGCTCATCGTTTTCTCCGGATCTTTAATTTAATCACTGCAAGTTTTGAATCGAAATCGTCGTTGCAAGGCTTTTATTTCCGGATCGGGTGGATCCTATTTGCTTGAGCGGATCTTGGTCTATAGCCTTGGTCTTGCTCTCAAAAAGGAGTGGCAACCTTTGTGTTTTCTTGGGAAATAATCCGACTCAAATTTCCGATCGTTGTTTTCGAGTCGACCATTCCTCCTTTGTTGTTTGTGCTGCGTTTTGTGACGAGGAAATATTGTGGGCGATAGGTGTTGTGTATGTGCGGTAGATCTACGACGTGTTGTGCGTAGGGAGAGCGTTAGCTTCGCGGAGATCTCCGTTTCCGGATAACCCTACATCAATTTGGTATCAGAGGCGGTCGTTTCAACTTTCACGTTGCAAACATCCTCTCTGCGTTCCTTGTTGGAGATCGGATCGTTAGAAAATCAAAAAAATTATTTTCTGTGGTCTGCCAATAGCGGGCTGAAATCTTTATTTTTCAGCAAAATTTCAAAAAAAAACAATTTTAACGATCTACGTGTTATTCACATTGGGAATATATAAAAATATCTTATTTTCAATATAGCTACAGCCGTAGGAAAATTCATCTTGCCCGGGGCCTCCCAAACCTGAATGCGCACTAGGCTAGGAACGGAGTACGCCACCCCGTCTACGTCTAGTATGGCTGTGAACGAGCATGGTGATCCCAACACCGCGGCTATAGCGGGTCTTCGTGCCGAAATGGCTGAGCTTAGGAACGTCTTAGCCCAGATCCTACAAAACCAAGCTAGGCCACCCCCGCCACCCGTTAATGTTGACCGGCCCAACCGGCACCAACATAACTCTGATTCGGATTCTGATGGGGACTCTCCGCGGGTGCCCCCTAGAGGACACTGCCCCGAGCGAGACTTTGACATTACTAGGGCCATTAAGATAAATGCCCCCACGTATGATGGCATGGGAGACCCCCAAATCTTCCTTAACTGGATTGTGGATATGGAGTGTTACTTCGAGTGGCACAACCTGACGGATCCCCAAAAGGTCCAAGTTGCCCGGATGAAGCTAACAGGTCGTGCAAAGACGTTCTGGTTGAATGAGGAGCGAAGATTAGGAACCGGACACGGAGCCCCCCTTATAGGTTGGCCAGTAATGAAGAACCTGTTGACCGATCAGTACGTTCCTGCGTACCATTGGACACAGATGTTTGATGAGCTTGCCACTCTGCGGCAGGGCTCAAGCTTGGTAGCAGAATATATGGGTGAACTTAAGGACCGAATGGTGCGATGTGACCTTAGGGAGATCCCCGAAGTCACTTTATCTAGATTTCGAAAGGGCCTTAACCCCGATATCCAAAGGAAGCTCTTGCGATATGGGCATACGGACTTGAACACAACTTTCAATGCTGCCTTGGACATTGAAAAACACCTAGCCTCTAAGGCTCACTCCCGTTACGCTCATGCGAAGAACAAGTCCACCACTGGGGCATCTTCTTCCACATATCCTGATAAGGGAAAGTTTAAATCTACCGAGTCGAAGTCAATCGTGATCACCGCTAGGAACTCTAAGAACCCTTCGAGTGAGCGTGTCCCTATCGGGAAGGTTAGCAAGGCTAACACCACTTGTTACTCTTGCGTCATTCAAGGCCAGTATGCCTACGAATGCCCAACAAAGACAAAAACTCTAGCCTTGTTAGAGCCAACTACCGACCCTGACGATTATGTATACGAGGCCGCAGAAGAGAGTGACCCCAAAGGAGTCCCTAGTGACTTAGAGGACGATCACCCCCTTATGGTGATGCGTTGTATTTTGACCACTCCTCGTCTGTTAGATGATTGGAAGAGGACGAGCATATTTTCCCTGATTTTTAAGAGTGGCGATAAGCTTTGCAAGTTGATTATTGATAGAGGTAGCTGCGTGGACGTCATATCTGAGAACGCCGTAGCACATATGTCCTTGGTCACGGAACCACACCTGACCCCATACAAGGTCGCTTGGATCAACAAGCTCTCTGTACTCGTTACCAAGCGATGCCTGGTCCCACTCTCATTCAAATCCTACATTGATGAGGTGTGGTGTGATGTCCTTCCGATGGACGCTTGCCATGTGTTGTTAGGCCGCCCTTGGCTATACGACCGTGATGTTACACATTTTGGTAGAGCCAAAACTTATGAGTTCAAATTCAATGGCAAAACCATCACTTTGAAGCCGACCATCCCAAAGGAGCCCGTAGTCTTGGCTAAGGACACCACTATCCCAGTAGAACGGAAAACGTTGAATCTCGTTGGTAGGAAAGAGTTTGAGAGAGATCCGTTCTTTGATGGAATTATGTATGCGCTAGTTCTCTTGAGTGCGAAGCCGGATTCTAGCATTTTGGATGAGCTACCTAGTGAGTTACGGGTACTGTTGGAGGAGTATAGGGACGTGTACCCGGATGAGTTGCCGTCCACGTTACCCCCGCTTAGGAATATCCAGCATGCGATAGATCTCATCCCGGGGTCTTCCTTGCCAAACCAGCCCCATTATCGACTCCACCCCGCGTCTCACCTAGAGTTGTAGTCTCAGATCGAGGGCTTGCTAGCGAAAGGTTTTATTAGGACTAGTATGAGTCCATGTGCTGTACCAGCCCTACTTGCCCCCAAGAAGGATGGTACATGGAGGATGTGCGTTGATAGCCGGGCTATCAACAAAATCACCATCAAGTATAAGTTCCCCATTCCCCTCCTAGATGATTTGTTGGATGTCTTGTCTGGAGCCACCGTATTCTCCAAATTAGATCTTCGGAGTGGCTATCACCAGATTAGGATACGAGAGGGCGATGAGTGGAAGATAGCATTTAAGTCAAAGGATGGTCTGTACGAATGGCTTATGATGCCCTTTGGGTTGTCCAATGCCCCTAGTACCTTCTCCCGGATGATGACACATGTCTTTCAGCCATTCATTGGAAAGTTCGTTGTCGTCTACTTCGACGATATTCTGATTTATAGAACATCTACTACCGAGCACATCTCCCACATGAGAGTGATCATATCCACCCTGCGGAAGGAGACGTTATTTCTCAACCTTAATAAATGCACTTTCTATGTCTCGGAGGTAGAGTTCTTAGGCTATATAGTCGGCTCTGAGGGTATCCGAGTCGATCCGGGCAAGGTTCAGGTCATTAAGGACTGGCCCGTGCCAACCACCCTACGTGAGGTGCATAGTTTCCATGGGTTAGCCACGTTTTATCGTCGTTTCATACGAGACTTTAGTAGTATTATGGCGCCTATCACGGACTGTATGAAGAAGGGAGAGTTTACGTGGACGAAGTCCGCCACCCATGCTTTTGAGCGAATCAAGTAGCTTATGACTGAGGCACCTGTCTTACGTCTACCTGACTTTGCTAAAGTCTTTGAGCTCACATGCGATGCGTCTGGGGTGGGGATTGGAGGTGTCTTGAGCCAGGAGG
This sequence comes from Platanthera guangdongensis, assembly GCA_039583875.1. Classification (NCBI taxonomy): domain Eukaryota; kingdom Viridiplantae; phylum Streptophyta; class Magnoliopsida; order Asparagales; family Orchidaceae; genus Platanthera; species Platanthera guangdongensis. The sequence continues at coordinate 93,821,189 of CM077147.1, forward strand.
GCCATCCCGTTAGTTATTTTAGCGAGAAGTTGTCCGGCCCTAAACTGAACTATTCCAATTACGATAGGGAATTTTATGTTGTAGTCCGATGTCTACACCATTGGAGGCACTATCTCCTCTCCAAGGAGTTTGTGATCCTCTCCGATCATGAGGCTCTACGTTTCATCAACGGCCAGCATAAGATCAGCCGACGACATGCTAAGTGGGTATCTTTCTTACAAGGCTACACGTTTAATCTCAAGCACCTTAAGGGAGCTGATAACCGAGTTGCGGACGCCCTTAGTCGTCTTACGCTTTTACTCACCTCTATGGAAGTACATGTTATAGGCTTTGAGCGGATTAAGGATGAGTACGCCACGTGTCCTAACTTCCAGGACTTCTATTTATCTGCCCAGGATAGCTCCCCCACGATGATATCTGCATACGTCATCAAGGATGGTTACCTGTTTAGGAACGGGAAGCTATGTATTCTGCAGTCATCGTTACGACTACATATTATATGGGAGTTGCATAGCGGAGGGTTGAGTGGCCACTTCGGTAGAGATAAGACCATTACGTTAGTAGAGGACAAATTCTATTGGCAAAAACTTAAGGTTATGGTGGGACAGGTAGTGAGTAGCTGCCGCACGTGCCAGGTGTCTAAGGGTAGTCAAACCAACGTAGGATTATATACACCCTTGCCTATTCCTTCCATGCCTTGGGTCGACGTTAGTATGGATATTGTATTAGGCCTTCCCGTTACCCTACGCCGTCACGACTCAATTTTTGTAGTTGTGGATAAGTTTTCAAAGATGGCTTATTTCATCCCGTGCAGTAGGACGAATGATGCGTCTCACGTCGCTAAACTTTATTTTAAAGAAGTCGTTAGTCACCGTGGAGTGCCAAAGACCATAGTATCGGATAGGGATGTAAAATTCACTAGTTATTTTTGGAAGACTCTTTGGATATTAATGGGAACAAAATTATTGTTTTCATCTGCCTATCATCCCCAAACTGATGGGCAGACGGAAGTGGTTAATCGGAGCTTGGGAAATTTGTTACGATGCCTCGTGAGTGATCACAAGAGCACTTGGGATCTTCTCCTTCCCCATGCCCAATTAGCCTACAATAATTCCAAGAATCGGTCTACGGGTCTGTCTCCAAATGAGATTGTCCATGGGTATAAGGCTCCTGTGCCGCTTGACTTGGTGCCGTTGCCCCCAACATACAAGGCAAGTCAGTTTGCACAATCCTTCGCCCAGCACATCCATGATTTACACGCACGTATACGGGACAGCTTGACTACGCAATACGACTCTTATCAAGCTCACGCTAATTTACATAGGAGAGTATCAGACTTCAAAATTAGCGATCTAGTTTTAGTCTGTTTGGTTCCCGAACGCTTGCCAACTAGCACCGTTAAAAAGTTTGCACCAAAGCGCGTCGGCCCTTTTCGGATTATTAAAAAGCTAGGTGACAACGCTTTCGTTTTGGACTTGCCTGCTGATTGGGGTATCTCCCCCATTTTTAATGTTTCGGATTTAACGATGTTTGTGTCACCCCCACAAGAGTTGATTTCTTTGTCGTCTTCTTCTCCCACTAAAAATTCTCATGGGTTGGGGAGTGGTAGTACGGATGATCTCTCTCTTTCAGTCCCCACAGGTATATCATCGGATGGTAAGTTGCCTTCTTTCCTGCCTACTGCTAATATGTTCCCCAGGTTTCCACGGACGTTCTCCACTCCAGAGATGATACTTGATGCTGAGCCTGTTACCATTGCTGATGGCGACACCCACCGCTTTCTCATCCGTTGGCGTGATCGGCCCCCTTCGGATGACTCTTGGGTACTCGAGACGGAGCTGCAGAGTTTGGATGCCGCTCTCCTTCACCGCTATCGCTTGGAACACACAACGGAGATGCGTGCATTTGAGCGGGGGAGGATTGATGGCGCGGCCCCTCCTCCACCGGTTGAAGATGATGCTGATGATGCTGTTGATGATCCGGTTGCTAAGGCCATACGACTCAAGGACGTGAGGCGGCACGATGACGCTAACGGACGGCTACGCTACAACCTCCGCCCGCGCCGTGCTACCGCCACGGCAACGCCTTAGTTTTATTTTTTTCCTTTTCGTGCACTTTATTTTATAATTGGAATATAAAATTATCCTATGCTTATGTGATAATTTTATATTCATTGCATGTGTTGTTGTATTTTCAATTTGAACTATTTTAGTTTTGGTGTGCAATTAGCCATTCAGATGGATGAGATTAAATCTCCATCATGAAGGGCTAAGGCTTATTTGTAACTCCTATTAGCCATTCGGATGGATGAGATTAAATCTCCATCATGAAGGGCTAAGGCTTATTTGTAACTCCTATTTAAAGGAGGCTATCATGAAGAGTTAAAGCAATTGGAAAAGAAACCTAAAAAAACCCCCTTGTGGAAATTTCGGCCACCATGGAGAAGTCCATAGCCGCCCCCTTCCCTTTGGTGTGAAGCCAAGCCTTGCCTCCTCCATCCCCGTTCGGTGCGACTCCGGCGTGGCTTCCTTCGGTGCGACTCCTTGGAAGAAGGTTGCAAACCATTCGGTGCGATGCCGGTGGATCCGTGGAGAGAGTGATTCTCCCACAGTTATCTCGTGTGAAAGTTTTCCGGTTGGGTAATCTCTTTCCCCTCCCTTGTGTGATTTCTTCTCTTTAGTTGTGGTGGATTTCGCTCATCGTTTTCTCCGGATCTTTAATTTAATCGCTGCAAGTTTTGAATCGAAATCGCCGTTGCAAGGCTTTTATTTCCGGATCGGGTGGATCCTATTTGCTTGAGCGGATCTTGGCCTATATCCTTGGTCTTGCTCTCAAAAAGGAGTGGCAACCTTTGTGTTTTCTTGGGGAATAATCCCACTCAAATTTCCGATCGTTGTTTTCGAGTCGACCATTCCTCCTTTGTTGTTTGTGCTGCGTTTTGTGACGAGGAAATATTGTGGGCGATATGTGTTGTGTAGGTGCGGTAGATCTACGACGTGTTGTGCGTAGGGAGAGCGTTAGCTTCGCGGAGATCTCCGTTTTCGGATAACCCTACATCAATAAAGGCAAGAGGAGCAAACCCTAAAAAAGGGATCAGATTTTGTTGAAAGAGAGAAGGGCAGCCGCTCCCCCCCATTCTCTCGATCTTCCTCTGGCCCCCATTCTCGCTCGGCGAAATCACAAGGAAGCCCGCGCCATGCTTCACCTCCATCCTCATCGCCGCCATCTGGACCGAGCCTCAGCTCTCTCTCCCGTCGGCCACCTGGAGCACTACCCACGCGTTGCTCCCTCTTTCTCTGGCCGCCTGAAGCAACAGCCCGAGACCCTCTTTTTCCTGTCCAGGCCGCCGCCTGGAAGTGCAGCTCGAGCCCCTCTTTTTACTGTCCAGGCCGCCGCCTGGAAGTGCAGCCCGACCCCTGAACTTTTTCCTGTCAAGGCCACCGCCTGGAGGTGTTGTCTAAGCCTCTTCTTTTTTTCCTATCCAGGCCACCTCCGGCAAGAAGAGGACGCCTTATCTCGGTCATTTGTAAGAGGCTACCCGAGCCCCTCATGAAGAGGGCTATTATTTACCGAGATCCATAGCGAGAGGAAGAATCAGAGCTCATATTGTGACATTCAGATCCGTGCATGTACAGTCGCTACAGTCGTTAGGCAGTGAGCCACATGCAAGATACGCGGCTGCGGCTCCGCCAACATACGCGTCAAGAGCAACGATGTTTCTACTTGGGACGGTGAAGCCCTCAGTTTACATATTTGCATGGAAGCCCCTCTCCACCAACGGGTGGGGGGAAGGGAGCTTTTTGGCGGGTTGACGTGTACGTCCTTGCAATTAACTGCATTAGCACCCAGAAGCGTGAGTGCGGGTTTAGTCATGCTGTGTGAAGCACATATGGACGTGTGAGCCGGATTGGTGATGTTCTGGAGTTTCCGGAGAAGACTCCGAGGAAGTTGTATATCATCTATTTACAGGGAATGCACGCCACAACCCCCAAAAAATGGGTGTGTGCAATATATTTGGCCAACTTATGTTAGCCGACAGTTGTTCAGATGGCAGTCGCTTGTCAAGATGTTGGCGTATAGGTGTTGCAGTACCAAGCGGGGAGTAGCGGGCTTAAGCCCAAGCTTGTGCCGGCCCTCGAAGGCCTATTTTCGCTTATATTGCCGACCTGCGTGCCAAAGTGTGGAATTCATATTCCTGTAATTATTTATGATATCTGTCATGCTCTGAGTATTTTTAGTTTAGTTCTTCTGTCTTGGGTGAGTGGTGTGCTCATGAACAGCTCGCCCAGTGGGGGCCCCGAGGTATAGTTGCCGGGAATCCCCTGATGGCCTGTTGACATCCTTTTATAATAGCGGAGTTACGCTATTAGTGGCCCTACTTGGGCAGCGTGCCGTAGAATTGCTTGGGGAGATTGCGCCATCAGTATGGCGGGTAAGGAGCATTTTGTGTAGACCCAAGGAGACACATCTGGATAGGAGAGAGTTAGTCTTGAGATCCTCCTTAGATGTCCCGGTCGGCCAACTGCCTTTCGAAGGTGTCTTAGCTCAGTCTTTGGATTGGGAGGGGAAGAGTTTGTTAGTCTTCCGGGTATGCGGTGGGTCCTCCACGCTGAGACCTTGGGTCTGTCCCTTGTGTTCCTAATCTTGTGCCTAGATCGTTCGCTTGAGGGTAGTAGGTGCGCGGTCACACCTCTTTTGGGACTCCGAACTCCACGAGAGACCAAGTTTTGTTTTCAACAGCACCAACGTCAAAACTACTAGCATCGCGCATGATTTCAAAAGGAAGATTCCAAATGGGTGTTATCACGATAGGTGTGTTTATTAAATTTTTTTTATAATAGAAAAAACGGGCAAACAATTTTCGTCAAAAATAAATGGTGCATCTTTTTCTAAGAGGTGAGTGAGGGGCTTACTTATTTTTGAAAAGTCTTATATAGGCCGGCGATAAAAATCTGTATGCCCAAGAAAACTACGTATGGCCTTAACATTTGTAGGGGGAGGCAGTTTTTCTATTATTTCTATTTTGGCCTTGTCCACCTCTATACCCTTAAGAGAAATTTTATGGCCTAATACTAAACCTTCATGTACCATAAAATGACACTTCTCCCAATTTAACACTAAATTTGTGTCCTCGCATCTTCGAAGAACAAGGGAGAGGTTATTTAAACATAAATCGAACGAATCCCCGAAAACAGAGAAATCATCCATAAAGACTTCCATTATATCCTCCTCTAGCTCGTCAAAAATCGTAATCATACACCTTTGAAAGGTTGTCAGCGCGTTACATAATCCAAACATCATCCTCCGATAGGTGAAGGTGCCAAACGGACACGTGAATGTTGTTTTCTCTTGGTCCTTGGGAGCAATTGGGATTTGGAAATATCCTGAGAGAGCATCAAAAAAACAATAAAAAGAGTATCCGGGTAACCATTCAAGTATTTGGTCAATGAACGGTAAAGGAAATTGATCCTTTCAGGTTGCATAATTTAATTTGTTGTAGTCAATCAAAACTCGTCATCCGATAACGGTTCTAGTAGGGATTAATTCATTTTTAACATTTGGCACTACTGTTAATCCTCCTTTTTTGGGCACCACTTGGACCGGACTAACACAAGTGCAATCCGAAATCGGATAGATGATGCCCGCGTCTAATAATTTTATAACATTCGCCTTAACTACTTCCTTCATATTAGGATTTAGCCGGCGTTGAGGTTGAATAGTTTTATGAGAATTTTCTTCTAATAAAATTTTGTGCGTACAGAAGGAGGGATTAATCTCTTTTAGATCCGTAATTTTCCATGCAATTGCGCGGCGATGACGTTTCAAAACATTTAATAATTTCAATTTTTCTTAATTGAATAATTACGGCGACACAATAATGGGAAGTTTTGAACCCTCCACTAGAAATAAATGTTGTAAATGATTTGGCAATTGTTTTAGTTCTAAGGTTGGAGGTTCATCATAAGATATTTTTAATCTGGCACTACCTAGTTCTAGAATTTCGTAAATAGGCTCGCGTGTGACCGAATTATTATCATTATTTTCATGAGAAATTAGATCTAAAGTTTCAAAATTTTCTTAATGAATAATAGGCGAATAAAAATTTTCAGAAAATAAAATGGAGTCTTCATCGGGAGAAGCCTCCAAAAAGAAACATGAGTTGTCATTAGCAAGCGTATTTTTCATAGATGATTTGATAGTAAAGGTAGTCTCTTCATCTCCGACTCTAAGGAAAAGTTTACCGTTACTAACATTTATAATGGCGCGTGAGGTGACGAGAAAATGGCGACCGAGAATTAGTGGAACTTCGGTGTCCTCTTCTATGTCAAGGATGACAAAATCAACCAGAAAGATAAATTTGTCAACTTTGACAAGCACATCCTCAATAATACTCATAGGGCATTTAATAAACCGATCCGCCAATTGGATGCACACTCGTATTGGATTAGGCTCTCCAAATCCCAATTTTTTAAATAATGAATAAGACATCAAATTAATCGAGGCGCCTAGATCGGGCAACGCATGTTTCACCAATAAATCGCCAAATAGACAAGGAATAAAGAAAATACCTGGATTGGTTAGTTTCTTAGGCAATTTATTAAGTAAAATCGTCAAACACTCTGTGTTCAATTCAACTGTGGAAATATCCTCAAGTTTCTTTTTATTAGATATAAGATCCTTGAGGTACTTTGCGTACTTTTGCATTTGTGCTATAGCTTCGTAAAACAGTAAATTTATATGGATTTGCTTAAATAATTCTACAAATTTACCATAATGGTCATCCGTCTGATTTTTTTTATTTAGACTGATAGAGAAGAGGCCGTTGATATTCTTCAATTTTATTTTTATTAAAAACCTAAGGAGTAGGAGATGTAGAAATGGTTGCCTCTTGTTCAACTGGATTTGAAGAAGTATGTACCTCCTTCCCGCTCCGTAACGTGATAGCCTTCGCTTGATCCTTTGGGTTGGGCTCCGTATTGCCCGGTAATGCTCCTTGTTGTCGATCAGAGTGCATCTTTGCTATTTGCCCAATATGATTCTCAAAATTGCGAATAGATAAGATTCCGGAGATTGGCATCATTAGTAGCCGCATATTTGTGGAATTCCGCCTCGAGAGACGGAGGTTTGGGAGCTTGTGGTGGAAAGTAATACGGTGGAATTGTGTTTGGGCGGCGATCCACGTTGCCTGGAATACTCTAAGAGAAATTGAGGTGATTTCTTAAACCCGGGTGATAAGTGTTACCAAAATTATTACCTGAATTGAAAGGTGGCAGATTCGGATTACCCATGTAATCCACATGTTCAGCAATGGTAGAAGGTTCCCAATATTGGGGTTCATAGGTAGGTGTAGACAAGGAAGCAGACATCTCGTCCATTTGTTTTTGTAATTTCTCAACATGGAGAGATAAACTAGAAATCGTATCGATTTCAAACATCCCGGCCTGTTTAGGTGGACAAGACCGGGGTGTACTCCACTGATATGTATGCATGGCCATACATTCTATAAGTTCTTGGGCGGCCTCTGGTGTGTTGTTATTTAACGTTCCACCGACGGCGACATCAATATGTTGCCTTGTTTGTTGATTGAGGCCATTAAAGAAGGTTTTGACTTGCAACCAATCGTGGATTACATGATGCGGACAACGGTGAAGCAATTCCTTAAATTGTTTCCAAGTATTGTATAATGTTTCTGTACTATCTTGGGAGAAATATGTAATATCATTGCGTAACATGACCGTCTTAGTGGGCGGAAAATATTTTGTGAGAAATTTTGTCGTCATCTCGGCCCAAGTAGTGATGCAGCCTCTTACTAGAGAACCCAACCACTGCTTGGCTTTGGACCACAAAGAAAAGGAAAAAATCCTTAGACAAATGGCATTATCAGAAACCCCGTTAATTTTAAAAGTATCGTATATTTCTAAAAAGTTAGAAAAATGCTCGTTTGGGTCCTCATCTTGAAGCTCATCAAATTGTATAGATTGTTGTATCATTTGAATGATGCTTGGCTTCAATTTGAAGTTATTGTTCGCGATTGCGGGTCATAAAATACTTGATTACGCCTCATCCAAATTTGGTCGGGCATAATAGGACATAGTCCATTGATCGGCCATATTTGGATTTGGGTAACCCAAAATAGAAGAAAATTGAAAAGATGGAGAAGTAGAAGAAGAAGAATTAGAAGTAGTAGAAGAAGAAGAAGAGGTAGAAGAAATATCACCTACGGATTCCTCAACCAAATCTGGAGAATTGAGATTGCAGAGTCTTAGGCATTGCTGTAAGCTTTGCTCGATCTCGGGATCCAAATCAAGTAGATTTTACGGATTCCCTCCGGTCAAACACCTACAAAAAAACAAAATAAAACAATTTTTTATTTTTATTTTTTTAAGGAAAATGATAAAATTAATAGAACCTTGCTCTCAAAATATCAACAAAAAAATGTTCGCCGGAAATGACGCCAAAAACTTGATGATGATTTTATAGTTTTAAAAATAAATCCAAACTAATATCACAAAATAGGCAAGTGTACCTATCAAAATATTGTATAGGAAATGTCGTATTTATACACGGGGTGTAATAAACCCATCGTTCCTATAATATATACTAGAAGGTCCGGCCGGGGCCCCACAACATATACCACAAAACAGACGATAAAGCTACGAAGTGATACCAGAGTAGCACAGCACACCTAACAAATTGCATTCTAGGAGAAGCATATAACACTACACTTGAACTCCACACTTGAATGTCCAACATATAAAAACTCCACATTTTATACATTATAGGAATGTCTTACACATCCAAGTGGTTGGCCTTATGACCTTACAGGGCTTTCAACATAGAGGCCTCAAACATTGGTACGCAGGCCGACCACATAAAAAAGAAAACATAACATTTTCATTCGTTTAACCTTCGAGGGCTAACAACGGCAGCAGCAAATGCAGCAGGGACTTCAGCCCTTATGCGTCCTGCTCGGCTCTCCAACACCTGCACAGGGACAGCCCACCCAAAGGTGGAAACCAGAGGCAACGGTCAGCATTCAGCTGACCAAATTATAACGACCCTACCCCTTTCTTGGGGCAGCGGTATTCTTCCCTGCAAGTATATCATATCACAAGCATGTATATATATCTCATATAATGTGCTTTCACCTACACATGGCATCACAAACGCCAGCCACCCGACCCGACAGTCCGTGCACTCAGGGCACATTCTTGGTGTACTGGAAAACTAGTTTCCCACCACCGTATCAGGGTCACAGCCCAATGGCAACTCACTTGAGCATTTACTCCATGGCGTGCAGCCGAAGTTTTATAGTCTTCATGAACCGGGATTGGCCCGTAGACCCCCATTGTATCATGGCACGTAGGCCTAAGACTCTTGTTGGGTAATGTATCCACAATTACCTGGATTTGAGGAAGCCACCTGTCATGCTAAGATGAATTCACAATGTATTGGATAAAATCTTTCAAGTTGTGCTTGCAGTTATTCCACGCTAAGTGCACACCAATGTCAGGGTGCAGTAGGTCAATATACATGGGTCTGAACGACGTAATACCTCATTGAGTAGATCAGTGTGTTGGCCTACGTGTACTCTCTCTATTGGAGTGTACTTATTTTCAAGTACAGGGTTGTGATAATGCAAGAGCAGACAAGGAGCAAGGATGGGTCAAAGAGCAGCTCATGGGCGGAAAGACGAAAAATCGTCTAAGTGTTAATCGACGAGAATCACCAAGTGATTCTCGCCGATTCGGTGAGAATCACTATCGTCAAGAATCACTGGCTGAGTCTCGCCGTCTCTATCCGGCTACATCAAAGCGTGTTAATCTGGCGCTAAGTCATAATCGTCGAGAATCATCAAGTGATTCGGCGAGAATCACTAGTGATTCTCGCCGAATCGTCGAGAATCACTGGCTGATTCTCGCCGACTCGTCGAGAATCACCTTCGTTTCTCACCGAATTTGACTTGGACGATTTTCTGGATCCTGCTGGACTGGATCAAATGTTAAGGCTCTGTTTTGAACCGGTATTAGGGTTTCTTCTGGTGGGACCCACAACGGTCATAAAGAGGTATACTACTGTATAAATACTCGCGTATTTTTGAACAGAGATGAGAGCAATTTTGAAAAGAAAAAGCCGAGCCGCCGACGTGACCTAGATCGCGAAATCTGCTCCGCCGCTCGTGCCAGTAGATCGCCAGCTTTGATCGTGGTTGCTTCCAGATCTCCCGGCGACAGAAGCTCAGCCAAGCACAGTGTCTCACGCATCTAACCAGAGATCCCTTGTCTCTTGATTCGTTGATTGGGAAACCCTTCCCCTTCTGAATAGATCGAGACGATCGATCCTAGTGTGACCGTTGTTAGACCTTGCTAGCTTTGCTACGAAGATTGAATCTCCAAGGTACAGCAGCCGCACACCGTTGTCGTCGCCGATCCCGAGAACCAAGCCGACGCACTTCTTACCGCCGCCGGTTTCGGGGAGATTCTCTCCAAGAGAGATCTAGGGTTGTGGACTCTTCGTTGACTTCAAGAACACGTCATCGAACGAAGAGGGACACCTTAGTCTCCAAAAGTTGTTTGTATTTCTTGTACATTCTATTTTCATTATGTTGGAAAGATACGTTGGTTCCTAGTTGTAAGGGTTGGGTGCAACCCGTGTTGTGGGAGTGTTGACTCCTATGTGTGGAAGGGTTCCTTCCGTTAGAGCAAGGATTGGATTTCAATCCTATTGGTGAAATGACCGAGTCGTCCCTGGTTGGGAGATAGGTTGAAGGGGGAAAGTGGATGTACCTAAATCGGGGAACCACTATAATTTGCTTCTGTCCTTTCTGTGTTGTGCTGTTTTGTTGCCTTGTGCAGGTACAATTTTAATTCCGCAAAAATGCTGCACGTCACCTATCCCCCCCCCCCCATAGGTGAAGGTAGTTGACACTAGGTGCACTTTCAAGTGGTATTAGAGGGAGGTTGCTCATCAAATAGGTTAACACCTTAAGTAGAATCCTGCCACTAGTGTCAAAAGCATGGAGCTGGATCATGGGATCTCTCCACTAAGACTTCCCACTTGCACTAAGGAGTATTATCACGTCTGGAAGATGAGAGTGTCCTATCACCTGGAGGCTATCGATCCTCGAGCATCTCTCATCTTAGAAGAGGGTCCCTTCATTCCTATGAAGACCTCCGGCTCTGGAAAGGTTATCCAAATCCCCAAGTGTATTACTGAGATGTCGGAGACTGAACTCTCATTATTTAATCTGGACAAGATGATTCGTCAGATCATCATGGATGTCAGGTCTGGACCTTCTCGATCGAGATTGGAAAAATGTGGGATGGCCAAATCTATGTGGGTAACCATCTCAGAGCTGATGGGGGGATCAAAGAAAGCAGGGATCTGCTGTCAGCAAGAGGATGAAGCCAATGTGGGTGTCCTCGCCTCTGAATATGAAAGCATGGATCAATCGGACAGCATTAGGGCTCCGGTTTCCTTGTCAGAGACTGAAGAAGAAATTGAGGAAAGCAGTTCTGATGAGGCTGACACAACGGTCTCTGGCGCTAGTGACAATAACTCTGAAGAGCAGGTAACTTCCTCATCTTGCCCTTCTCTCTTGAAGTTCCTGAAGACAGGAATTGTCACCCTTCAGAAAATCCTGACTCCCTGAAGAGAGCTCTTCAGAAAAGCAACCTACTAGTTGAGGAGAAAACTCAGGAGATTGCTCGGCTGAAGATCTTGTTGGTTCTCCAATTGGCATCCAACAAGGTCAAGGACTCTAAAATCTCAGATCTAGAGAATAGTCTCGAGAATGAGAAAAGGATAGTATCCAACTTTTCCAAGGTTGATGTTATAAAGAGAAAGGAAGAAAATGGGTGGATCTACTGAATTATCAATTCATGGAGAAATGGGGAAACGGTATTCAGACCCCCCACTCCAGGCATGAAGGGTACTTATCATGCCTTCAGATATGATCACAGGAACAATCGTGGTCACTGCAAGGGTGATCTGTCCTCATGTTGAGACACCTATAGTACAAGGGCTGTCATGGCCACCCATGAGAGAATACCTAAGGCTCATTCTGAGCCCTTTGTATTCTCGGCCACTGCCCCAACTCGTGATGAATCTGCTGGTATCAGCTCTCAGAACGCTTCTCACCACCCGAGGACACAGGAAAGGGAGGTTAGAAGTCATGCAATAAGTTCTCATGGGGCCTCTGGAAGGGTGCTGACTGAAAGGAAGGCACCACCTCCCAGGCCTCATGACGCTCGCTACATGCATTCCTTCCACCCTTCCAAGTGTCACGGTGGAAGAGGCAATTTTGGGAGCAGATCCGGATCTATCCCGTTTGGACCTAGGACCATGACTACCTCAGTCACTGGATCAGGTCAGAAACGGAGGTACAACATTCACACGTGTTGGTGCTGTGGCAAAGTGGGACACTTTGCCATAGACTGTTGGCACAACCCCTCTATGTCAAGGGCAAGGGCCTATCCACATCTTCTGGGCAGAGGTAGTCTTCCTGACAGGATTTCTGAGGGAAGACATTCGAGTTTTTATGCTAACAAGAACCTAGGACCCAATACGTATTGGGTTCCTAAGGTAAGGTTACTCTCTTTTGCAGGGTAGTCTAGGTTCCCGTAAATATGATGGGAACTAGACAGAAGATGTTTCAAGACTGAATTGGAACAAGTATCTGGAATAACAAAAGTATTATCTACAAATGTATCCTCACATTGAACACCTGGTATGCTTTAACCAAAGGGGCTAAATGATAAATCTCATAATCCCAGGTATTGTCGATCAGCTCCAATACTTGAGTCATATTGTATCGACATTTACATATATATATATTATATATATATTCACATATATGTGTGTACACCTAAGGAAAGGTTAACACTATAAAAATAAACCTTAGACACATTAATAAAGATTTATTTGTAATTTCACTGGTAGATTCGAGAACAAACATCTACAGGCATAAATCAGTTCACTGAAAATTAAAGAAGATACGTCATTGGAAATCACTAAAACTTATAAGTGACTTTCGAGAATCTGGCATGCCTATTAACCCGTAGATTCCTATTGAAGAATCCCTTCAATTTCGACTTAGACAAACTCCCGCCGATCCCTTGTATTTCGCTTTTCGCACGAAAACACAGTTAAAACCCCGTTAAAACCCGTCGATATCGCGCAGGAATCCAGCCGACCCTTCATATTCCTCATTTCCGTCGAAGCTCCTCTTCCGTCGATATCCCGCAGGAATCCCTCCGCTTCTTCCGTCGATTTCCAGCAGGAAACTCGCTGATTCTTCCTTCCGTAGATCACTCCTCTCGCGTCTAGGGTGCTCGTCCAGGGATTTCTCCGCGGTGTCGATCAAACAAAGTCACGAGCGCCTCCCGGCTTTCTGTCGTCTCCGTCGATTCTCACCTTCTATGCTTTTGGGTAACCACATCCTCACCCTTACAGTGACTTACTGTTAGTGTAGCTTCCCTCTTGATTTCTGATTAGGCGTAGTCTTGGGATTCCAGCTTTACAATGGCTCCAAGGACAACCGCCGGCCTGGTCACTGGATGTGAGTTGGTTCGAACCGGGTTCTCACATGCCTCGGATGAGTTCAGAAACATCATCATCATGCTTGAAGAGGCTGGCCTCTCCTTTATTCTGGAGCACCCCTGCAAAATTTTGGACAAGGAAGTGATGGAGTTCTTCGCAACCGCCAAACTTCAGAATGAAGACTCTATCATCAAGAGTAAGGTTGCAGATGTCAGGATCAAGATGTCTGCAAGCAAACTGACCCAATACTTGCAGCTCACTAGTTCTGAGCACGAGGATTATTTGGAGGAACATGATAAAGCCATGGCATTATTATTTTGTGGACTAGCTAGGGGAACCAGATCTATAAAGCAAAAGGAAATGAATGAGGAGGCGAAACTTCTGTCCGACATCATTGGGAAAGTGCTGATATGCAAACCCGGCTCACATGACCACATCTCAGCTGACATGTTCAAGATCCTTGTGGCGATTTTCTGCAGAAAGAGATTCAACTGGGGAGCTATGCTTTTTGAGAAGATTAAGGACACTCTCAGATCTCCAAGTTTTGGAAGAATCATCAGCATATATCTCAATCAGCTCAACGGAGATATGTTCGACATGAGTAAAGGAGTTCCATTGCATTATTTGAAGAAAATGGACTCCAACGTATTTGACAGATGGGAGCGACGCATCTGGCAGGCTGTCGTGGTCGTAGAACGAGAAGAATCTCCTGCCAAGGACAGAACCGTAGCAGATTCTGTGGATATTCCCAGTGAAATTCCTGATGCACTGACTGCAGGAATTGAGGGGGAGCCTCTACCCACTTCTGCTAATATCATAACTGGCATCTCTCAGATTGCTAGAGATGTAGTTGCGGATCTGCAAGAAGTAAGTGAAGATGTGATGGAAAATGAGGCGGCCCTGAACATGAATGATATAGGAGCCGGAGGTCATGTAGAGGAAAATGATGAGGGAGGTTTGGAAGATGATGCAGCTGAGAATGATTTCAGGGATGATGAGGATGAGGAAGAAGGAAATGAGAGACAGGAAGTAATGGAGCCTCAGCACAACACTGAAGTTCCATCTGAACCGCAAGCTCCTGAGATAGTTCCTGAGAAAATTAGTGCAACAGTGGAGGGGGAGTCCTCTCAACAGAGGCTGCTAAGTACTTCCTAAAAATCTACTGAGCATGCAAGTATTCCCCCTCTAGAGACTGTGCTGGTGTCCAGCTCTACAAGTGAATCTGATGAAGAGCAAGGCCAAGGAATGCCTCAAGATCATCCACTACAAGCTGATCTAGCTAATCACACGGTGAATATTATTCAAGGTATAGTAGATGAGCTCAAAGCATCTTTTGAGCAAGCTCAAAATACAATGTTAAAAAGAATTAAGAAATTTGAGAATCTAATGCTCAAGAATGTTGTGGAAATCAATCACAAACTGGATTTGATGGAAAAGAAGTTTGAAGACAAGTATACAGAAGCCGGCAAAGCTGTAACTCTTCTTATGGACGGATTGAAAAAGAACATCGATACTCTCGCAGTAGTGAATTAGAATGCTCATGTAGTAGCAAATAACATTCAAAAATTTGATGCTAATATGGTGACTCTTAACAGCAATCAACAAGCCTTGATTATCGAGTTCTCCAAGACTACAAAGCACATTGATGAGTCACTGCATTCTTATGCAAACTCCATTGCCGTCGAAGCCAAAAAGGGGGAGAAAGAATATACAGCTAAGATGGCCGAGCTTCAAGAAATCATAATCAAAACTTTTGAGCAGTCAAACATATATGTTTATGACAGTTGCTGGTGGATGCTCAAACAAGCGTTAGGCGCCAATATCCCTGAAAATCCGGAGGGTAATCCTGCTCCTGAAAATAATACTGCGGCTGATGAGGGAGCAAGTGCTGAAGAAGTTCTTTTAAGTGAAGTTGATGCTCAAAGGGCTACTAGGGCCACCTCCAAAGCAAAACTGATCGCCAGCAAAAGCTAGGGACATGAGAAAATCTCAAGAAGGGACATCTAAGGAAACGCAAGCTGAAAAGAGAATCAGATTGAAGGAGGATGAAGTAAGGAACGAAAGGTGGAGTCCGGTATCAAAGAGTTTTATCTTGGACACGTTCTGGCTACAAGAAAAAGGGGAAATCAATCGGAACGACATATACAGCCAGCATGAGTGGGAGCTGCACAAGACATATGAAGCTAAACGGAACATCTTCTTCAAGTCCAACACTGCGGCAGATAAAGCTCCTCCTCCCAGAAACTATCCAAAGCCCAAGGAGTACGTTGAGAGGCAAAGAAAGAAGTTTCTGGCTCAAAAACACAAGGATGACCTAGCCAAATAGCAATAGACAGAAATTTATAGCTTGTCATTTCCTCATGAACACATTTATCTTTTCTTATTGTTATATGAACAATCTTCGGAATATATATATATATATATATATATATATATATATATATATATATATATATATATATATATATATATATATATATATATATATATATATATATATGTATATGAATTTATGATTGACTCAAGCTTTGACCTGTTTGCCTCTATTTCCTTGTGCCGTATCTTTAAATTCTATATGATGTATATATTATCTGGATGGTGGTATTCATCTTAGCTAGTAGGATTTTGGCTTCGTCAAATAGGGGGAGATTATTGGGTAATGTATCCACAATTACCCGAATTTGAGGAAGCCACCTGTCAAGCTAAGATGAATTCACAATGTATTTGATATAATCTTTCAAGTTGTGCTTGCAGTTATTCCACGCTAAGTGCACACCAATGTCAGGGTGCAGTAGGTCAATATACATGGGTCTGCACGACGTAATCCCTCGTTGAGCAGATCAGTGTGTTGACCTACGTGTACTCTCTCTATTGGAGTGTACTTAGTTTCAAGTACAGGGCTGTGATAATGCAAGAGCAGACAAGGAGCAAGGATGGGTCAAATAGCAGCTCATGGGAGGAAAGACGAAAAATCGTCTAAGTGTTAATCGACGAGAATCACCAAGTGATTCTCGCCGAATCGTCGAGAATCACTGGCTGATTCTCGCCGTCTCTATCCGGCTACATCAAAGCATGCTAATCTGGCGCTAAGTCATAATCGTCGAGAATCATCAAGTGATTCGGCGAGAATCACTAGTGATTCTCGCCGAATCGTCGAGAATCACTGGCTGATTCTCCCCGACTCGTCGAGAATCACCTTCGATTCTCACCGAATTTGACTTGGGCGATTTTCTGGATCCCGCTGGACTGGATCAAATGTAAAGGCTCTGTTTTGAACCGGTATTAGGGTTTCTTCTGGTGGGACCCACAACGGTCATAAAGAGGTATACTACTGTATAAATACTCGCGTATTTTTGAACAGAGATGAGAGCAATTTTGAAAAGAAAAAACCGAGCCGCCGACGTGACCTAGATCGTGAAATCTGCTCCGCCGCCGTCGCCACTCGTGGCAGTAGATCGACAGCTTTGATCGTGGTTGCTTCCAGATCTCCCGGCAATAGAAGCTCAGCCAAGCACAGCGTCTCACGCGTCTAACCAGAGATCCCTTGTCTCTTGATTCGTTGATCGGGAAACCCTTCCCCTTCCGAATCGATCGAGACGATCGATCCTAGTGTGACCGTTGGAAGACCTTGCTAGCTTTGCTACGAAGATTGAATCTCCAAGGTACAGCAGCCGCACACCATTGTCGCCGCCGATCCCGAGAACCAAGCCGCCGCACTTCTTACCGCTGTCGGTTTCGGGGAGATTCTCTCCAAGAGATATCTAGGGTTGTGGACTCTTCGTTGACTTCAAGAACACGTCATCGAACGAAGAGAGACACCTTAGTCTCCAAAAGATGTTTGTATTTCTTGTACATTCTATTTTCATTTTGTTGGAAAGGAACGTTGGTTCCTAGTTGTAAGGGTTGGGTGCAACCCGTGTTGTGGGAGTGTTGACTCCTACGTGTGGAAGGGTTCCTTCCGTTAGAGCAAGGATTGGATTTCAATCCTGTTGGTGAAGTGACCGAGTCGTCCCTGGTTGGGAGATAGGTCAAAGGGGGAAAGTGGATGTACCCAAATCGGGAAACCACTATAATTTGCTTGTGTCCTTTCTGTGCTGTGCTGTTTTGTTGTCTTGTGCAGGTACAATTTTAATTCCGCAAAAACGCTGCACGTCACCTATTCCACCCCCCTCCCCCTCGCCATAGGTGAAGGTAGTTGACACTAGGTGGACTTTGAACTCTTGCTATGCGCTTTGATAGACCGCACTTTCAGGTATCACGTCGGACGGACATAGCGCAGGTCGGATCCTCCACCCCCGTTGCTCAAATCGCCTTGCCATCACCGAGTACGGTGTACTCGTGGATAAATAAAGGCGCGGGTAGGTCTCACCGATCCTGTTCTGTCATTCAAGCCTGGGTATGTCTTTGACACCCATTTTATATCACCACTTCAGCGGGTCTTTCCTGGGCACACCAGTACTTCCAGCTACTCTCTTCACAGGTGGACACTGCAAATATCACAAATGTCAGGGGTCTTTCCTGGCTACCATGCCAGTACTTCCTATTATTCTCTTCACAGGTGGACTCCCTATGAACATTAAGCATCACAAAGGGTATTTCCTGAAATTCCAATCCAGTACTTCCTGCTACTTCCTTTCACAGGTAGAACCTAACAGCACATGCATTCAACGGGTATTTTCCTGGACTACCACTCCAGTACTTCCTGCTACTTCCTTTCACTGGTCCAACCCATCGACTCCTAAACTACGCATTTATCACGGAGACTTCTCCAGTTCGTATGCAATATCACCAATCCATACCAACCTGTCCAGATGGGCTTCACACAGCATGTATATTCCGTACTCTCTTTCCGGATCTATATGAAAGGTGATTCCATGAATCAACCCAAAAGACTTCCAAAATCAGCCACCCATTGGGGGGGGAATCATGCATATGCCAAAAAGGAAGCCTTCACATGGCTAAGAAGAAAGGTCGTTACCCTTGAAGATTAATTCGGTGCCATGAACTCCTAGCTGGCTAGAAAGAACCGCAACAGCTTTTCCTCTGCAAAGATGGCCTCGGATCTCAGCTTGACACTCTCAAGCTCCACTAGAGATCAAGAGATTAGCCCCTCTTCTTCTTCCTCCTCCTTCCTTTCCCTTTCTCTCTCTAGATTTGTAGAAAGATGAAGGCCAACCTAAAATGAGTTCTTTCATCTCAATCCACGACCTTAAGGAAGCAGGAAGGCCTCTCAGCCCTTAGATCCCAGCTGAAGACAATGGACGGCCACGAAAAAGATGTAAAATCACTTTTCGGGTCTGACATGCAATGTGATACGCCCGTGTCACAGGCCGTGTAATCTAAGTGGTGCACAAACTGCCTTATCCTGAAACAGGTCACGGCCATGGTACACGCCCGTGATGTCCAGGTCACGCCCGTGACACAGGGCGTGTACCTCATTTAAGTCATATTAATGACCTACTCGAGAAGACTACTCGAGAAGACTACTCGAGTAGTTAGTTATGACACGCCCGTGTCACATGACCGACATGCCCGTGACACGGGGCGTGTCACCCACTCGATAATGTAGGGGTGACCGTAATACGTGCTCGACTACGCTAACGGAATATATCGTCACAAGACATAAAGCTAAAGGGGAGGGCTCCGACCAAAAGCGAGCAAAAAGGGGTCGGGTTTGCTCCCAAATCCGAAAGAGAAAATTGCCGTACTCGATACAACGTCCTTACGACCTACCTCTCCAAAAAGTACACAACTCACCGCAAGCCGGACTCGATACAACATCCTTAAGACCTACCTCTCCAACAAGCACACAACTCACCGCACCTACACAAGCACCTATTGTACCAACTTGATCCGTTTCAACGCAGCAATAATTTATTTTCGGAGCGGCGGAAAACTTCAATAGGTGGTCAAGTTCGAGTTGAGATTAACTCCCTTGTTAACACCAAAATGTGCCAATCTTGGAGGGCAAGTCAAGGCTAGGCCAAGTCTCACTCTCGCAACGGATCTACCCAATCCGGATCACAAGAGGTTCAATAACAATGAAATCGAAATCGGAATTTGCAAGCGACGTATTTAAAAATCACGGAAGAAACGGTTTGCAAAAACCTCCACAAAATCTAAAGCAAGAATCTCTAAGGGGAAGAAGTTACCCAACCAAGAACAAAAATCACACAAGATAAGGTGGGATAATCACTCTCTCCACGGATCCATCGGCTTCACACCGAATGGGCTGCAACCTTCTTCCTTGGAGTCGCACCAAAAGGAAGCCACGCCGGCGTCGCACTGAAGTTGGGGAGGAAGCAAGGGGGGCTGCGGCTTCACACCTTGGCCGGCGGCTATGGAGGAAATCCTCTTGGCCGAACTCTCTCAATGAGGGTTAGGGTTGCTTTTTTAATTCTCTCTAACTTCATTCTCAAAAGGATCTCCTTATATAGGAGTTACAACACACATCTAGCCATCCAACATGGAGATGAAATTTCATCTATCCGGAAGGCTAAATACCCACCAAAATGTTTGCAGGAAATAAATAAAGATTACAGGTCCCAAATGTATATAAAATTATTAACTAAGATTGGAATAATTTTATATTCGCACATAAAATAATAAAGCATGAAAAATTAATTAAAATAGTCTTCAAGTGAGGGTAGCATGCCGCGGGCGGAGGTTATAGCGGTGTCGCCCGTTAGCGTCATCACGGCTCCGAAGGTCTTTATGTCGTAGGGCCTTGGCAACTGGATCGTCATCAAGTAGTGGTGGAGGGGCAGCGGCATCAATCCTCCCCCACTCAAAATCATGTATCTCCGATGCGTGGTCCGAGAGATAGCGGCAGAAAAGCTCGGCATCCAAACGTTGAAGCTCTGTCGCAAGTACCCATGATTCATCTGAAGGGGGGCGGTCATGCCAACGGATGAGGAAGCGGTAGGTAGCGCCATCAGGAGTACTAAGTGGCTCAGCAGCAAGTATCAAATCTGGAGTGAGAAATGTCTTTGGAAACCTGGGAAACATGTCAGCAGTAGGGAAAAAAGAAGGCAACGTACCATCCGATGTTATACCTGCGGGGACCGAAAGAGAGAGATCATCCGAACTACCACTCCGCAACCCAATAGAAATTTTAGTGGAGGGAGAAGACGACAAAGAATTCATCTCAGGTGGAGGCGAAACAAACGGCGTCAAATCCAAGACATTAAAAATAGGGGAGATACCCCAATCAGTTGGCAAATCCAACACGAAAGCGTTGTCACCTAGTTTCTTTATAATTCGAAAAGGGTCGGCGCGCTTTGGTGTAAATTTTTAACGGTGCCAGATGGCAAGCGTTCGGGAACTAACCAGACTAGGACCAAATTGCCGACGTTGAAGTACGACACCCTACTATGCTGATTAGCGTGCGTCTGATAAGACTCGTATTGAGCAGTCAAGGTAGCTCGTATACGTGCATGTAGGTCATGAATATGTTGGGCGAAGGATTGTGCAAATTGACTTGTCTTGTATGTTGGGGGCAATGTGACCAAGTCAAGAGGCACAGGGGCCTTGTACCCGTGAACAATCTCATTTGGAGACAGACTAGTTGACCGATTTTTGGAATTATTATAGGCCAACTGGGCGTGGGGAAGAAGAAGATCCCACGTACCTTTGTGATGTTCACTAGGTATCTAAGAAGGCTTCCTAGGCTCCGATTGACTACCTCCGTTTTCCCATCGGTCTGAGGGTGATAGGCGGAGGAAAACAATAACTTGGTACCCATCAAGAACCAAAGTGTTTTCCAAAAATAGCTCGTATACTTAACATCTCTATCCGAGACTATTGTCTTCGGCACTCCCCGGTGACTAACTACTTCCTTAAAATATAATTTGGCAATGTGAGATGCGTCGTTGGTTCTAGCGCAGGGAATAAAATATGTCATTTTAGAGAATCTATCCACCACTACAAAAATAGAATCGTGACGACATAAGGTGGTGGGTAGGCCTAGAACAAAATCCATACTCACGTCTTCCCATGGCATGGAAGGGATAGGGAGGGGAATATATAATCCTACGTTTGTCTTGGTTCCCTTGGATACCTGACAGGTACAACAACTACTAACTACCCTTCCCACCATCGCCTTAAGTTTTGGCCAATAAAAATTCTCCTCAACTAACGTAATGCTCTTAGCCCTACCGAAATGACCACTCAACCCTCCACTATGCAATTTCCAGATGATATGAAGGCGTAACGATGACTGCGGGATACATAACTTCCCATGTCTAAATAGGTAGCCATCCTTAATGACGAACGCAGATATAATTGTGGGGGAGTTATCTTGGGCAGACAAATATGCATCCTGAAAGTCTGCACATGTGGCGTACTCATCCTTGATTCGCTCGAATCCTACCACGTTAACCTCCATAGTGGTGAGTAACATGGTCAGGCGACTAAGAGCATCCACGACTCGATTGTCAGCTCCTTTAAGGTGTTTGAGGTTAAAAGTGTAACCCTGTAGGAAAGATACCCACTTAGCGTGTCGCGGGCAGATTTTATGTTGGCCATTGATGAACCGCAATGCCTCGTGATCGGAGAGGATCACAAACACTTTAGAGAGGAGATAGTGCCTCCAATGGTGCAGACATCTAATGACGGCATAAAACTCCCTATCGTAATTCGAGTAATTCAATTTGGCGCCCGCTAACTTCTCATTAAAATAACTCACAGGATGCCCTTCCTGACTCAAGACACCGCCTATTCCTACGCCAGAAGCGTCACACGTAAGCTCAAAGACTTTATTGAAGTCAGGTAGATGTAGGACAGGTGGCTCAGTCATAAGTTCCTTAATGCGTTGTAAAGCAATAGCGGCGGACCTTGTCCAGGTGAACTCACCTTTCTTCATGCAATCACTAATCAGGGCCATAATGCTACTAAAGTCTCTAATAAAACGGCGTTAAAAAGTAGCTAACCCTTGGAAACTTCGCAACTCTCGTAATGTGGTCAGTTCGGGCCAATCCCTAATGACTTTAACCTTATTAGGGTCAATTCTAATGCCTTCTGAACCGACTATATAGCCTAAGAACTCCACTTCAGTGACATAGAATGTGCATTTCTTGAGATTAAGGAATAAGGTTTCCTTCCGCATGGTGGAAAGAACCGACCTCATGTGCGAGACGTGCTCAGCAGTGGTGGTACTAAAGACTAAAATGTCATCAAAATAGACGACCACATACTTCCCCATGTAAGGCTGAAAGACATGGGTCATTATCTTGGAGAAGGTACTGGGGGCATTGGATAGCCCAAAGGGCATCACAAGCCACTCGTATAACCCATCCTTGGACTTAAATGCTGTCTTCCACTCGTCCCCCTCACGGATCTTGATCTGGTGATAGCCAATCCGCAAATCGAACTTTGAAAAAATGGTAGCGCCAGGTAAGACATCTAGGAGGTCATCTAATCGTGAAATAGGAAATCTATATTTGATGGTAATCTTGTTGATGGCACGACTATCAACACACATTCTCCACGTACCATCCTTCTTGGGGGCAAGAAGGTCAGGTACCGCACATGGACTCATACTAGTCCTAATGAACCCCTTTTTCATCAAATCCTCGATCTGGGTCTGTAACTCCTTATGGGCGGCGGGGTGAATCATATAGTGGGGTTGGTTCGGTAAGGAGGAACCAGGGATAAGGTCTATAGCATGTTGTATATTCCTAAGCGATGGTAATACCGAAGGTAGCTCATCCGGGTACACGTCCTTATACTCATCCAACAATTCCCGTAACTCTTTAGGCAAATCATCCAATGCTCTCGTATCCCCTTTCGCACTCATAAGAACTAGAGCGTACATCATCCCATCAAGAAAGGGATCCTTCACAAATTCTTTTCTTCCCACGAGACTCAACGTTTTCCTCTCGACTGGAACAGTGGCGTCCTTAGCCAAAGCTACTGGCTCTTTCGGGACGGTCGGTCTCAACGTAATGACCTTGCCATTAAATTTAAACTCATATGTGTTGGCTCTTCCAAAGTGTGTCACGTCACAGTCGTAAATCCAAGGGCGGCCCAATAACACGTGACAAGCGTCCATTGGAAGGACATCGCACCACACCTCGTCAGTATAGGATTTGATCGAGAGAGGTACAAGGCAACGCTTGGTGACCGGGACGGTAACCTTATTAATCCAAGCTACCTGATAGGGATCCGGGTGGGGCTACGTAGTCAAGGACATACGTGTAACGGCATTCTTAGAGATGACGTTTACACAACTGCCACTATCAATGATCAACTTGCACAACTTATCGCCACTCTTAAAGATCAGGGAAAATATACTAGTCCTTTTCCAGTCATCTAACGGACGAGGGGTGATCATGATACAATGCATCACCATAACAGGGTGCTTGTCCTCTAAATCGCTTGGGACCCCTTCTGGGTCACTCTCCTCAGCAGCCTCATAAACGAAATCAGCAAGGTCGGTAGTCGACTCTAGTAGGGCTATGGCTTTAGTCTTCGTTGGGCATTCAAAGGCATAGTGTCCTTGAATGCCGCAAGAGTAACAAGTGGTGTTAGCCTTGCTAACCTTCACTATAGGGACACGCTCACTCGCAGGGTTCTTGGCATTCCTAGCAGTAATCACGACAGACTTTGACTCGGCAGACCGAAACTTCCCTTTATCCTGATATGTGGAGGAAGAGGCTCCAGCTGTGGACTTTCCCTTCGCATGGGAATACCGGGAGTGAGCCTTAGAGGCTAAGTGATTTTCGATGTCGAGGGTGACATTAAATGTCGTGTTCAGATCTGTATGACCATATCGTAAGATCTTCCGCTGAATATCGGGATGAAGCCCCTTACGAAATCTAGATAGGGTGACCTCGGGGATCTCCCTCAGATCACAATGCACCATACGGTCTTTCAGTTCTCCCATATACTCAGCTACCGAATTGGAGCCCTGTCGCAGAGTGGCAAGCTCGATGAACATCTGTGTCCGATGGTACGCGGGAACGTACTGATCGGTCAATAGGTTCTTCATCACGGCCCATCCAATAAGTGGGACCCCGTTCCCGGTTCCTATCCTACGCTCTTCATTCAGCCAATAAGTTTTGGCATGCCCCGTTAGCTTCATCCTGTAAACTTGGACCTTTTGATGGTCCGTAAGGGTGTGCCAATCGAAGTAGCACTCCATATCCACCACCCAAGTAAGGAAGATCTGGGGATCTCCCATGCCATCATAAGTGGGGGCGTCGATCTTAATGGCCCTAGTAATATCATAAGCATGATAGTGGCGGTGTTCTCAAGGGGGCACTCGGGGAGAGTCCTCATCGGAATCCGACTCAGGAGTTTGTTGGCACCGGTTGGGCTGCTCAACATTAATGGGTGGCGGGGTCGGCCTTGCTTGATTTTGTAGTATCTGTGGTAACATGTTTCTAAGCTCCGTCATTTCGTTACGTAGCCCTGCTATGGCCTCGGTGTTGGGATCCCCATGCTCATTCGCCGCCATCCTAGACGTACACGGTGTCACGTACTCCGATCCGTGCCTAGTGCGCATTCAGGTTTAAAAAATTTTTGGAAAGGTGATTTTTCCTAGGGCTGTAGATATACTGAAAATAAGATATTTTTATAGTTTCCCGATGTGAGGAACACGTGGATCGTTAAAAAAAATGTTTTTGAAATTTCGCTGAAAAATAAAAATTTCAGCCCGCTATTGGCAGACCACAGAAAATAATTTTTTTGATTTTTTCAAGATCCAATCGGCCAACAAGAAACGTAGAGAGGATGTTTGCAACGTGGGAGTTGAAACAACCGCCTCTGATACAAAATTGATGTAGGGGTGACCGTGATACGTGCTCGACTACGCTAACGGAAAATATCGTCACAAGACATAAAGCTAAAGGGGAGGGCTCCGACCAAAAGCGAGCAAAAAGGGGTCGGGTTTGCTCCCAAATCCGCAAGAGAAAATTGCCGGACTCAATACAACGTCCTTAAGACCTATCTCTCCAACAAGCACACAACTCACCGCAAGCCGGACTCGATACAGCGTCCTTAAGACCTACCTCTCCAACAAGCACACAACTCATCGCACCTACACAAACACCTATTGTACCAACTTGAGCCGTTTCAACGCAGCAATAATATATTTTCGGAGCGGCGGAAAACTTCAATAGGCGGTCAAGTTCGAGTTGAGATTAACTCCCTTGTTCACACCAAAATGTGCCAATCTTGGAGGGCAAGTCAAGGCTAGGCCAAGTCTCGCACTCGCAACGGATCTACCCACTCCGGATCACAAGAGGTTCAATAACAACGAAATCGAAATCGGAATTTGCAAGCGACGTATTTAAAAATCACGGAAGAAACGGTTTGCAAAAATCTCCACAAAATCTAAAGCAAGAATCTCTAAGTGGAAGAAGTTATCCAACCAAGAACAACAATCACACAAGATAAGGTGAGAGAATCACTCTCTCCACGGATCCACCAGCTTCACACCGAATGGGCGGCAACCTTCTTCCTTGGAGTCGCACCGAAAGGAAGCCACGCCGGCGTCGCACCAAAGTAGGGGAGGAAGCAAGTGGGTCTGCGGCTTCAAACCTTGGACGGAGGCTATGGAGGAAATCCTCTTGGCCGAACTCTCTCAATGAGTGTTAGAGTTGCTTTTTTAATTCTCTCTAACTTCATTCTCAAAAGGATCTCCTAATATAGGAGTTACAACACACATCTAGCCATCCAACATGGAGATGAAATCTCATCCATCCGGAAGGCTAAATACACACCAAAATGTTTGGAGGAAATAAATAAAGATTACAAGTCTCAAATGAATATAAAATTATTAATCAAGATTGGAATAATTTTATATTTGCACATAAAATAATAAAGCATGAGAAATTAATTAAAATAGTCTTCAAGTGAGGGTAGCACGCCGCGGGCGGAGGTTGTAGCGGCGTCGTCCGTTAGCTTCATCACGGCTCTGAAGGTCTTTATGTTGTAGGGCCTCGGCAACTGGATCGTCATCAAGTAGTGGCGGAGGGGCAGCGACATCACTCGAGACCCACTCGAGAGGACTTACTCGAGAGAAAACCAACTACTCGAGTACCCGGATTGGACACACCCGTATCACAGGGATGACACGCCCGTGTCACCCCCCTCTTACTCGAGTACTTTTCCACCTACTCGAGAGAAAAGTGTCGAACTCTCGACACAGCGGGACACGCCATGTGACACGCCCTGTGACACGCCCGTGTCACAGGCCGTGTACCCCATACTCAACGATCGTCGAGCGCAGTTTGTCGACCAAAACTATGGTGTCGACCAAAGGAGGACACGCCCTAGGTCACGCCCCCTGACCCGCCCGTGTCACAGGAGTGCACCTCCCAAAAATTCATCGAAAGAATTTTGTCGACCACACGCCCATCTGCTCAACCCGAGCAGGACACGCCCTGGGACACGCCCATGTCCCAGGTCGTATCACCCATGCCTGAACCCAAATTGACATTGGGGTGTTACAATCCTCCCCTCCTACAAGAAATTTCATCCTCGAAGTTTGTATACAGGAAGGAACCAACAAGCAAGAAGTTATAACATCAAACCATTTAGGTTACAACAAACTTTTCACTACTCAACCATTTTTTACAAAAACAACTCGGGAAAATCAGCTCGCATGATTTGCTCTAGCTCCCATGTAAGCTCCTCACGGCCATAATTGTCCCATCGGACTTTGACCATCCCGACCATCTTGTTCCGCAATTGCTTCTCAGCACGATCCTCAATCTGAATGAGCCTAACCTTCATCGTTAGCCCATACTCTACTAGCACATGATCATCTGCGATCACCTGAGCTTGATCTTTCACGGCCCTCCGAAGCACCGAGATGTGAAACACATCATGTAATCCACTCAAGTCGGCCGACAGAGCTAGCCGATATGCAGCTTCCCCGACTCGCTCAACCACTTCAAATGAACCAAGGTATCTTGGACTCAACTTTTTCAGATGTCGAATCCTGTATACGCCTTTGAAGGGCTTGATCTTCAAATATAGCCAGTCGTCTATCACGAACTCCACATTCCGGTGCTTGGCCT
Source organism: Platanthera guangdongensis (assembly GCA_039583875.1). Taxonomy (NCBI): domain Eukaryota; kingdom Viridiplantae; phylum Streptophyta; class Magnoliopsida; order Asparagales; family Orchidaceae; genus Platanthera; species Platanthera guangdongensis. The sequence continues at coordinate 93,848,758 of CM077147.1, forward strand.
TGTAGTATTTTGCTTGTCGTTCCTGAGTTATGAGTAGCCTCTCCCGAATAGTACGTATGGTCGAGTTTTCTTCAGCGACTTCATTACGGTTATAAACTCTAGCTTCGCCTGCTTCTACCCAAGCCAAAGGAGTACGACACTTCCGTCCATACAGAGATTCATATGGTGCCATACCAATGATTGCTTGGTAGCTGTTATTGTAACCGAACTCCACCATATAGAGATGATCTTCCCATCTCTTTCCGAAGTCAAGGGCCCACATCTGGAGCATGTCTTCCATAGTTCTGTTGGTCCTTTCAGTTTGGCCATCTATTTGGGGATGAAAGGCCGTACTGAATTATAACATTGTGCCCAACAGTTGATGAACTAGCCTCCAGTCAGTCGATGTGAACCGCCCGTCTCGATCACTTACGATGCTCTGAGGAACACCGTGTAGCCGCACAATCTGGTCAACGTACAACTTTGCCAAAGTTTCCACCGAATCATCACGTCTATTCGGCAGAAAGTGTGCCACTTTTATTAGCCGATCAACAATTACCCAAATGGAGTCATTTCCGCGCTGAGATCTCGGCAACCCGTGCACGAAATCCATGGAAATATCGTCGAACTTCCATTCTGGAATTGACAACGAATTCAAGTAACCGCTAGGCTTCTGGCATTCCGCCTTTACCATAGCAGATGTTTGGCATTTGGCCACATAATGAGCAACATCTCTCTTTAGCCCTGGCCACCAGAACAACTTTTTCATGTCCCTGAACATCTTCGTGCTCCCTGGGTAGATTGAGTACTTTGTATAATGCGATTCATACTGTTGGGTATTGTATCCACAATGTACCTGATTTGAAGAAGCCCCTGGACAAGCTAAGGTCAATAGACTATGTATGTGATAAAATCTTTCTAGTTGTGCTTGCAGTTTTTCCACGCTAAGTGCACACCAATGTCAGGGTGCAGTAGGTCAATATACACGGGTCTGCACGACGTAATCCCTCGTTGAGCAGATCAGTGTGTTGGCCTACGTGTATTCTCTCTATTGGAGTGCACTTATTTTCAAGCACAGGGCTGTAAATATGCAGGAGCAGACAAGGAGCAAGGATGGGTCAAGGAGCACCTCATAGGTGGAAAGACGAAAATTCGTCTAAGTTTAAATCGACGAGAATCACCAAGTGATTCTCGCCGATTCGGCGAGAATCACTTGTGATTCTCGCTGATTCGACGAGAATCAGAAGTTGATTCTCGCCGAACTCGACCCAGCCACTTCTAAGCAAGCACCTCTGCTTCTAAGTAAGAATCGACGAGAATCACCAAGTGATTCTCGCCGATTCGGCGAGAATCACTAGTGATTCTCGTCGAATCGTCGAGAATCACTGGTTGATTCTCGCCGTCTCGACCTGGCTTAAAGCAGTGCGTGCAACCAAGGCAAATTCGACGAGAATCATCCTTGATTCTCGCCGAATCGTCGAGAATCACCTTTGATTCTCGGGGACTCGGCGAGAATCACTTTCGATTCTCACCGATTTTGACTTGGGCGTTTTTCTGGAACTTCCTGAACCGGATTCTGCCGCTGTTAAGATTCTGGACCGGGACTTTGGGATTCAGCTTGTGGGTCCCACAACGGTCATTTTGGAAAGCATCTACAGTATTTATATACGAGTATTTTGAACAGAATACCTAGACAGAAAGAAGCCGAGCAGAGCAAACCCTAAATTCGCGAAATACCTCTACCGCATCCGTCGCCGCTCGCGCTAGTCCGTCGCCGCTGTAGATCTCTTCTCTTCCCGATCTCTGACGATAGAAGCTTAGCAAAGCTCTGAGTCTCACGTGTCTATCCGGAGATCTCTTGTCTCTCGATTTGTTGACCGGGAAAAACTCCCCCGTCCGAATCGATCGAGATGACTGATCCTAGAGTGACCGTTGGAAGACCAAGCTAGATTCGCTACGAAGTTTGGATCTCCAAGTTCAGCAGCTGCTCATCATCATAGCCGCCGATCCCGAAGCTAGCCGCCGCACGTGTTGCCGCCGCCGGTTCCGGGGAGATCCTCTCCAAGAGAGACCAAGGTTGTAGACTCTTCGTTGACTTCACAAACACGTCGTCGAACGAAGAGGAACACCGTAGTCTCCAAACGAAGTTTGTATCTCGTGTACATTCTATATTTACTTTTGTTGTAAAGGAACTTTTGTTCCGTGTTGTAAGGGTTGAGTGCAACCCGATTTGTGGGAGTGTTGACTCTCACGTGTGGAAGGGTTCCTTCCGATAGTGCAGGGATTGGATTTCAATCCTGTTGGAGAAGAGACCGAGTCATCCCTTGTTGGGAGATAGGTCGAAGGGGGAAAGTGGATGTACCCAAGTCGGGGAACCACTATAAATTGCCTGTGTATTCTGTGTGCTGCTCTTTTTATTTTTATTGTGCAGGTACATTCGTAAATTCCGCAAAAGCGCTACACGTCACCTATTCCCCCCCCCCCCCCCCATAGGTGCACATAGCTGACACTAGGTGGACTTTCAAGTGGTATCAGAGGGAGGTTGCTCATCAAAAAGGTTAACACCTTGAGTTGAATCCTGCCACTAGTGTCAACAAGGAGGCATACATCTACTATAGACGGGCTCAAGTACTCCGGCAAGATCCCAGTGTGCAACAGGCTCAACTTTCCTATCTGGAAGGAAAGGATCAGGTTTTACATGGAAGCAGTGGATCCTCGACTTTTCATGATCGTGCTGGAGGGACCTTATGTCCCCACTAAGTCCTCCACCATTGATCCCACCAAGAAAGTGCCGAAAACACTTTCTGAAATGGACAAGGACGAGATGGTGCTAGTGGGCCTTGACATGAAGGCAAGAAACATCCTGGTCAGCGCAGTTGATGACTCTATGATGCAAAACTTCAGCAACTGCAGGACAGCACAGGAGATCTGGCAGTGCCTGATCATCCTAATGGAGGGCACAGATGAAGTGAGGGATGATCGGAGATCCCTCCTGAACCAGAAGTATGAGGCCTTCAGGCAAGGGCCTAAGGAAGAGATCGGAGTCACCTACGAGAACTTCCTAAAGATTGTCAACGCCCTCAAGGGCTACGGAAGAGTGTTCACCAATGGTGAACTCAATGACAAATTCCTTAGGTCCCTTACTAAGGAATGGGACACAAAGATCTGCGCCATCAGAGAATTTGGTAGACTAGCAGAAACTGATCCACAAATCCTGTTTGGGAAGCTGATGTCCTATGAGCTTCAGCTGAACACCAGGAAAGCTGAGGAAGAAGCAGAGAAGGCTGCTGCAAAAGAAAAGACTGTGGCTCTAAAAGCCAGTTACTCCAGAAAGGGCAAGGGTGCGATGTCATACCGTGCGAGGAATAAGGAAGAGGAGGAGGACTCTGAACCATGCTCCTCCAGCTCAGAGCTGTCGGAGGAGGATTTCTCCCTCATCACCCCAGAGTTCAAGAAGTTCCTCAAGATGAGGAATCAAAGAAAGAAAGACAGCTCCTCCTCCAGGCATCAGAAAAAAAATTATTCTTCTGACAGGTATGCATCTAAACCTAACAAACATCGTTCTTCTGATATTATTTGCTTTGGATGCAATAAGCCAGGACACGTCGTGGCCGACTGCTATCAAAGCAAAAGAGAAAAAGGGAAAGGAGAGGAGCTCAAATCCTCCAGAGATAAGAAGAAGGAGCGGAGCTACATCGCCAGAAGGCCAAAGACACTAAGTGAGTCTGATTCCTCAGACTCCAGTGATGATGAGGAAGCCTACTTCGGGCTGGTGGGTCGCTCCGGCTCAGAAGGAGAATGTCCCCCATTTACTGGGAAGGTAAAAGCTCACACCCCTCTCTCCAACTCCGACTCTGATCCTGAGTCTCAGGATGATGAACCTGAGGATGGCCCTTCGGCCCGTGAAGCTGAGCTCCTCGAGAAGTATGAGCTTCTGCTCAACACTTTCGATGAGTGCCGAAAGAGACTGAAGGCTGAGAAGAAGGAAGTAAAATTCCTTAAGGGTGAGTGTGTATCCCTAAGGGTAGAGGTCACTAGCTTGATTTCTCTCTGACAGGAACACCTTGACCTGACTTCAAAGCATTCAGAGTCTTTGAAGCTCCTTGATCTAAAGCAGGAGGAAGTCGACAAGTTGGAAGAACTACTTGCGGCAGAAAGGAAGATCGTCAAGAGCTTCTCCATGCCAAAAACAGTTCTTCCAATCGTTGATACCTTCTCTGCTCAGGCCAAAGGAGCTGGCTTGGGGCATATAGGGGTATCTAGTTCTTCATCTAGGAGAAACAAGAACCAGAGGAAGAATAAGGCCGCCAAGAAGGCCTCTGCTGATGAAAAGGGTAAGGCTCCTCTTAGTCCTGTTGCGTTCAGAAAGCCTGGCTTTCCTTGCAACCAACATGACTTTGAGTCAACATTTGGGCATCATTTCCGGCCCTCGGTTGCAAAGCCAAAGAGCCGGTATGACGGTTGGAACTTTCCCCGGAACTTCGGTGAGAGTGCCTTCAAGGCACCTTATGAGGAAATCCACATAGGAAATTATGGTTCGTTCTCTAGCGGCCATAATGGAAAACAGGCACCAAAAGCCAAGCCTGTTATACAGAAGGTGACAAAGTCATGTGACTGTTGTCACCATGAGGCCTCCACCTCCAGATCCAAGGCCCCAGCAGTACCCACCGTTCCCAGGGTAAGGCAGGAGCCTAGGAAGAGGTACAACAGATTCGACTGTTGGTGCTGTGGCAAAGTCGGTCACTTTGCCGTGGATTGTTGGTTTAATCCAAGGAATTACGAGACTCCCTATGTTAGCAATGCGAGACCGACCACTCGTAGGGTTAACCAACCGAGGGGGAGTGTGCTAACCAGAAATCTAGGACCCAAGTTTGATTAGGTTCCTAAGGCAAATTAATTTTGTTTTGCAGGAATGTCCAAAGACCACCAAAACGCGGATCTGGTATTTGGACAGTGGATGCTCCCGGCATATGACCGGGACAAGAAGCCTGCTGCGTGATTACACTCTAGTCGAGAATGGACCCAAAGTCATCTTTGGAGGGTCAGATCGAGGAGTCACCAGAGGTTACGGTATGATTTCCAACGGTATAATCTCTATCACCGACGTGGCTTATGTTGAAGGGTTAAACCATAACCTGATCAGTGTAAGTCAGTTATGTGATAAAGGTTATGACGTTAAGTTCTGCAAGGATAAATGTCTGATAATTTCACGTACCTCTTCTGAAACGGTATTATCAGGCATTAGGAGCAGAAATATCTTCTGTTTAGATTTTCTCAGTTTAGATTCATCTACCCCCGTATGCCTTGTGGCAACAGGCAGTGCATATCTTTGTGAACAATGGCACAAGAGATTGGCACATATTAATTTCAAGACAATTAGTATGCTGTTTTCTAAGAACTTGGTAAGGGATGCTCCCAGTATCAAGTGCATCAAAGATAGCCCCTGTCCTGCATGCCAGATGGGCAAACAGACTCGGGCTACCTTTAAGAGCATCGCAGATAAAGACTCTTCCCGATGTCTTTACCTTTTACATATGGACTTGTTTGGTCCAATGCAAGTTCATAGCTTGGGAGGCAAGTCTTATACGCTAGTGATAGTTGATGATCATTCTCGGTTTACATGGGTGTTCTTTTTGAAACGAAAGTCAGATACGTTTGACATCTTCACTAATTTTGTCAAGCAGGTTCAGAACGAATTTAACTGCTCCGTGGTCAAAATCAGAAGTGACCATGGAACAGAATTCGAATCTGGTGCAATGACAGAATTTTGTGAAGAATAAGGTATCTTTCATGAGTTTTCCTCCCCGCGCACTCCTCAGCAAAATGGAGTTGCGGAGAGGAGAAATAGAACTCTCATTGAAGCCTGCACGACAATGTTGAAAGACGCTTCTCTCCCGGAATACTTCTGGGCAGAGGGTGTCAATACAGCTTGTCATATACAAAACCGAGCATTGATCAACAAGCATCATCGTAAGACGCCCTACGAGCTACTGAAAGGCAGGAAACCAACCATGTCCTACTTGAGGATTTTTGGTTGCAGATGCTATGTACTGAATAATGGGAAGTACCCGCGTACTAAATTCGGTGAAAAATGCTTCGAAGGCATATTCTTGGGCTATAGTTCCCATAGTCGGGCATATAGGGTCTTCAATAAGAAAACCCTAGTGGTAGAAGAATCAATAAATGTTGTATTTGATGAAGGAAGTTTGCTTAACAGCAATTCTTCCAGTAGTATTCTTGAAGATGCAGGTGCTCGACTTGAACAACTGAGTCTGGATGAGACCGCTAAAGATGACGCTCCTAAGTACGTCAAAGTTTCCACCTCCACGTCATCTGAAAATGTTGAAGATCAAAATGGAACAAATATCTTAGAAGAAGGAGAAGCACAAGAAGTAGTCGAAGCTCCGGACGCCAGACTTCTTGAGCTCCGGCATGTGAGGGATCATCCTAGAGATCAGATCATCGGAGATCCTCGTGTCGGTGTCAGAACTCGAAGAGGTACTATTAACGAAGTATTGCATCTTAGCTTCCTGTCACAGGTAGAGCCAAAGAAGTTCGACGAGGCGAACAAGGATGCGGCATGGATTCTGGCCATGCAAGAGGAACTACATCAATTCGAACGTTGCAATGTTTGGACGCTGGTTCCCAGACCATACAAACAGAATGTGATTGGCACGAAGTGGATCTTCAGAAACAAGCTGGATGAACATGGTGTCATCGTAAAGAACAAGGCCAGGCTGGTGGCTCAAGGTTACAGACAGGAGGAAGGGATTGACTTCGACCAGACCTTCGCACCAGTAGCAAGGCTCGAGGCAATCAGGCTGTTCCTGGCGTATGCTTCACACAAAGGATTCACAGTCTATCAAATGGATGTGAAATCGGCATTCCTGAACGGAGACCTGAAAGAGGAAGTATACGTCGCTCAACCCCCAGGTTTTGTCGATCCTACTTATCCCAATCACGTTTATTTTCTTAATAAGGCCTTATATGGGTTGAAATAAGCTCCACGAGCTTGGTATGAGACTTTATCTAGTTTTCTTCTTGAGAACAAGTTCTCCAGAGGTAAAATAGATAAAACATTGTTTCTCAGGGAAGTCAAAGGCAAGATTTTGCTGGTGCAAATCTATGTCGATGACATAATATTCGGCTCAACGGACAACAATCTTTGCAAAAAGGTTTCTAAACTTATGCAAGGAAAGTTTGAAATGAGCAGTATGGGAGAGCTCAAGTATTTCTTAGGACTTCAAGTGAAACAGTCTGAGGATGGAATCTTCATCTCTCAGACGAAGTTCACAAATGAACTCCTTAAGAAATTCGGTATGGAGAGTGCAACCTCTATGAGGACTCCAATGGGATCCACCATGTCTCTGGATAAGGATGAGAAAGGTAAACCTTTCGATGAAACCAAATACAGAAGCATCATTGGATCCCTGCTCTACCTTACTGCCAGTAGACCGGATATTATGTTCTCCACATGTATCTGTGCCCGATATCAGGTGAACACTAAGGAATCTCACTATGTCGCTGCAAAGCGAATTCTAAGATACCTTAAAGGTACTCCTAATCTTGGCTTGTGGTACCCGAGAAACAATGATGTCGAGCTAATAGGCTTTTCAGATGATGATTTTGCAGGGAGCAGGGATGACAGGAAAAGCACCTCCGGGACGTGTCAATTCCTCGGCAGGAGGCTTATCTCATGGAATAGCAAGAAACAGAATTGTGTTGCAACCTCCACAGCAGAGTCCGAGTACATCTCAGCAGGAAGCTGTTGCGCACAACTTCTATGGATCAGAAACCAGTTAGCCGACTACAACCTTCAGTTCAAGGAAGTACCCATGTACTGTGACTCCTCCAGTGCAATTGCCATTACCAACAATCCTGTATCGCACAGCAGAACGAAGCATATTGAAGTGCGCTACCACTTCATTCGGGAGCACGTGGAAAACAAGGACATCTCTCTCTGTTATGTCCCCACGGACAAACAGATTGCTGATATATTCACAAAGCCCTTAAACGAGGCCAAGTTCAATCTTTTCAAGACTGAATTGGGGATGCTCAATTATGAGGAATGAAGACTACAGAAGCTCCAGGCTCGTGCATGATCTGAGGGGGAGCAAGGAACTCCAGCGTGAGTACAGATGCAAGAACTGAGGGGGAGCAAAGGGCCAAACGCTACTGACCCCGATTTGCAGAAGCCGAAAAGGGGGAGATTACCCTCTCGGCTAAGGCTAAGGTGGCTCCAAGCTTGCTCCCAAGAAATTGGTATTGGTAAGGGATAACTCACTCAACTCCATTTTAAGTTTATGGTTTTCATTCCCATTTGCTCTATTCACCTTAGCTTGTAGGGTTTAGGCTTCTTCAAATAGGGGGAGATTGTTGGGTATTGTATCCACAATGTACCTGATTTGAAGAAGCCCCTGGACAAGCTAAGGTCAATAGACTATGCATTTGATAAAATCTTTCTAGTTGTGCTTGCAGTTTTTCCACGCTAAGTGCACACAAATGTCAGGGTGCAGTAGGTCAATATACACGGGTCTGCACGACGTAATCCCTCGTTGAGCAGATCAGTGTGTTGGCCTACATGTATTCTCTCTATTGGAGTGCACTTATTTTCAAGCACAGGGCTGTAAATATGCAGGAGCAGACAAGGAGCAAGGATGGGTCAAGGAGCACCTCATAGGTGGAAAGACGAAAATTCGTCTAAGTTTAAATCGACGAGAATCACCAAGTGATTCTCGCCGATTCGGCGAGAATCACTTGTGATTCTCGCCGATTCGACGAGAATCAGAAGTTGATTCTCGCCGAACTCGACCCAGCCACTTCTAAGCAAGCACCTCTGCTTCTAAGTAAGAATCGACGAGAATCACCAAGTGATTCTAGCCGATTCGGCGAGAATCACTAGTGATTCTCGTCGAATCATCGAGAATCACTGGTTGATTCTCGCCGTCTCGAACTGGCCTAAAGCAATGCGTGCAACCAAGGCAAATTCGACGAGAATCATCCTTGATTCTCGCCGAATCGTCGAGAATCACCTTTGATTCTCGGCGACTCGGCGAGAATCACTTTCGATTCTCACCGATTTTGACTTGGGCGTTTTTCTGGAACTTCCTGAACCGGATTCTGCCGCTGTTAAGATTCTGGACCGGGACTTTGGGATTCAGCTTGTGGGTCCCACAACGATCATTTTGGAAAGCATCTACAGTATTTATATACGGGTATTTTGAACGGAATACCTAGACAGAAAGAAGCCGAGCAGAGCAAACCCTAAAATCGCGAAATACCTCTGCCGCATCCGTCGCCGCTCGCGCTAGTCCGTTGCCGCTGTAGATCTCTTCTCTTCCCGATCTCCGGTGACAGAAGCTTAGCAAAGCTCTGAGTCTCACGTGTCTATCCGGAGATCTCTTGTCTCTCGATTTGTTGACCGGGAAAAACTCCCCCGTCCGAATCGATCGAGACGACTGATCCTAGAGTGACCGTTGGAAGACCAAGCTAGCTTCGCTACGAAGTTTGGATCTCCAAGTTCAGCAGCCGCTCATCATCATAGCCGCCGATCCCGAAGCTAGCCGCCGCTCGTGTTGCCGCCGCCGGTTCCGGGGAGATCCTCTCTAAGAGAGACCAAGGTTGTAGACTCTTCGTTGACTTCACGAACACGTCGTCGAACGAAGAGGAACACCGTAGTCTCCAAACGAAGTTTGTATCTCGTGTACATTCTATATTTACTTTTGTTGTAAAGGAACTTTTGTTCCGTGTTGTAAGGGTTGGGTGCAACCCGATTTGTGGGAGTGTTGACTCACACGTGTGGAAGGGTTCCTTCCGATAGTGCAGGGATTGGATTTCAATCCTGTTGGAGAAGAGACCGAGTCGTCCCTTGTTGGGAGATAGGTCGAAGGGGGAAAGTGGATGTACCCAAGTCGGGGAACCACTATAAATTGCATGTGTATTCTGTGTGCTGTGCTTTTTATTTTTATTGTGCAGGTACATTCGTAAATTCCGCAAAAGCGCTACACGTCACCTATTCCCCCCCCCCCATAGGTGCACATAGCTGACACTAGGTGGACTTTCACATACATCAGTTCTTCCATCAATTTACCAAAATTCGGGACGCACAAATGGCCCTCTTTCCGCAAAAGTCCGTCATCCCAGGAGAATTTGCCCTCTAGCCCCTCTTTCACATAGTGTAGGAGATCTTCATCTAGCCCCGTTGCTCGTCGAATACGGTCCGCAAGGTCACACTGCACCTCCGTCCAGTTCAAACATGCATCGGCTATAGCATTCTTGTCAACACAAGAAATCTCTAACGCTTCTAACTCCTGGATGAGACGTTCATCATGCCTCTGCAACCAGCTTGCTCTTGCCGGAGCTCTCCGGCTCAAGGCATCCGCGACAACATTCCCTTTTCCGGGAGTATAATGAATCTCAAAGGTGTAGACACCGAGGAACTCCAACCACCTTCGTTGTCGCATATTCAGGTCCTTTTGCTCCAACAGGTACTTTAGGCTCTTGTGATCTGTATAGATCTCCACCTTCACAGCATAAAGATAGTATCGCCATAGATTTAGTGTAAAGATCACCGCTGCCAAATCTAAGTCATGGACGGGATAGTTTCGTTCATGCACCTTCAGCTGGTGTGAGCTTATAAGCAATCACCTTTCCATTTTGCAGCAGAACGCAGCCTAAGCCACTCCCTGAGGCATCAATGTAGATTACAAATCCATCGGTATCACGTGGCGATGACAACACAGGCACCGTGGTCAACTGAATGTTTATCTCTTCAAAAGCTCGTGCGCACTCTGGCATCCAAACGAACTTCTGATCTTTTCGCATCAGCGTGGTCAGCGGCAAAGCGATCCGCGAGAAATTTGTAAAAAATCTTCGATAGTAGCCCGCTAGTCCAAGGAAGGTCCTGACCTCGACCACTGAAGACAACACTAGCCACTACTCTATGGCCCTTATCTTCGGTGGATCCACTGTTATGCCCGCTCCACTCACCACATGGCTAAGAAAAGCCACTGATGCTAGCCAAAATTCGCACTTCGAGAACTTGGCATAGAGCTGATTTTGCCTCAATGTTTTCAACACCAACTACAAATGCTTCTCATGATCGGCTTCCGATCTCGAGTACACCAGGATATCATCAATGAACACTATCATGAACAGATCTAGGTACTCGCGGAATATTCGGTGCATTAAGTCCATAAATACCGAGTGCGCATTACACAGCCCAAATGACATGACTGTGAACTCGTAGTGCCCGTACCGTATTCCAAATACAGTTTTGGGAATGTCACCTTCCCGGATTCTCAACTGGTAGTACCCAGACTTCAAGTCCAACTTCGAGTAGACGGACGATCCCATTAGCTGATCAAACAGCTCATCAATCCGCGGAATCAGATATTTATGTTTCTCGATCAGCTTATTCAATTCGCGGTAATCGATACATAATCACAATACACCATCTTTCTTTTTCACAAAAAGCACAGGGGCGCTCCAAGGAGACATGCTTGAGCGTATATAACCCTGCTCCAGCAATTCTTGCAGTTGGACTTTCAACTCCGCCATTTCCTTTGGCGCGACGCAATATGGCGAGCGGACCGCAGGTTTTGCACCTGGCACCAGCTCAATCGTGAAGTCAATCTCTCGATTGGGTGGTAGACTAGGGAGATCCTTGGGAACTACATCTGTAAACTACGATATGATCGGAACATCGCATACACTAGCCTTAGACTCCACAGCCTGAATTAGTGTGAAATATAACTATGTGCCTTTCCGAACAGCTTTGACAACTTGGAGTGCAGACATCAACGCCCGCCAACTCCTCGCATACCCGCGAACCTCATCTCCTGCTTGGTATTCTGGCCCAACGTGATCTCTTTAGACTGGCAATCAATCAAGGCATGCTGCTCCGCGATCCAATCCATCCCAAAGATCATGTCGAATTCCGATAGCGGCAAGACAGATGCAGTCAAACCAAAGTCCCGACTTAGTATTTGCACCGCCACATCGCAAGCTTGCTCCGCAATCATCATACAACCATTCAACAACATCACTCTGACGCTATCTGTCTTAACACGACTAGGTATCCCAAGCCGCGCTATAAACTCCTTAGACAGAAAAGAATGAGAAGCACCCGTATCGAACAGGACTCGCGCTAGCGTGTTCCGAATCATCACAAATACCTGTGAAGATCATGTCACACATACAAACCACAGACACATATACAATACACCAAGCATACAAGCAATATAATACTCAAAAACTTAACTCGTACCTATAACGACGTCACTTTGCTTGATGGCCTCATGCAGGACAAGATTGTAGACCCGGGGTTACGCCTGCGAAGCAGAGGATTCCACCACCGCCTTTACTTTTTCCGCATATGATGCTCCCGCCTTCTTTTCACTCTTTGGCTGCACCCGACAATCCTGGGCTATATGTCCCACCTTGCCACAATTAAAGCATGTACGAGTATCTGGCCTTGAGGTGGCCCCCGAAGTTGCTCCCGATGCAACTGAAGAAGGAGCTTGTCCCATCATCTTGGGTTTCTTACCCCATTTCTTCTTATAAAATGACTTCATCGGTCGGGGCGCCTTGAATTCTGACTGTGTCACAGCCAAGGCCCTCTTTCCTTGCACCATCTTCATATCTTTTTCCAGCGTGCAAGCAGTGTCAACTAACGTCTGGAAGTCTTGGTTCACAGAACTAGAAAGCAGGAATCTCAACTCGTCCCACAGACCTTCATAGAACCTATTCGTCTTCCTCTGCTCATCAGCAAAAATCGAACCCGCATAGCGCCCCAAGCGTGAAAACTCATGCAGGTAAGCTTCCACACTGCCATCTCCTTGCGTCAGCCTTTGGAATTTATTCTCCATGGCTATACGTTGTGCCGCTGGGAGGTGCTTCGCCAGGAAGAGCCGAGAGAATTCCTCCATAGACACTTGTGTTAATGGTCTTCCTGCTACATGATGCAGCTCCATCTCGTCCCACCACAACCGCGCATCGTCTTTCAGTAATAAGGTGGCTAAGGTGACTTTCTGATGCTCCTCCGTTCCAATTGCTGTCATGATCCTATTGACACGCGACAACCAGTATTCAGCCTGCGCAGGAGATCCCACTCACGAGAACATAGGCGGGTGAAAACTCATGAACTTCTTTAACTATTTTTCAGCTGCTCGAGGATTCGCAGCCGGTAAAGTTTCTGGCCTTGCCGCCACCTGTTCTGGCCTCAATGCCGTCTACGCTTGCCCTTGCGCCTACCCAACCGACTGTCCTTGAATCATAGCAAACAAAGCCTCAGCAATTTGTCGCATAGTTTCCGCAGAAGGCGGAGGTGTAGGCACCTCAACTGGTGTCGTACTTTCATCAAACTGTTGGGAATCTGATTGCCCCGAACCACTTTGCGTCCCCTAAAGGTGGACAAGACAGACACATGAGCAACCGTACACAAGCAATAGCAACAAGTTAGGAACGCGTAGGTTACTCAAACACATGTATTTGCATTCTTACCATGGTCATTCAGGAGTTCAATCGTGTTAACTTGGTTCACACAGACACGTGCTCGCCACCCCACAAACGAAGTCGACCACGACTTCGAGAGGGAAGACCAAGACAGCTGATACCAAAAATGTAACAACCCCATCCGTTCCTATAATATATACTAGAAGGAGTGATACCAGAGTAGCGCAGCGCACCGAACACATTGCATTCTAGCGGAACCCAATAACACTACACTTGAACTCCACACTTGAATGTCCAACATATAAAAACTCCACATTTTATATATTATAGGAATGTCTTACACATCCAAATAGTTGGCCTTATGGCCTTACAAAGCTTTCAAAATAGTGGCACGCAGGTCGGCCACATAAAAAAGAAAACATAACATTTTCATTCGTTTACCCCTCGAGGGCTAACAACGGCAGCAACAAATGCAGCAGTGACTTCAGCCCTTATGCGTCCCGCTCGGCTCTCCAACACCTGTACAGGGACAACCCACCCAAAGGTGGAAACCAGAGGCAACGGTTAGCATTCAGCTGACCAAATTATAACGACCCTACCCCTTTCTCGGGGCAGCGGTATTCTTCCCTGCAGGCATAGCATATCACAAGCATGTATATATATCTCATATAATCTGCTTTCACGCACACATGCCATCACAACTGTCAGCCACCCGGCCCGACAGTCCGTGCACTCAGGGCACATTCTCGGTGTACTGGCAAACCAGTTGCCCACCACCGTATCAGGGTCACAGCCCAACGGCAACTCACTTGAGCATTTACTCCATGGCGTGCAGCCGGAGTTTTATAGTCTTAGTGAATCGGTATTGGCCCGTAGCCCCCCATTGTATCACGGCACGCAGGCCTAAGACTCTTGCTATGTGCTCCGACAGACCGCACTTTCAGGCCTCATGTTGGATGGACATAGCGCAGGTCGGATCCTCCACCCCCCATTGCTCAAATCGCCTTGCCATCACCGAGTACGGCATACTCGCGGCTAAATAAAGGAGCGGGTAGGTCTCACCGATCCTGTTCTTGCATTCAAGCCTGGGTATGTCTCTGACACCCATTTCATATCACCACATCAGCGGGTCTTTCCTGGGCACACCAGTACTTCCTGCTACTTTCTTCGCAGGTGGACACCTCAAATATCACAAATGTCAGGGTTCTTTCCTGGCTACCACGCTAGTACTTCCTATTACTCTCTTCATAGGTGGACTCCCTATGAATATTAAGCATAACAAAGGGTATTTCCTTAAATTCCAACCCAGTACTTCCTGCTACTGCCTTTCACAGGTAGAACCCAACAACACAAGCAGCATAAGCATTCTACAGGTATTTTCCTGGACTACCACTGCAATACTTCCTGCTACTTCCTTTCATAGGTCCAACCCGTCGACTCCTAAACTAGGCAATTATCACAGAGTTTTCTCCAGTTCGTTTGCAACATCACCAATCCAGATCAACCTGTCCAGATGGGCTTCACACATCATGCCTATTCCGTACTCTCTTTCCGGATCTATATGAAAGGTGATTCCATGAATCAACCCAAAGACTCCCAAAATCAGCCACCCTTTGGTGGGGGAATAATGCATATGCCAAAAAGGAAGCCTTCACATGGATAAGAAGAAAGGTCGTTACCCTTGAAGATCTCTTCGGTGCCATGAACTTCTAGCTGGATAGAAAGAATCGTAACGGCTTTTCCTCTACAAATATGGCCTCGGATCTCAGCTTGACACTCTCAAGCTCCACCAGAGATCAAGAGATCAGCCCCTCTTCTTCTTCCTCCTTCTTCCTTTCCCTATCTCTCTCTAGATTTGTAGAAAGATGAAGGATAACTTAAAATGAGTTCTTTCATCTCAATCCACGGCCTTAAGGAAGCAGGAAAGCCTCTCAGCCCTTAGATCTAAGCTGAAGACAACGGACTGCCACGAAAAAGCTGTAAAATCACTTTTCGGGTCTGACACGCCCTGTGACACGCCCGTGTCACAGGCCGTGTACTCTAAGAGGTGCACAACCTGCCTTATCCCGAAACAGGTCACGGCCATGGTACACGCCCGTGACGGCCAGGTCACGCCCATGACATTGGGCGTGTACCTCACTCGAGTCATATTCACGACCTACTCGAGAAGACTACTCGAGAAGTTAGTTATGACACGCCCTTGTCACATGACCGACACGCCTGTGACACGGGGCGTGTCACCCACTCGAGACCCACTCGAGAGGACTTACTCGAGAGAAAACCAACTACTCGAGTACCCGGATTGGACATGCCTGTGTCACAGGGATGACACGCCCGTGTCACCCCCATCTTACTCGAGTACTTTTCCACCTACTCGAGAGAAAAGTGTCGACCTCTTGACAAAGCGGGACATGCCCTGTGACACTCCCTGTGACATGCCCGTGTCACAGGCCATGTACCCCATACTTGACGATCGTTGAGCGCAGTTCGTCGACCAAAACTCTGGTGTCTACCAAAGGAGGACACGCCCTAGGTCACGCCCCTTGACACGCCTGTGTCACGGGCGTGTACCTCCCAAAAATTCGTCGAACAAATTTCGTCGACCACGCACCCATCTGCTCAACTCGAGCAGGATACGCCCTGGGACACGCCCATATCCCAGGCCATGTCTGTTGGAGTTACCATTATGATCTGGAAGTGATCAAACATGTAATCTCACTGCCAACGCGATATGAGCCTGCAGGGTCGCACATAAGAGATGTGGAGAAGTTGGATGATTGACTGTGTTGGTAAAGGTTGCCAATCACCGACCTGAATGGGGTTGTGGGCAAAGTGTTGCCTTAAAGGATCGTCGGGTTGGGCAAATGTTGCCTTGGAGGACTGGTAAGAATTGTCGTCCGAGGGTCGATAACAATCGTCGAGAATAGATATTCTGATTCCCGCCGATCGACGAGAATCGTCACTCTGATTCTCGTCGATCGACGAGAATCGTCGAGAATAAATTTGCTGATTCTCAACGATCGACGAGTTCGACAAGTATCGTCGACAGCGGCTCGACGATCGACGCGATTCGTTGTGTATCATCAAGCGCGGCTCGACGATCGGCGAGAATCGTCGAGTATTGTACTCTGATTCTCGCCGATCCTAGGTGATACCCGACGACTGATTCTCGCCGAACCTGCCGAGTGATTCTCGCCGATTGTCACCGATTCTCACCGACTGATACTCGCCGATTCTGGAACCCTATTTCTGGGTGGTCTGCTGATTGCGATTTTCCTAAGTCTTTTATGCCTTCGGTATAAAAGGGACACTTAGGGTTTTCGGGTATTACAAGTTTTGGCAGCCGATCGAATCGATTTTGACGGAAGCCGTTCTGCTCGATCCGCCGATCCCGAATCCCGCCGCCGACGGAAGTGTTCCGCCGCTGCCGTGTTCGCTCCATCGACCTTCTCCTCTCCGGCGACTGTCGCTGGTGTTGCTCTTCCTGGCGTGGACCTAGCAGTCCGTGGAATAGCAAGGTGCGGTCATCGTTCTTCCCGATCTTCCATGCGACGGAAAGCTCGGTGTTCTCCCGCTCGTGTGGATTTCTGCAGAGACGTGGATATTATTCCACGTAGAACTCGCCACTATCAAGAAGACAAAGTTTGGAGCATCTCCGTTGAGTTGTGACTCAACGCCACCGAGGTAATTTTTGCCTAGTTGTTTGTAAACTTCTTGATTCAACAGTCATGGCCCGATCCCATTTCTTTTGGGTTTTCTTGATGTTTTTATTTCCGCTGCGTGCACAAATGTTATGCCATCCACATAAGAGAAACCCAACAGTGGTATCAGAGCCAGGTTCCGGCCATGATTGTTGTTTTGGAAGTTTTGTTATTCCAGTACGTGTAAACCTAGGGATTTAGAAGTGTTCTAAATGTCTAGATTTAGTCTTGGTACCCCGCCAAGAACGTCTGGAATTTCGTGGTAATTTCTAATTGTTAGAAATTGTAGTCTCATTAGCAGTAACCATCCCTCGATTTTGTTTTGGATTTTGAATCCAACATAGAGAGATGAGCCTGTCTACTGCTTTAAGTTGAGTTGTCTTTGCCTTTGTCCAATGCATGTAAATCTGAGGATTTGGAAATTTTCGGATGTTCAGATTTATCCCTTCCTTCTATCAATTGTTGATGGTGTCAGGATGTGCACATAAGGGATGCATGTGGTTTAGAATTGTTTTTCTTTGGATGTGCACATTGATCAAATATTGATCATGGTTAATTGTTAACCTATAATTAAAATCCCTTCATCAAATATTAAGTGTTCGGATGCCTTCCGATGGATGACACTCTTCCTGCCTCGATCGATGAAGTGTGGGCTTGCCAAAGCAAGGTGCGTTAATCTATCTTGGTAAGGGTGCGAGCGGATAATTGTGATATCCCACTGTCGACATCGGGTCCATCTTAACTAGGTGACCTCAAAGGTTGAGTGCCTAGAGGCATTGGGTTGGCATGCACCATATGATGGATGCGAATAAGGAGTTATTCACCAACCATACAAGAATTGCATGAGGATGCAATTGGCAAGCGTTGCATACCTATATAACCGCATCGTGAGAGGAAAGCCAAAGCTGACTCATTGTGTTGGTGAAATACGGATCTTGTCCACTAAGAGAGTAGCTCGCATGAACTCTCCGAATTGTTAGTGAGGGCTATCATTTCGAATAAAATAGTGGGAGTGTTTTAATTGAAGTCCAAATTAAAATAAATTGTAATTGAAATTTTGGTACTGATTTTATTCTGCATAAATTCTTGTAGAATTCCATGGCAAGTGTTTCACACTCCACTTTGTCTCTGAGAGCCATCCTTGAGAAGGATAAGCTCAGTGGGACAAATTACATGGACTGGTATAGGAACCTGAGAATTGTTCTCAGGCAAGAGCGAAAGCTCTATGTCTTGGAAGAAGAAGCCCCCGAGGTGCCGACCGGGAACTCTTCCCGTGCTGAGAAAGATACTTATAAGAAGTATACTGACGATGCTTTAGATGTCGAATGCCTTATGCTTGCCACTATGAACTCTGAGCTTCAGAAGCAACATGAGAACATGGGGTGCAAGGAGATTGACGAGCATCTCAAGAAAATGTTTCAAGGGCAGGCTCATCAAGAGAGGTTCGACATCACAAAAGCGTTGTTTCAGTGCAAGATGGGAGTTCGAGACTCAGTAGGGACTCACGTACTCAAGATGATTGGGTATATAGAGAACCTTGAAAGGCTGGGTTTTCCTCTTGGTCAAGAGTTGACCACAGATCTGATCCTACAATCGTTGCCGGACAGTTATGAGCAGTTCGTCTTGAACTACAACATGAATGAAATAGACAAGACACTGCCCGAACTCCTAGGCATGTTGAGAACTGCCGAAATCAACATGAAGAAGGCCAAGCCTGCCAGCCCCATACTGATGGTGCATAAGGGCAAGGGCAAGGCCAAGGGCTCTAAGAAGACGAAGGTGGGACCTAAGTTATACCTTGAGCCCAAGTCTTCAGCACTGATGAAAAAGAAAAGCACGGTGAAGGAAGGGAAATGCCACCACTGTGGCAAGGCTGGTCATTAGAGGAGGAACTGTCCTTCGTACATTGAAGGTCTGCAGAAATTGAAGGGAGGCATGACTTCCGCTTCAAATGTTTACGTTATAGAGATAAACCTTTCTGCTCCTTCATCTTGGGTATTGGATACCGGATGTGGTTCTCACATTTGTACAAATGTGCAGGAACTGTGAAGGAGAAGATTGCTGAGTAAAGGGGAGGTGGACCTCCGCGTCGGCATTGGAGCAAGAGTTGCTGCTGTAGCCGTAGGAGTTTACCGTCTTTCTTTGCCCAGTGGGCTTCTAATAGAACTTGATAATTTTTATTTTGTTCCGGCCATAACTAGAAACATTATATCTATTTCATGTTTGGACATGATTGGATTTTCTTTTATAATTAAGAACAATTGTTGTTCTATATTTAAGAATGATGTTTGTTATGTTGTAGCCCAATTGTTTAATGGTCTTTATGTTTTGAACTTGGACCATCTGATCTGTAATGTAGAAAATAATAAAAGACTAAGAACAAATGACTAGAACCCTACTTTTCTCTGGCATTGTCGTTTGGGCCATATCAACGAGAAGCGCATATCCAAGCTCCATAGAGATGGACTTTTGGACTCATTTGATTATGAATCATTTGAGCGATGCGAATCTTGTTTGTTAGGCAAGATGACTAAAGCTCCTTTCACTGGTTATACTGAGAGGGCTGAGGATCTCTTGGGTGTTGTACATAGTGATGTATGCGGACCCATGAGTTCCATGGCTAGAGGTGGGTATTTCTACTTTGTTACATTTACTGATGATTTCAGTAGATACGGATATGTGTATCTTATGAAGTGCAAATCCGAGACCTTTGAAAAGTTCAAAGAGTTCAAGAATGAAGTAGAAAACCAGTTGGGTAAAAGGGTTAAAGCACTCCGATCTGATCGAGGTGGCGAATACCTGAGTCATGAGTTTCGTGATCATCTGAAAGAGTGTGGTATTGTATCACAGCTCACTCCACCTAGAACACCACAACATAATGGTGTGTCTGAGAGGAGAAATCGTACTCTGTTAGACATGGTACGTTCGATGATGAGTCATGCAGACTTGCCTGTTTCCTTTTGGGGTTTTGCTTTAGAGACTGCTGCAATGACATTGAATCGCGCTCCAACGAAAATGGTTCTGAAGACACCATATGAGATATGGAATGGGAAGCGTCCTAGTATGTCGTTCATTAAAATTTGGGGCTGTGAGGCATACGTGAGACGTCAAATGCCTGACAAGCTGGAACCCAAATCGGATAAATGTTATCTGGTGGGATATCCTAAGGAAACGAAAGGGTATTACTTTTACCTACCGTCTGAGGGCAAAGTGTTTGTCGCAAGAACTGGTGTCTTCTTGGAGAAAGAGTTCTTATCAAGAAAGACTGAAAAGGTAGAGCTTGAAGAAGTTCAAGAACCACATGTAGTGAATGAACCAGAATTGGATTCTGAGACAGGACTACAAGATGTTGTAGCTAGAGAACCTGCTCAGGGAACACAAGTCCTACGTAGATCTAGTAGACCGAGGTTTGAGCCGGAGAGATATGGATTTCTCGTGTCTCAAATAGGTAATGTGTTGCTTATGGATCATGATGATGAGCCAGCAACCTACCAAGAGGCTATGAATGGACCGGACTCCGACAAATGGCTTGAGGCTATGAAATCCGAAATGGACTCCATGTATGCAAACCAAGTTTGGAATTTGGTGGAACCACCTGAAGGGGTACGACCCATAGGGTACAAGTGGGTCTTCAAGAAGAAGACCGACATGGATGGGAATGTACAGACATTCAAAGGGAGACTGGTGGCTAAGGGTTTCAAGCAAATTCATGGTATTGACTATGATGAGACCTTTTCCCCTGTTGCCATGGTAAAGTCCATAAGGATATTGCTTGCTGTTGCTGCGTATTATGACTACGAGATCTGGCAGATGGATGTCAAAACGGCTTTCCTTAATGGAAACCTCCTTGAGGAAGTGTATATGACACAACCCGAGGGTTTTGTATCCCCAGATGAAGCCACTAAAATATGCAAGCTGAATAAGTCCATTTATGGACTGAAACAGGCCTCTCGAAGTTGGAATCTTCGTTTTGATGTGAAAATCAAAGAGTTTGGTTTCATCAAGAATGAAGATGAGCCTTGTGTTTACAAGCGAATCAGTGGGAGCATTGTTGTCTTCCTGATATTGTATGTAGATGACATACTGTTGATTGGGAATGACATTCCTACCCTGAAAGTTGTTAAGAGCAACCTAGGGAACTGCTTTTCAATGAAGGATTTGGGTGAAGCGACTTATATACTTGGTATTAAGATCTATAGAGATAGATCGAAGAAGTTGCTGGGTTTGACCCAGAGTACGTACATCGAAAAGGTGTTGAAGCGGTTCAACATGCTTGAGTCCAAGAAAGGATTTTTGCCCATGTCTCATGGTGTAAATCTCTCTAAGGACCAGTGTCCGAAGTCTTGTGAAGATAAGGACCGCATGAAGTTGATTCCATATGCTTCGACAATTGGATCAATCATGTACGCGATGTTATGTACTCGACCCGATGTCTCCTTTTCTTTGAGCATGACTAGCAGGTATCAGTCAGACCCCGGTGAGTGTCACTGGATTGCAGTCAAGAATATCCTGAAGTACTTAAGAAGGACTAAAGATGTGTTCTTGGTGTATGGTGGAGAGGAAGAGCTCGTTGTAAGTGGTTACACGGATGCTAGCTTCCAAACTGATAGAGACGACTCCAAGTCTCAGTCAGGTTTTGTGTTTTGCCTGAATGGAGGAGCTGTGAGCTGGAAGAGTTCCAAGCAAGAGACAGTTGCTGATTCTACAACAGAGGCCGAGTATATCGCAGCAGCTAATGCGGCGAAGGAGGCTGTATGGATTAGGAAATTCATCGGCGAGCTTGATGTAGTTCCTAGCATTGTTGGTCCCGTAGTTCTCTACTGTGATAACAATGGTGCAATTGCACAATCTAAGAAACCTAGATCTCATCAGCGCTCCAAACACATACTTCGGCGGTTTCATCTTATTCGTGAGATTGTCGAACGAGGAGATGTAAACATTTGTAGAGTGCCAACTGAGGAGAATATTGCGGATCCACTAACAAAGCCTCTCGCGCAGAGAAAGCATGATGGTCATACTAGATCGATGGGTATACGATACCTAAATGATCAACTCTAGTGAGAATCTTGTGGATTGCATGTAAACTTGTATTTTGTTGGCTATTTGTTCATATGATGAACATTGTACCTAGTTTTTCTTTTACAATTAATGGCAAGTTCTTTTATTATGAGTTTTTCTATATGATAGTTAACTGTTAACATAATAGATACCCTTAGAATGTTCGCTTCCATGGGACATCAAGTACGTGACTTGAATGTGAGAGCCTATGATTTATTTGAACCTTCATTCTTAAAAGGTCCCTGGTCGAGTATCATCATAGAAGCTAAGGGTGATGATGATACATGAAGGCTAGCACGTGCGTTGACTGATGACCAGTTCTCACAGGTCATGATATTGTGATATCAAGTCATCACGTGGGTACTTGTTAGTGAACAAGTTGTACTGGACAGACCCAACCTGAGGCTACTCTGTGGATTGTCATCCAATCGTGTCACGAGTAGGTCTCAATTGACAATGGTGTTGTGGTCCTTTGACCTGAAGTCACAGCATTCATCAAGTGAGGAAGATCGTGCTTTGATGCCATCTAAAGTCTTCCTTGAGAAAGGTTGATGATAAGGGTGGTTGTTGGGCATGTTACGAATCATTTGGGTGTTTGTGTGTGAGCAGATATGGGATTTGTCCTTCTGTATGACAGGAGTTGCATCCATGGGCCCCTTGATGGAACTGGACTGATAAATGCATGGCCATGCTTGGTTGAGTCAATATGTGATATTGGACTCACCATTCTCTGGAATTCCGTCCTGGATCAAGAAACTTGGATTGAGCTATTACGAGGGTGACACGGTCCATGCCTCTAGTTCTTTCCGGATGTAAGGGACAAAGGGACAAAGACAACGCTGATACATTGGTCATAAAGGCTTATGAGTTATAAACTCTTATTGCTTGGGGAGCAATGATGCATTGCTAGATGCCGCTCATTGTTTATGAGGTTTTTGCTTTGATACTTTCGAGATCAAGTGGGAGTCTGTTGGAGTTACCATTATGATCTGGAAGTGATCAAACATGTAATCTCACTGCCAACGCGATATGAGCCTGCAGGGTCGCACATAAGAGATGTGGAGAAGTTGGATGATTGACTGTGTTGGTAAAGGTTGCCAATCACCGACCTGAATGGGGTTGTGGGCAAAGTGTTGCCTTAAAGGATCGTCGGGTTGGGCAAATCTTGCCTTGGAGGACTGGTAAGAATTGTCGTCCGAGGGTCGATAACAATCGTCGAGAATAGATATTTTTATTCCCGCCGATCGACGAGAATCGTCACTCTGATTCTCGCCGATCGACGAGAATCGTCGAGAATAAATTTGCTGATTCTCAACGATCGATGAGTTCGACAAGTATCGTCGACAGAGGCTCGACGATCGACGAGATTCGTCGTGTATCATCAAGCGCGGCTCGACGATCGGCGAGAATCGTCGAGTATTGTACTCTGATTCTCGCCGATCCTAGGTGATACCCGCCGACTGATTCTCGCCGAACCTGCCGAGTGATTCTCGCCGATTGTCACCGATTCTCACCGACTGATACTCGCCGATTCTGGAACCCTATTTCTGGGTGGTCTACGGATTGCGATTTTCCTAAGTCTTTTATGCCTTCGGTATAAAAGGGACACTTAGGGTTTTCGGGTATTACAAGTTTTGGCAGCCGATCGAATCGATTTTGACGGAAGCCGTTCCGCTCGATCTACCGATCCCGAATCCCGCCGCCGACGGAAGTGTTCCGCCGCCGCCGTGTTCGCTCCGTCGACCTTCTCCTCTCCGGCGACTGTCGCTGGTGTTGCTCTTCCTGGCGCGGACCTAGCAGTCCGTGGAATAGCAAGGTACGGTCATCGTTCTTCCCGATCTTCCATGCGACGGAAAGCTCGGCGTTCTCCCGCTCGTGTGGATTTCTGCAGAGACGTGGATATTATTCCACGTAGAACTCGCCACTAGCAAGAAGATGAAGTTTGGAGCATCTCCGTTGAGTTGTGACTCAACGCCACCGAGGTAATTTTTGCCTACTTGTTTGTAAACTTCTTGATTCAACAGTCATGGCCCGATCCCATTTCTTTTGGGTTTTCTTGATGTTTTTATTTCCGCTGCGTGCACAAATGTTGTGCCATCCACATAAGAGAAACCCAACAGTGTCACCCACACCTGAACCCAAATTGACTTTGGGGTGTTACACGGGGCTTATTTAGTACTTGTACTCACAAGGAAGAGCTATTATTTTATCGGAGGAAAAGTTGGTTGGTTTACAATACTAAAAAAGAAAAAGAGTTGTTACTTAAGAGAATTACAATGTTCTTAAAAGCTAACACTTGATCTAAAACCCTTTTGGATTAGAATAAATTTCCATGAAATTATAAAATACAAGCATATAAATTATTAACTTCGGCCGTGGACATTCCCTAGCCACGAAGTGCCTCTCTCAAGAATACGTATTCGACTAACCTTAGGTTAACCGATTAAGACCTCTTGGTCAGTCGAAACCCCTATGGTTTCTTTAAGTGGTGAACCCCACAATTGGATTTGACTCCAATACGGAAGACTTATGTCTTCCTCTCTCGAGGAGTAAATGCAACTCCTTTTATCCTTGAGTAGTCTACAACTATCCACTACCTCTCATTAAATCTCGGATACGGATCTAAGATTGAATAAATATAATTGCAACTTATGAATACGACGAAATTAAATTCAAAGATAAATCGAATTATATAAAATAGAGTGCTTGATAATTTGAGAGAAAAAGAAGAAATTTATTCAATTCCAAAGTTCAACGTGATCAAGTGCTAAGTGGAAATTAGCTACTCATCATGATGGGAGAATTACATGAAAAGTTGAAGAGAGACATGATTAAATAAAAAAAACAACTTAAATTATTGGTTACAAAATATTAGTTCTAAACTAGGAAATGAAAATTTCAAGAAATAAAATAGAAAATACAGAACTTCAACTCCTTAAAATCTCTCCCCCAAGCTTCTGAAATTGTCTGGAGTTTATAGGCAAGTTTGCTGGAGAATCTCGCCCCTAGGTCACGCCCGTGACCTAGGGCGTGTAAGGTAATGAACCGTCATCTTCAAGGCTAGGGAACGTTGGAGAGAAACTGCCAAAAGTCATTAATTAGCGGGTAACGCTCCTAGGTCATGCCCGTGACCTAGGGCATGTCGTGTCGGTTACTGGAGATGGTGGGAAGTAGAAGCAACATGAATAACTCTGGTTGTTTTGGGAAGGGTCACGCCCCTGGTCACTCCTGTGACCAGGGCATGAAGGCCGGAATCTGTTGAATCTAAAATTGGCCTCTTAAAGCAGTCAGCACGCCTGATCGTCACGGCTTAGCGAAACGCTCGTGACCTCACGGTCATGCTCGTGACCTCACGGTCATGCTCGTGACCTCAAGGTCACGCCCGTGACCTGACGGTCACGCCCGTGACCTCACGGTCACGCCCGTGACCTCACGGTCACGCCCGTGACCTCACGGTCACGCCCGTGACCTCACGGTCACGCCCGTGACCTCACGGTCACGCCCGTGACCTCACGGTCACGCCCGTGACCTCACGGTCACGCCCGTGACCTCACGGTCACGCCCGTGACCTCACGGTCACGCCCGTGACCTCACGGTCACGCCCGTGACCTCACGGTCACGCCCGTGACCTCACGGTCACGCCCGTGACCTCACGGTCACGCCCGTGACCACACGGTCACGCCCGTGACCTCACGGTCATGCTCGTGACATGTGTAACATCCCAAATCGCACTAGGCCCCTCGTGCGTGTTTTTGAGTCAGGAGAGCTGACTAGGGCTCAATGGGAGTGCTGACAACAGGGCAGCACATATGAAAAGGTGGAGAAATCAGTCAAGCATAGGACATGGGTAGAGACACATGCGTGTCCCTACCCGTGTGGGAGTGGCCAGCTCTCGAGTCGATGACTCGATATGTCCAGAGAAGGACACGGGCGTGTCACTACCCGTGTGAAGTGATACGGGTAGAGACACGGGCGTGTCCCTACCCGTGTGTGTGTGCGTTGAGTTGAACTCAACGAGGTGTGTCGACATCGTATGATACGGGTAGCGACACGGGCGTGTCCCTACCCGTGTGTGTCGAGTTACACTCGACAGAGCATGTCGAGATCAACGAACTACATGTCGAGATCGACGAATTGTATGACACGGGTGGCGACACATGCGTGTCCCTACCTGTGTGTGTCGAGTTACACTCGATAGAGCGTGTCGAGATCGACGAACTACGTGTCGAGATCGATGAACTACGTGTCGAGATCGACGAATTGTATGACACGGGTAGCGACACGGGCGTGTCCCTACCTGTGTGCTATCGTGTCGAGTTGAGTTCGTCGAAATGTATCCAGAGAAGGACATGGTCAGGGAACACGGCCGTATCATGTGGACACGGGTCGGGATATGGGCGTGTCCCTACCCGTGTCGAGTATTGAACTGACACGGAAACTGTTGTTGTTGTTTCGCCCAAGTAGGACACGGGTAAGGACACGGGCGTGTCCCTACCAGTGTCATTTTCATATATAAGTGGAAGAGAAAACCCTAGCCGTTCTCATGCTCATTTCATCCCCTATTTTCTGAGAGAAACTCCTGTTGAGAGAAGGAAGTTGTTGTAGCCAATTCTAGAGGAGGAGATCCGCTGCCGCCGTGAAGGAGAAGATGCCACCGAGAAGAGTTACACGATCCATGGCCGGAAATAGTGGAAATGCCGGAAATGAGGTGAGCTTCCTCCCCTCTCCCTTGGTGCTAGATCTGTAGTTATCTAGGCAATATGTCGACTCAAAAGAGCCTAGACTTGCGAGATGGTGATTTCTCTAGGAAGAGGTCGTCCTAGAGCTTGTGCTCTAAGGCTAGTTGTGTCTTCAACCTCTACAACCTTCTATGCGAAGATGGGGGATGAATTCATGAAGAGTAAAGGCCTCATGTGGGTGAATAATGGTGGAGGAATTTCTGGAGGTGATTTTGGAGGAATGACTTGAGGAGTAAGATGAACTGATGTCATTCATTCCTCCTTAAGATGCGTGCAAAATCTGTGTTCTACGTGCAGTAATTTTCTTGGCCATTTTCTAATGTGATATGGCCAGATCTGGGCTTTCGACTAAACACAAAAATGGTAGCCCTTGAAAATTCCTTTCTAACGAGTGGTTGCATGTCTTCATGCAAAGTCTGTAGCCACATGAAAGTTTGAACGAACATGACATCCGATAAATCCTGCATGCAGAAATTGTGTTGTGTACGCTGCGGACTTCAAGGCTGATTTCAACATTGATACTATTGAATCTGGGTTGTCGTCTGAACTTAAACATTGTAGCCCATGGAATGAACTTTCCATTGAGGGGTTACACATCTTCACCGGTTTCCTGTAGCTTCATAAATCTCTGGTTGAATTTGCTATCCAGATTTATTCTACACTTAAATTCTGGGTGTTTATATATTATGAATTTGGATTCGGTGGAATTGATGTTGCAAATTAACTCTAGATTTTGGTGAACTATTTTATTTTAACCACCATAGTGCTATGAATGATGAAGATTACTAATTGGATTTCATATAACTGAATTGTGAAGTAAGCTTATTTAAACAAAGTGACTTGTTAGAAATTGGTAGATTATTATTAATGCACATCATGTTTGTCATATGTTGAAACCATTTGGAATGACAAATAGAAGGATAAACCATGGCCATGAGTATGTATGATGGTTAGAATGAAATGTAGTAGTCCAATACTTAGAGCGTAGTCTTCCTACGGGTAGTATTGTGGATGGATGTAAGTGCGGTGTTGACCGTCACTAGTTGGGTTCGAGTTGAGATGAGGTATAGATGGATGGTTGGGATTTGTCCTCGTGCTTACTTCTGAGGCCGCTTCCATACCACAGTGATGTGGAATTTGCATGTGGTGTGAGTCGACACGCGGTGTCATAATCCTGGGTTAAGGATAGTGTGGCAGGTCTACGAGCTCGCCGATCATCACACCGACGGGAGTTAACAGTTATACTTTGGGCGGTTGGGCTGTGTCCTCGGTGTTCACTTGCCGAGGCCCCTTCCGTGCCAAGTGAACGGTTGGGCTGTGTCCTCGTGCTTCCTTCCGATGCCACTTCCGGGTCACACCAGGCCAGTTCGGGTTGTGTTCTCGGTGCACATCTACCCGAGACCCCGCTGGGCCATAGTACGCATGGGCTCCGCTGTTGTGTTCTTAGCATTGAGGTGTACGAAGGCCTAGGTGAAGTAGTATGGATACCCGCCTAGTAGTAGAGATGCCCGCTCTACTATCACCGCCTGGCCATGACGGCTGATGCCTGAGAGGTTAGCTACCTGCTCGAATAGTGGGAACTATAGTCTGTGTCGACATAGCAATTGCATGTGTGTGATCATGGGGTGAGTCATTGCATAGAATACATACCATTACATAGCATTGCACAAACAAGATCCTCATCGTATAAGTTTGTATGGGCACTCTTATACGATGAGTTACTTTTATGTAACTCGATCCTTTACTTATAAGCTTGTATGAGCATCCTTATAAGTTAAGTTACTTTCCTACTGTAGATACTTGTACTTGATAGTTTATTATTGTTTATGTAGAACTGCTAGAATATAATGCTATTAATCTTATTATATCATTACCACCTGCTTCTACCTGTTACACTATTTATTATACTTGTACTCTTGCTTTTTTTCTCCGCCCGGTGCCGAGGAGTCATCGGGGGAGCGGATGTGAAGCAACTTAGTATTTTCGACTAACGGTTGCTACGCCTTCCTTTTTAGGAGGTCACCCCGCAGGTAGACCAACAGCAGACTTTGCAGCAGGATAGCCAGGTCAGGACGACTGGGCCTGAAGTGACAGTACCATCCCTACCGTCGGTTACGAATGTGAGTGTTGTGAGATTCTGAAGTAGCCCGTTTGGGCAACTTTTCATAGTTGTACTCTGATATTGAAGAAGCATGTTTTAGCTTCTCCTATTTGATGTATTTGGACATATATGCTTAGTGTGTATTGACTTCTCTCTCTCTCTTTTATATTATGGTTGGGTTGGCATGTATATATTGATATTGGTTGTAGCCGGCGGAATAGGCGTCTTGTGGTACAGGTTAGGCCGTGTGTTAATACAATGGCAAGGCTGTTGTTCCGGGCATAAGACCCCCTTCGTGCCGTGTTTTCGGAACCGGGAGGGGGGGGGTCTTACAAATGGTATCAGTTTTCCACGAGCCTCAACTAAAGAATTCATTCAACAATGGTACCACCCCCGCTCGATTAGTCCGTTTGGGGACAAACTGACTTAGGGGAAGCAGTGGTGTGCCCATATGTAATTCACACTAAGTACGTACAAGTTTGACCTTAAGATTAGCCAACCTGACCTTAGGTACATACCTTTATATGTCGATCTCCTAAGGTTTGGAAGATCCTTGGTATGTAAACCTATTGTATAAAGTCTTGCGAGATTCCCTAGGGCAAGCACTTTTGTTTATAGCAGATTTTGAATCTACCGGAGATAATAGACATGGCAAATTCCCTAGGGCAACCACTTTTGTTTATAGCAGACTCAAGCTTGGTGGGTTAATGGATATGGTAAAGTGGTTGTAAGAGGGTCTTTTGGGTGTTCAGAGAAGCGTTAAGAGACTCGCTGAACGAGTAATTGAAGCATGACCCAACTCCAGGACGAGGACTACGAGGAAGAAATTAAGCATTCGTCCTTAGTCTGCCTAAGTTTTTTCTAGGAATCTGGCTTGAGCCTTCACAATTCTGATACTTAGGCGTAATGGTTAGTGAGAAACCAGTCTACACTTTATTCGATACTGGTGCCACACACTCGTTTGTGTGGTGGACTTCGTTAAAAACCTAGAAGGTGTACAATACTTTACTGGTATAGCTCGACGAGTACGCCTCTCGGACGGCTCTGAGATGACTGCAACTGCTTAGTGCGAACTAGAGATATTCATTGAAGGAAAGGCCTTTGATACGCCTACCACAGTCTTGAGAATGCCGGAGTCTGACATCATTTAGGGCATGGCGTGGTTGGACTGCCACTTTGCAAGGATTGACTGTTTAGAGAAACGAATCTACTTGAGATATGGGGATTCAGATGTCATCTTCCAAGGTATTATCTTCGCACCTCGTATGTTTTTAACTTCAGTTCAGATAGTAAAAGCCCATATGAAGGGGGATGAAGTCTTCATGATCTGGTTCGAGTTGAAGTAGAAGGCGCTGGATATGAAATATGTATGGGTAGTGCGGGATTTCCCCGAGATATTTCCAGAGAAACTGCCAGGATTACCGCCACATAGAGGGGTTGACTTCCAGATTAATCTAGTACCGGCTGCTAAGCCGGTATCCAAGCCCCCTTACCGAATGGCCCCGAAGGAACTCGCGGAATTTAGAGTTCAGCTTCGAGAACTGGTGGAGTCAGGGTTCGTTCGCCCCAATTCGTCACATTAGGGAGCCCCTGTATTGTTCGTGAAGAAGAAGGATGGAAGCCTGCGTTTGTGCATAGACTATCGGGGAATCAATTGGCTGATGGTGCGGAACACTTATCCGCTACCTCGGATCGACGAGTTGTTCGATCAATTAGTGGGAGCGCATTGGTTTTCTATGATGGACTTGCGCTCAGGGTATTATCAGTTGAGAATACAGGAAGGTGACATCGAGAAAATGGCCTTTAGTTCAAGATATGGACTGTACGAGTTCACGGTAATGCCCTTTGGGCTCACAAATGCCCCTTCGGCCTTCATGAGCCTGATGAACAAGGTGTTTGAACCTTATTTGGATGTCTTCGTCATTGTTTTCATCGACGACATCTTGGTCTACTCAAAGACGGAGAAGGAGCATGTTGATGCAGCATGGACAGGTTATTGCTTATGCTTCAAGACAACTGAAGAAACATGAGATCAATTACCTGGTTCACGATTTGGACTTCGGAGCAGTGATATTCTCCTTGAAGGTTTTGAGGCATTATCTATACGGCGTCCACTACGAGATTTTTTAGATCACAAAAACTTGAAGTACGTTCATACTCAGAAGGAGTTTAACTATAGACAACGGCGGTGGTTAGAATTTCTATGCAACTACAAGTTCACCATGAACAACCACCCCGGAAAGGTGAACTCGGTGGCCAATGCATTGAGTAGAAAGGTACCAGGTTCTAGCCCAGAGTCTCGGTTGATGAGTATGGAGTTAGCTCGGATGATTGAAGAGAACGATATTACATTGATATTTAAGGCTCCTTTGGCAGAGTATACGGAGTACTTGGCAAGAATGAGCATAGTTTGTGATATCCGGGACCGAATCAGGGTGGATCAAGGTATGGATGCGTCCCTGGCCTCGGCAATCAAGTCAATCGAAGATCGAACTATGGATGAGTATACGCTAAAAGATGGCCTCGTTTATTTTCGTGGCTGGCTCTACATTCCCAAAGTCGGTAAAATCCGGGAGGATATATTGAGAGAGGCTCATTGCTCTCAATATTCAGTGCACCCGGGCATTGCTAAGATGTACACCGGCTTACGGAAGACCATGTGTTGGCCGGGAGTGAAAAAGGATGTCTGATATTTTGTTACACATTGCGAAGCTTGTCAAAGGGTGAAGGCGGAATGCAAGAGTCCCAGTGGCTTGCTACAATCGTTGCCCATCCCCGAGTGGAAGTTTGAGGATATCTCCATAGACTTTGTCCATGGGTTACCTCGCTTACGCTCAGGAAATGATTCAGTGTGGGTGATAGTTGATCGCCTGACGAAACTAGCCCGGTTTATCGCAATGAAGAAAGAAGCTCATGTGGATGTCTTAGTACGCATCTTTGTGGAGCAGTTCGTATGGAATTATGGCGTACCTAAGATAATCGTTTCGGACCGGGATGGTCGTTTCAACTCCAAGGAGTGGAAAGCGGTACAGGCATATTTGGGCTCGTGCCTTACCTTCAGCACCGTATTTCATCCTCAGACGGACGGGCAATCTGAAAGGACCATCCGGACATTGGAAGATTTGTTGAGATTATGTGTGTTGGATAGAGGAGAGCCGTGGGAAAGGCTCTTACCATTGGTAGAATTCTCCTACAACAACAGCCACCTGGCTAGTATTGGCATGGCTCCCCATGAAGCTCTTTATGGAAGAAGGTGTAGAACCCCCTTGTCTTGGGTACAAGATGAAGACCCGAAGGCTTTGGGTGTTGAATATATTGATGATACTGATGTAGCGGTTAGACTGATATAGGATTGCATGTTGGAGTCTCAATGTCGGCAGGCGAAGTATTATAATGCAAGGCACCAGATGATGGAGTTTCAAGTGTGTGATAAGGTGTTCCTGAAAATCCGACCGATGCATGGAGTGTCACGTGTGAGTGGTGTGAGAAAGCTCAGCCCAAGGTATGTTTGGCCGTATACTATATTGGAAAGGATTGGCACGTTGGCCTATCGGCTGGAGTTACTGTCAGGACCCGCATTTTCTCCGTATTCAAAAAGACGTCAGAGTAGAGAAACTACGCGTCGTGATGCCACGCCATGTAGGGGACAACTGCAGACGCTCAGGCAACCCGTTCTCACATTTACTTCAAGTAAAATATTTATAACTTTTAGTAAAAACAATGCATATAAATTAATAGAGTTGATGACCATGTCCCTCGGTTGGGTGGACTAATAGTCCATAGGTGAGAAAATATATATATTTTATGCGGCGAAAAAATAATGAGTTAGCTCATTTGTTATCCTACGTGGGAGTGAGGGTCCAGTGTCATAAAATGATGATGTGACTTCTACATTTACTATATATATATATATATATATATATATATCTTTTGTACGCTTAAAAGTAGTAGATTTAGTAGTTGAAGTCATGTCATGCCAATATTCCAGAATGTAGTTTTGCATAATTTAAAATAACTAATTGCATCCTAACATAAATCCTTCCCAGAGAGCAAGAACAATCAGGTAAAAAGTAACAGCAGTAACAGCAGCAAGTAGTCCATCACAGAAAAGTCAAGACTATGGGCGTCAACAATTGACACGAACCCATAGAAAAGAAAACAATCTGGCAAGTCTAAACAAAGCCAACTACCTCAAACTCAGAGGTGGAATCAGACGACCGCAGAAACCAGCAGTACCAGAAGCCCAACACTGTCAGCTAAAGCTCCTACAGCTCTGATCCTGAGGCATTCAAAAGAAGAACACCTCAGAAGAAAGTCACAAGTAGTGCGAGAGTAACAACAGACTACACAAACCTCAAAGTAAAGGAGAATGAAAAGCAACTGCAACAAAATGGTCAGCAGAGTAAAGGTAAGCAACAGTAAAACTAGCCGAGCAATAAAGGCTAAACACATTATCAAGATGGAACAAGCACCAGCAACAGAAGTTCAAGCTTTCATTAATAATTACTATGCCGAGGGAGAAACCCCGTCGCGCACAGTCTATCTGAGCATTAAGCAATAAGCCAAGGGAGGACCCCAACACGCACAGTTCATCTGAGTATTAAAACTATGCCGAGGGAGGACCCCAACGCGCACAGTTCATCTGAGTATTAAACACTATGCCGAGGGAGGACCCCAACGCGCACAGTTCATCTGAGTTTCTTTAGTTACATAATTATACAAGCAGGGTTTATTTGTTTTTATTCATCATAAACTCAAGGGATAACCAACCAAGAGGACTGCATGAGAGAATTTCAAAGAACAGCAAGTGAAGTTTAATAAGAAAAACGAACAAGATGACTCGATGATTATAACAGCACAACAACCAATTTGTTTACCAATTCAATGGACTAGAATTTTGGGGTTAAGGCTTTAGGGACATCAAGTCACAATTCCAGGAATAGAGGGGGGGGGGGGGGAGTTAGTATTTCAGGACAAGTATCTCAACAATCGAAACATAATAAACTCAAACAAGTGTAGAAAACGGGCAAGAATTTAGAATCAAGAACAAGAGGGAGAGCAAGAACACCACTTCCCTCGATTTACCGAAAGAACTCTCCAAATCTCCACACGTCGTGATAGGAGCCAATATCTGGACGAAAATGTCCGAAATAACAGTTAGGGCCGAAAAACCTAACAAGAAAATCTCGAGAAGCGGGGAAGAAATTACCACGAGGGTGCAGCTCTCGACGAGAGCTTTCTAGATCTACGATCGATTAGAAATTCCAAGCACCGGAGCTCCGTCGGTGGTCACCGGAAGAAGCACGGACGGACAACCTTCTCCTCACACGCCGCTCTGGTACGGAAGGCAGGAGAAATTCTAGGTCGGCTTAAAGATTAAAAAGAAGCAGAAGTATAAATACTCAACAGCAGAAAAGACAGGGTTCAACAAAACCGGCCCAGCGGTGTAGACACAACTGTGTCGACACCCGACGGTAGTGTCGACACAGCTGTGTCGACACCCGACAACTCAACGGTGTCGACACAACAGTGTCGACACCAGACGGCAATGTCGACACAGCTTTGTCGACAGCCGACAGCTCAGCGGTGTCGACACAACTATGTCGACACCAGACGGCTCAGCGGTGTCGACATAACTGTGTTGACACCAGATGGCTCGGCGGTGTCGACACAGCTGTGTCGACACCCGACGGCTCAGCTCAGCGGTGTTGACACAACCGTGTCCACCAGACCTCTCAGCTCGGCGATCATCGAACAAAAGGAAAAAACTCTATTTGACGAATTCTGTTCGAAAATCGTGGAACGTAGAAAGCAGGGCCATGTCGACGAACTCAACACCCAGAACTGCTAGACCTACAGCGAGCTCCGCTCGACACTTCGTCGAGCTCAGCACGATAATCGTCGAGCTCCGCTCGACGATCATGGACCTCCAAACAATGCCCAGAGAAACCAACAATCGTCGAGCTCTGCTCGACGATCGTCGAACTCCAAACATCGCCTATAAAGGAAAAGCAATTGTCGTGCTCCGCTCGACGATCGTCGAACCCAGACAGTGACCAGAAAGGAAAAGCAATCGTTAAGTTCCGCTCGACGATCGTCGAACCTAGACAGCACCCAGAGAATAAAATAAAATAAAACCTAATAAGGTTGGTTCGACGAAATCCTAAGCCTTTAGAAGGACTTCCCGAGAATCAAATCAAGCAGTCAATAATATAGCAATTATCGTGTTCAGATAGTTGAACAAGGAACTATGAGATCAAAACAAAGGCTCAAATGTGCCGAATTAAACGAAACTCACGTCGTAGGCAAAAACTGCAGCTACGGACACAACGGCGAAGTCAAAACCAAAATCCCACGAGTCATTCCCGAGACATTAACTGCCAAAACATGTGGCGAACAAACACAAAACCCAAAACTTCGATCGCGCGCCGAGACTCCAAACACGCTCGGGTTGTGACGAAACTGGACAAGCAAGACAAAAATCAATCAATTAAGTTTTCCAATGTGAAATTTTCCGTCTCCGCCAAAGATTCATGAATTCGGCCGACTGAATCGAAAAAACGCGAAAATGCACTATCGGCGACGCGCCATCAACTGCACGCTAAAGTAACGCCCTTACGTCATTATGACGTCAACAAGAGGAGTAAATAATGCCGAAAAAATAGGGGCTTTACAGTCACCCCTCCAAAAAGGAAGTTTCGTCCCAAGACTTCGAACACGAACGAAATAAGAGGACAGAGAACGAGACAAGACAGAAGAATTCTTGAAACTAGAATACTAACCAGGGAGACTAGGAGAACAGATGAGGATGAGATTCTCTCATCGCGGATTCCAATCCCCAAGTTGCACCTCTTGCATCCTGATTTCGCCAGAGAACCTTAACCATTGGAATTGTTTTCTTTCTTAGCACACGATCTTGCGTCTCCAGAATACGGACAGGTTCTTCAACATACGAGAGATTAGGCTACAATTGGGGTACTGATTCAAGGACATGTCGATCACTATGGACACACGTTTGCAACTGGCTCACGTGAAACACGTCGTGAACACCAGGGAAAGAATCATGCAACTCCAGTCTATAGGCAGAAACTCCAATGCGCTCCAAAATCTGAAAAGGCCCCACATACCTGGGATCTAGTTTATGGTTTCTTCCAAATCTTTTAACACACGGCATCGGAGAGACCTTCAGAAACACCATGTCCCCAACTGCAAACTCCAGATCAACTCTGCGCTGGTTTGCATACTTCTCGTATCGCTCCTGAGCTAACCTCAGCTTTTCACAAATATGTGTTACTAAAGTACTCATATCCTCTAGCACTTCCGGTCCGAGCAACGACTTCTCGCCAACTTCTGCCCAAAACAGGGAAGTTCGACAACGCCTTCCATATAAAGCTTCAAAGGGCGCCATCTGCAAACTTTCCTGATAACTATTATTGTACATAAACTCCATCAATCCGATGCGTTTATCCCAAGCCCCACAATGGTCCAGAATATAACATCTAATTATATCCTCCAAGATCTGGTTCACTATCTTCGTCTGACCATTTGTCTGAGGATGATAGGCAGTAAAATACCTAAGGTCAGTACCTAGAGCTCCTTGTAAGCTTTGCCAGAAACAAGACATGAATCGGGAGTCTCGGTCTGACACAATACTCGTAGGTACACCATGAAGTCTGATAACTTCGTTCAAATAAAGCTCAGCTATCTTTTCCATGGAATAACTAACCTTGAAAGGCACAAAGTGGGCACACTTGGTTAGTCTGTCCACGATAAACCACACTACATCATGCCCTCGTGGAGATCTAGGCAAACCGGTTATGAAATCTATGGATAAACTCTCCCATTTCCAACTCGGTATATCTAAGGGCGTTAACTAACCACCCGACCTTCTGTGATCAGCCTTGACACGCTAGGAAGTATAACATTCTGATACAAATCTTGCAATGTCATTCTTCATGCCTGACCACCAAACAATCTACTTCAAATCTCTGTACATTTTCATGGAGTCAGGATGATATGCAACACTGGAACCATGCGCTTCACTGTATATTTTTGATCGGATGTCCCCAACAGCGGGAATACATTATATGCCATGGTACTTTAGGGTACCCACGTCGTCATTTGTAAAGTCAGATAATTCCCTTTTCTCAGTTCTATTGCGGAGGTGCTGCAAGTCCGGATCGTCCTTCTAATGTAGACTAGTGAGAGTAATCTATGAAGGCTCAACAACCTCTAGTCTACTCGGCGAAGCGCTATTCCCTACGGTTATGTCCATGAGCAAGAACTCTTCAACAAGGGATTCCACCGAGAGGTTAAAGATGTGTGCGGGCTTCCGGCTCAACGCATCTGCCACTACATTAGCCTTGTCGGGATGATAAAGGATATCGACTTCGTAGTCTGCAACATACTCTAACCATCGATGCTGGCGCAAATTCAGTTCCTTCTGAGTGAAGATATATTTCAAACTTTTGTGGTCTGAATAAATTTTGCACGACACTCCATAGAGAAGATGTCTCCACAACTTCAAGGCATAAATGACGGCATCAAATTCCTGGTCATGCGTAGGTTAATTCTTTTCATGCACCTTCAATTGTCTTGATCCATACGCAATAACTTTGCCGTCATGCATCAACATGCAAACGATTCCAACTCGCGAGGGGTCCACATAAACATTATACTCCACACCTTCCACTGGCAATGCCAACACGGGAGGAGAACACAAACGCCTCTTGAGCTCTTAAAAAGCTTCCTCACAGGCATCACTCCAAACAAAAGCTGTGCTCTTTTGCATAAGCCTGGTCAACGACGTAGAGAGAACAGAGAATCCTTCCACAAATCTTCTGTAATAACCTGCCAACACTAAGAAGATCCTTATCTCCTTAGGCGATGAAGGTCTCTTCCAATCCAAGACCGCAGCTATCTTTGCAGGATCCACTGAGATACCATCCTTACTTACAATGTGTCCTAGAAATGACACCTGAGATATCTAGAACTCACATTTGCTAAGCTTCGCATACAGCTTGTGCTGCCTTAGAGTAGACAAGACCAAGCGCAAGTGCGAGGCGTGCTCATCTGTATTTATAGAATATACTAGGACATCGTCAATGAATACCACCACGAACTTATCCAGAAAATCTTCGAACACCCTGTTCATCATGTCCATAAAAGCTGACGGTGCATTCGTTAATCCAAATGACATTACCAGAAATTCAAAGTGACCATAGCGAGAATGAAAAGCAGTTCGCGAAATATCAGACTCCCGGATTCTCAACTGATGGTAACCTGAATGGAGGTCAATCTTCGAGAACACGGAGCTACCCCGTAACTGATCGAACAAATCATCGATCCTGGGTAACGAATATCTGTTCTTAATTGTTACCTTGTTTAGCT
This sequence comes from Platanthera guangdongensis, assembly GCA_039583875.1. Classification (NCBI taxonomy): domain Eukaryota; kingdom Viridiplantae; phylum Streptophyta; class Magnoliopsida; order Asparagales; family Orchidaceae; genus Platanthera; species Platanthera guangdongensis. Next base: position 93,887,181 of record CM077147.1, read on the forward strand.
CTCGATAATCAATGCATAGCCTCATCGTTCCATCCTTTTTCTTCACGAAGAGCACTGGTGCACCCTAGGGGGGAGAACTGGGTCTAATAAAACTGCACTGCAATAACTCGTCCAGTTGAGTACGCAGCTCCTCTAACTCACGCGGTGCCATGTAGTATGGTGCCTTTGCAATAGGGCGAGTGCCTGGCTCGAGTTCTTTAACAAACTCCACCTCTCTCTCAGGAGGAAGTCCAGGAAGGCTAACTGGAAAAACATCCGGAAACTCACACAACACAGAAACGTCCTCTACCCGAGGCTCAACCGGTGCAGCTCCCAGAACAGAAAAGGAGACAAGAAAAGAATCACAGCCAGACTCTAGAAATTTGCGAGCACGTACCGCATAAATGATCGGAGATTCCTGACGCGGCAAACCATACACACTCATGGGCTGGCCATTACTACCTTTGAAATCCAAGCGCTTGTGCTTGTACTGAATGACGACATCATAGCTGGACAACCAGTCCATGCACAAAATCACGTCAAAGTCTACCAGATCTAGCACCTTCAGATCCGCAAATGCTAGAAATCCGCCTAGGGAGATGGGGCATTTTTGCATACCCTGGCTTGACCTAACCAACTCTCTTGAAGGAAATTTGACATTTATGGAGGTGTCTAATTGGTCGAGAGCCCAGCGATGTCGGTCTACAAAACTCCATGCCACAAAAGAGTGAGTAGTACCCGAATCGAACAAAACGTGCTCCCACTTATTCTTCACCTTAAATTCACCTAGACACATAGCGCGCACAACTAATATGCGGAAACCATAAATCTACTAAAAGAAATTACAAGCCAAGTCAGAGACTAACCTGCGATCACTTGAGTCGAAGATTGGGCTTCCTCCTTGGTCAGCACATTCAACTTTCCTTTGCCTTTGTCCACGAGAAGCGGGGGTGGCAGTAAAGTCTGCAACGGAACTGCATGCAGCGCAGGCTGGCTCTGCAGGCAATTAGCCCTCATGTGCCCTTTTGGCCACAAAGGTAATAGGCTCCAGCCTTCTTGCGACAACGGGCCATATCATGCCCACTCCTCTGACAATTTGAACAGACAGGACCCCCCTTGGGAGCATCCTGGATCGCATGCACCTGAGATAACTTCAGCGCATCAAATTTCTTAAAGCACTTATCGAAAGGGTGCCCCGGCTTACCACAGAAGCTACACGCCTCTCTTCTATCCTTCTTCGCTGCAGGGCCAGATGCCCTAGCACGTCCTCCATCGTCAGATTTCCTCTTGTCCTTCTTTGCAAGCGATCCCCGATTCTTCGCTTTTTCTATCGCCTCAACCTTTAAGGCAGCTTCGACTACTTCTGCAAAGGTCTCAGACTTGTATGCGTTAACCAACTGCTGGATGTCGTACCTCAGACCACCCAGAAAATGCTTCAATCTGCCTTCTTTAGATGCTATCAGATCTAGGGCGAAACGACTGAGCTTGCCAAACTTGACCTCGTACTCACCAACAGTGAGTTGCCTCTACTTCAGGTGTAAGAAGTTATTCATTAGGCGGTCTCGCTCGACCGATGGTAGGAACTTCTTCAGTAACATACTCTTGAACGATTCCCACGAGCACCCATCAGAAAGATTCTCTTTTTCTCTGATCCACCAACTCTTCGCAAGACCCTTGAGCTAATATGCCGCAATCATCACCTTTTGATCTGGAGAAACGCCAGAGTAGGAAAACATTTCTTCCATGGCAATAATCCAGTCATCCAATGCCATGAAGTATGCCCTACCGTCATAAGAAGGAGGTCCTAATCGCTGGAAGTGAGAAATGAAATTCATCTCAGGAGGCAGCGTGACTAGGGGAACTAGAGCAGCAGGGGGAGTAGGAACATCTTGGTCCACAGCAGGGCCCTGCGCTCTGGTCTGCTGCCCGGCGACGACAGCCCACAATGATTGCATCTATGACTGCATGTCCACCATCTGCCTTGCCAGGGTCTCATTACTTTGCCTCAGCACTTCGATCACCGCTTTGCTCTGGGAACCAGAAGACTCACCCTCTGACTGGGGAGTCGACCTCATCGCAATGCGCTTCGGCGGCATTCTATAGAACAAATAGATATCTAGTCAGACTTTGCTTAAGACATCACAAACTGGGAACATATTCCCTAAACACACAGTTTTGGGTTCATATTTAACCGATACGAACAGAAGACTTATCAAGTACCTAGCTTAAGACACTGAAGCTAGAAAACTTGAATACCGTGACACAGATCAGATTAGGAACGAACAAACTTAGATCAGATCGGAAAAGAACCGATACTTGCTCTTGCTATTACCTTGCCCTAGAAAATCATAAAATGATGTTATGCTTCTAACTTGTGCCTATAATATGAATGCATGAATGTATAAATTTCATCTCAAATCATGGGTGTACATATGTCATCATGCAGATCTTTAACTTGGCACATGTGCTTATGCAATGATATGTTATGTATGTAGTTCTATGCATTCTAAAAAAAGCCTTAGTGCATGCTGTGAGCGGCGTACACATACAATGTTATGCATCCCATACTACATAATATTGTATGTAACGAAGAAAAGAAAATGCGCTAATGGGCATCCATGTGATGATGGTTATGCATCCAATACTACATAACCATCACATGGTTCCACCTATGGTGGATCCATATACAAACACATACTATGCATCCCATACTACATAATATGCCTCGTATACTTCTTATCATGCTATGAGTGTAGTGTTCGTGCTTCCATCAAAATCTACTGATGACATTTTGGTGTGTGTATGCAATGTAATGATACGATTAGAGTTTTGCTTAAGGGAAAGTTGTTCGACTGGCTTGTCAAACCAACCAACCCTATTGCAAAACCTCCCTCTGATACCAACTGTCACGTCCCGCATTTTCTTCGTATTGAAAAATACGTCAGAGTATAGAAACTACGCGTCGTGATGCCACGCCATGCAGGGGACAACTGCAGACGCTCAGGCAACCCGTCCTCACATTTACTTCAAGTAAAAGATTTATAACTTTTAGTTAAAAACAATGCATATAAATTAATAGAGTTGATGACCGCGTCCCTCGGTCGGGTGGACTAATAGTCCATAGGTGAGAAAATATATATATTTTACGAGGCGCAAAAATAATGAGTTAGCTCATTTGTTATCCTATATGGGAGTCAGGGTCCAGTGTCATAAAATGATGATGTGACTTCTACATTTACTATATATATATAGAAATCTTTTGTACGCTTAAAAGTAGTAGATTTAGTAGTTGAAGTCATGTCATGCTAATATTCCAGAATGCAGTTTTGCATACTTTAAAATAACTAAATGCATCGTAATAAAAACCCTTCCTAGAGAGCAAGAACAATCAGGTAAAAAGTAACAACAGTAACAGTAGCAAGTAGTCCATCACAGAAAAGTCAAGACTATGGGCGTCAACAACTGACACGAACCCATAGAAAAGAAAACAATCTGGCAAGTCTAAACAAAGTTAACTACCTCAAACTCAGAGGTGGAATCAGAAGGCCGCAGAAACCAGCAGCACCAGAAGCCCAACACTGTCAGCTAAACCTGCTACAGCTCTGATCCTGAGGCATTCAAAAAAGAACACCTCACAAGCAAGTCACAAGTAGTGCGAGAGTAAAAGCAGACTACACAAACCTCAAAGTAAAGGAGAATGAAAAGCAACAGCAACAAAATGGTCAGCAGGGTAAAGGTAAGCAACAGTAAAACTAGCCGAGCAAGAAAGGCTAAACACATTATCAAGATGGAACAAGCACCAGCAACAGAAGTTCAAGATTTCATTAATAATTACTATGCCGGGGGAGAAACCCCATCGTGCACAGTCTATCTGAGCATTAAGAACTATGCTGAGGGAGGACCCCAACGTGCACAGTTCATCTGAGTATCAAACACTATGCCAAGGGAGGACCCCAATGCGGACAGTTCATCTGAGTATTAAGCACTATGCCGGGGGAGGACCCCAACGCGCACAATTCATCTGAGTTTCTTTTGTGATGTAGGGTTATCCGGAAACGGAGATCTCCGCGAAGCTAACGCTCTCCCAACGCACAACACGTCGTAGATCTACCGCACCTACACAGCACCTATCGCCCACAATATTTCCTCGTCACAAAACGCAGCACAAACAACAAAGGAGGAATGGTCGACTCGAAAACAACGATCGAAAATTTGAGTCGGATTATTCCCCAAGAAAACACAAAGGTTGCCACTCCTTTTTGAGAGCAAGACCAAGGCTATAGGCCAAGATCCGCTCAAGCAAATAGGATCGACCCGATCCAGAAATAAAAGCCTTGCAACGGCGATTTCGATTCAAAAACTTGCAGCGATTAAATTAAAGATCCGGAGAAAACGATGAGCGAAATCCACCACAACTAAAGAGAATAAATCACACAAGGGGGGAAAAGAGATTACCCAACCGGAAAACTTTCACACGAGATAACTGTGGGAGAATCACTCTCTCCACGGATCCACCGGCGTCGCACCGAATGGTTTGCAACCTTCTTCCAAGGAGCCGCACCGAAGGAAGCCACGCCGGAGTCGCACCGAACGGGGATGGAGGAGGCAAGGCTTGGCTTAACACCAACGGGGAGGGGGCGGCTATGGACTTCTCCATGGTGGCCGAAATTTCCACAAGGGGTTTTTTTTAGGTTTCTTTTCCAATTTCTTTAACTCTTCATGATAGCCTCCTTTAAATAGGAGTTACAAATAAGCCTTAGCCCTTCATGATGGAGATTTAATCTCATCCATCCGAATGGCTAATAGGAGTTACAAATAAGCCTTAGCCCTTCATGATGGAGATTTAATCTCATCCATCCGAATGGCTAATTGCACACCAAAACTAAAATAGTTCAAATTGAAAATACAACAACACATGCAATGAATATAAAATTATCACATAAGCATAGGATAATTTTATATTCCAATTATAAAATAAAGTGCACGAAAAGGAAATAAATAAAACTAAGGCGTTGCCATGGCGGTAGCACGGCGCGGGCGGAGGTTGTAGCGTAGCCGTCCGTTAGCGTCATCGTGCCGCCTCACATCCTTGAGTCGTATGGCCTTAGCAACCGGATCATCAACAGCATCATCAGCATCGTCTTCAACCGGTGGAGGAGGGGCCGCGCCATCAATCCTCCCCCGCTCAAATGCACGCATCTCCGTTGCGTGGTCCAAGTGATAACGGTGAAGGAGAGCGGCATCCAAACTCTGCAGCTCCGTCTCGAGTACCCAAGAGTCATCTGAAGGGGGCCGATCACGCCAACAGATGAGAAAGCGGTGGGTGTCGCCATCAGCAGTGGTAACAGGCTCAGCATCAAGTATCATCTCTGGAGTGGAGAACGTCCGTGGAAACTTGGGGAACATATTAGCAGTAGGCAGGAAAGAAGGCAACTTACCATCCGATGATATACCTGTGGGGACCGAAAGAGAGAGATCATCCGTACTACCACTCCCGAACCCATGAGAATTTTTAGTGGGAGAAGAAGACGACAAAGAAATCAACTCTTGTGGTGGTGACACAAACATCGTTAAATCCGAAACATTAAAAATGGGGGAGATACCCCAATCAGCAGGCAAGTCCAAAACGAAAGCGTTGTCACCTAGCTTTTTAATAATCCGAAAAGGGCCAGCGCGCTTTGGTGCTAACTTTTTAACGGTGCCAGTTGGCAAGCGTTCGGGAACCAAACGGACTAAAACTAGATCGCCAATTTTGAAGTCTGATACTCTCCTATGTAAATTAGCGTGCGCTTGATAAGAGTCGTATTGCGTAGTCAAGGTGTCCCGTATACGTGCGTGTAAATCATGGATGTGCTGGGCGAAGGATTGTGCACACTGACTTGCCTTGTACGTTGGGGGCAACGACACCAAGTCAAGCGGCACAGGAGCCTTATACCCGTGGACAATCTCATTTGGAGACAGACCCGTAGACCGATTCTTGGAATTATTGTAGGCTAATTGGGCATGGGGAAGGAGAAGATCCCAAGTGCTCTTGTGATCACTCACGAGGCATCGTAACAAATTTCCTAAGATCCGATTAACCACTTCTGTCTGCCCATCAGTTTGGGGATGATAGGCAGAGGAAAACAATAATTTCGTTCCCATTAATATCCAAAGAGTCTTCCAAAAATAACTAGTGAATTTTACGTCCCTATCCGACACTATGGTCTTGGGCACTCCACGGTGACTAACGACTTCTTTAAAATAAAGCTTAGCGACGTGAGACGCATCATTTGTCCTACTGCACGGGATGAAATAAGCCATCTTTGAAAACCTATCCACAACTACAAAAATTGAGTCGTGACGGCGTAGGGTAATGGGGAACCTATACTTGATGGTGATTTTGTTGATAGCCCGGCTATCAACGTACATCCTCCATGTACCATCCTTCTTGGGGGCAAGTAGGGCTGGTACAGCACATGGACTCATACTAGTCCTAATAAAACCTTTCGCTAGCAAGCCCTCGATCTGAGACTGCAACTCTAGGTGAGCCGCGGGGTGGAGTCAATAATGGGGCTGGTTTGGCAAGGAAGACCCCGGGATGAGATCTATCGCATGCTGGATATTCCTAAGCGGGGGTAACGTGGGCGGCAACTCATCCGGGTACACGTCCCTATACTCTTCCAACAGTACCCGTAACTCACTAGGTAGCTCATCCAAAATGCTAGAATCAGGCTTCGCACTCAAGAGGACTAGCGCATACATAATTCCATCAAAGAACGGATCTCTCTCAAACTCTTTCCTACCAACGAGATTCAACGTTTTCTATTCTACCGGGATAGTGGTGTCCTTAGCCAAGACTACGGGCTCCTTTGGGATGGTCGGCTTCAAAGTGATGGTTTTGCCATTGAATTTGAATTCATAAGTGTTGGCTCTACCAAAATGTGTAACATCACGGTCGTATAGCCAAGGGCGGCCTAGCAACACATGACAAGCATCCATCGGAAGGACATCACACCACACCTCATCAATGTAGGATTTGAATGAGAGTGGGACCAGGCATCGCTTGGTAACGGGTACAGAGAGCTTGTTGATCCAAGCGACCTGATATGGGGTCTGGTGTGGTTCCGTGACCAAGGACATACGTGCTACGACGTTCTCAGATATGACGTTCACGCAGCTACCACTATCAATAATCAGCTTGCAAAGCTTCTCGCCACTCTTAAAAATCAGAGAAATTATGCTCGTCCTCTTCCAATCATCTAATGGACGAGGAGTGGTCAAAATACAACGCATCAACATAAGGGGGTGATCGTCCTCTAAGTCACTAGGGACTCCTTCGGGGTCACTCTCTTCTGCGGCCTCGTATACATAATCGTCAGGGTCGGTAGTTGGCTCTAATAAGGCTAGAGTTTTTGTCTTTGTTGGGCATTCGTAGGCATAGTGGCCTTGAATGACGTAAGAGTAACAAGTGGCGTTAGCCTTGCTAACATTCCCGATAGGGACACGCTCACTCGAAGGGTTCTTGGAGTTCCTAGCGGTGATCACGATTGAGTTCGACTCGGTAGATTTAAACTTTCCCTTATCAGGATATGTGGAAGAAGATGCCCGAGTGGTGGACTTGTGCTTCGCATGAGCGTAACGGGAGTGAGCCTTAGAGGCTAGGTGTTTTTCAATGTCCAAGGCAGCATTGAAAGTCGTGCTCAAGTCCGTATGCCCATATCGCAAGAGCTTCCTTTGGATATCGGGGTTAAGGCCCTTTCAAAATCTAGATAAAGTGACTTCGGGAATCTCCCTAAGGTCACATCGCACCATTCGGTCCTTAAGTTCACCCATATATTCAGCTACCGAGCTTGAGCCCTGCCGCAGAGTGGCAAGCTCATCGAACATCTGTGTCCGATGGTACGCAGGAACGTACTGATCGGTCAACAGGTTCTTCATTACTGGCCAACCTATAAGGGGGGGGCTCCGTGTCCGGTTCCTAATCTTCGCTCCTCATTCAGCCAGAACGTCTTTGCACGACCTGTTAACTTCATCCGGGCAACTTGGACCTTTTGGGGATCCGTCAGGTTGTGCCACTCGAAGTAACACTCCATATCCACAGTCCAGTTAAGGAAGATTTGGGGGTCTCCCATGCCATCATACGTGGGGGCATTTATCTTAATGGCCCTAGTAATGTCAAAGTATCGCTCGGGGCGGTGTCCCCTAGGGGGCACCCGTTGGGAGTCCCCATCAGAATCCGAATCAGAGTTATGTTGGTGCCGGTTGGGCCGGTCAACATTAACGGGTGGCGGGGGTGGCCTAGCTTGGTTTTGTAGGATCTGGGCTAAGACGTTCCTAAGCTCAGCCATTTCGGCACGAAGACCCGCTATAGCCGCGGTGTTGGGATCACCATGCTCGTTCGCAGCCATACTAGACGTAGACGGGGTGGCGTACTCCGTTCCTAGCCTAGTGCGCATTCAGGTTTGGGAGGCCCCGAGCAAGGTGAATTTTCCTAGGGCTGTAGCTATATTGAAAATAAAATATTTTTATATATTCCCAATGTGAATAACACGTAGATCGTTAAAATTTTTTTTTTTTGAAATTTTGCTGAAAAATAAAGATTTCAGCCCGCTATTGGCAGAACACAGAAAATAAGTTTTTTGATTTTCTAACGATCCGATCTCCAACAAGGAACGCAGAGAGGATGTTTGCAACATGAAAGTTGAAACAACCGCCTCTGATACCAAATTGATGTAGGGTTATCCGGAAACAGAGATCTCCGCGAAGCTAACGCTCTCCCTACGCACCTACATAGCACCTATCGCCCACAATATTTCCTCGTCACAAAACGCAGCACAAACAACAAAGGAGGAATGGTCGACTCGAAAACAACGATCGGAAATTTGAGTCGGATTATTCCCCAAGAAAACACAAAGGTTGCCACTCCTTTTTGAGAGCAAGACCAAGGCTATATAGGCCAAGATCCGCTCAAGCAAATAGGATCCACCCGATCCGGAAATAAAAGCCTTACAACGGCGATTTCGATTCAAAAACTTGCAGCGATTAAATTAAAGATCCGGAGAAAACGATGAGCGAAATCCACCACAACTAAAGAGAAGAAATCACACAAGGGGGGGAAAAGAGATTACCCAACCAGAAAACTTTCACACGAGATAACTGTGGGAGAATCACTCTCTCCACGGATCCACCGGCATCGCACCGAATGGTTTGCAACCTTCTTCCAAGGAGTCGCACCGAAGGAAGCCACGCCGGAGTCGCACCGAACGGGGATGGAGGAGGCAAGACTTGGCTTCACACCAACGGGGAGGGGGCGGCTATGGACTTCTCCATGGTGGCCGAAATTTCCACAAGGGGGTTTTTTTTAGGTTTCTTTTCCAATTGCTTTAACTCTTCATGATAGCCTCCTTTAAATAGGAGTTACAAATAAGCCTTAGCCCTTCATGATGGAGATTTAATCTCATCCATCCGAATGGCTAATAGGAGTTACAAATAAGCCTTAGCCCTTCATGATGGAGATTTAATCTCATCCATCCGGATGGCTAATTGCACACCAAAACTAAAATAGTTCAAATTGAAAATACAACAACACATGCAATGAATATAAAATTATCACATAAGCATAGGATAATTTTATATTCCAATTATAAAATAAAGTGCACGAAAAGGAAATAAATAAAACTAAGGCGTTGCCGTGGCGGTAGCACGGCGCGGGCGGAGGTTGTAGCGTAGCCATCCGTTAGCGTCATCGTGCCGCCTCACGTCCTTGAGTAGTATGGCCTTAGCAACCGGATCATCAACAGCATCATCAGCATCGTCTTCAACCGGTGGAGGAGGGGCCGCACCATCATTTTGTTACATAATTATACAAGCAGGGTTCATTTGTTTTAATTCATCATAAACTCAATGGATAACCAACCAAGGGGACTGCATGAGAGCATTTCAAAGAACAGCAAGTGAAGTTTAATAAGAAAAATGAACAAGCTGACTCGATGGTTATAACAGCACGACAACCAATTTGTTTACCAATTCAATGGACTAGAATTTTGGGGTTAAGGCTTTAGGGACATCACGTCACAATTCCAGGAACAGAGGGGGGTGGGGGAGTTAGGATTTCAGGACAAGTATCTCAACAATCGAAACATAATAAACTCAAACAAGTATAGAAAAAGGGCAAGAATTTAGAATCAAGAACAAGAGGGAGAGCAAGAACACCACTTGCATCGATTTACCGGAAAAACTCTCCAAATCGCCACATGTCGCGATAGGAGCGGAAATCTGGACGAAAATGTCTGGAATAACAGTTAGGGCCGAAAACCCTAATAAGAAAATCTCGAGAAACGGGGAAGAAATTACCACGAGGGCGCAGCTCTCGACGAGAGCTTTCCAGATCTACGAACGGTTAGAAATTCCAAACACCGAAGCTCCGTCGGTGGTCACCGGAAGAAGCACGGACGGACAACCTTCTCCTCACACGCCACTCTGGTATGGAAGGCAGGAGAAATTCTAGGCTGGCTTAAAGATTAAGAAGAGGCAGAAGTATAAATACTCAACAGCAGAAAAGACCGGGTTCAACAAAACCGGCCCAGCGGTGTCGACACAACTATGTCGACACCCGATGGCAGTGTCGACACAGCTATGTCGACACCTGACAGCTCAGCGGTGTCGACACCAGACGGCAGTGTCGACACACCTGTGTCGACACCCGACAGTTCAGCAGTATCGACACAACTGTGTCGACACCAGACGGCTCAGCGGTGTCGACACAACTGTGTCGACACCAGACGGCTCAGCGGTGTCGACACAACTGGTGTCGACACAACTGTGTCGACACCAGACGGTTCGGCGGTGTCGACACAGATGTATCGACACCCGACGGCTCATCTCAGCGATGTCGACACAACCGTGTCGACACCAGACCACTCAGCTCGACGATCGTCGAACAAAAGGAAAAACTCCATTCGACGAATTCTGTTCGAAAATCTTCGAACGCGGAAAGCAGGGCCTGGTCGACGAACTCAACACCCAGAACCGTTAGACCTACAGCGAGCTCCGCTCGATGCTTCGTCGAGCTCAGCACGACAATCGTCGAGCTCCGCTCGACGATCGTCGACCTCCAAACAACGCCCAGAGAAACCAACAATCGTCGAGCTCCGCTGGACTATCGTCGAACTCCAAACAGCCCCCAAAAGGGAAAAGCAATCGTTGAGCTCCACTCGACGATCGTTGAACCCAGACAGCGACCAGAAAGGAAAAGCAATCGTCGAGCTCCGCTCGACGATCGTCGAACCCAGACAACACCCAGAGAATAAAATAAAATAAAATAAAACCTAATAAGGTTGGTTCGACGAAATCCCAAGCCTTTAGAAGGACTTCCCGAGAATCAAATCAAGCAGTCACTAATATAGCAATTATCGTGTTCAAATAGTTGAACAAGGAACTATGAGATCAAAACAAAGGCTCAAACGCGTCGAATTAAACGAAACTCACGCTGTAGGCCAAAACTACAGCTACGGACACAACGGCGATGTCAAAACCAAAATCCTAGAAGTCATTCCTGAGACATTAACCGCCAAAACATGCGGCGAACAAAAACAAAACCCAAAACTTCGATCGTGCGCCGAGAGTCCAAACATGCTCGGGTTGTAACGAAACTGGACGAGCAAGACAAAAATCAATCAATTAAGTTTTCCAATGTGAAATTTTCCGTCTCCGCCAAATATTCATGAATTCAGCCGACTGAATCGAAAAGACACGAAAACGCACTATCGGTGACGCGCCATAAACTGCACGCTAAAGTAACGCCCTTACATCATTATGACGTTAACAAGAGGAGTAAATAATGTCGAAAAAACAGGGGCGTTACAGTTATCGTCCGAGCTAGAGTACCTCCACGATGTGTTCCATGTGTCGTCGCTTTGGAAGGCGTTGTTGCGACCCGATCAATATATCCCGACAACTGATGGTGCTGTGGAGTCTGATCTGTCTGTGAGACTAGAGCCGGTGTGGATCGTAGATAACGAGACAAGAATGTTGCGCCACAAACGTGTTCCCTTGGTGAAGGTGCCATGGACTAATCATGGGAAGGAGGAATATACATGGGAGCCGATGGATTTGATGCAAAAAAACTACTCGAAGTTTTTTGCTCAAGGTAATTTTATTTAAAAACATATTATATTTTTTGTTATGCTTTTCTCCCCATAGCCTAAGCCTGATTTCAGGGAGGAAATCTTTTATTTTGTTTATAGGATTTGTAACGTCCCGAATCGCACTAGGCCCCTCGTGCGTGTTTTTGAGTCAGGAGAGCTGATTAGGGCTCATGGGGAGTGCTGACAATAGGGCAACACGTGTGAAAAGGAGGAGAAATCAGTCAAGCATAGGACACGAGTAGAGACAAGGGTGTGTCCCTACCCATGTGGGAGTGGCCAGCTCTCGAGTCGATGACTCGAGTATGTACATAGAAGGACACGGGTAGTGACACGAGCCTGTCACTACCCATGTGAAGTGACACAGATAGAGACATGGGCGTGTCCCTACCCATGTGCATGTGCGTCGAGTTGAACTCGATGAGGCGTGTCGAGATCGATGAGGTGTGTCGACATCGTATGACATGGGTAGCGACACGGGCGTGTCCCTACCCGTGTGTGTCGAGTTATACTCGACAGAGCATGTCGAGATCGACAAACTACATGTCAAGATCGACGAACTACATTTCGAGATCAATGAATTGTACCACACCGGTAGCGATACGGGCGTGTCCCTACCCATGTGTGTCATGTTACAGTCGATAGAGCGTGTCGAGATCGACGAATTGTATGACACGGGTAGTGACACGGGTGTGTCCCTACCCGTGTGCCGTCGTGTCGAGTTGAGTTCATCGAAATGAAGGACACGACCAGGGAACACAGTCGTGTCACGTGGACACGGTTCGGGACATGGGCGTGTTCCTACCCGTATCGAGTATTGAACAGACACAGAAACTGTTGTTGTCGTTTCGCCCAAGCAGGACATGGGTAAGGACACGGGCGTGTCCCTACCCGTGTCACTTTTCATATATAAGGGTAAGAGAAAACCCTAGCCGTTCTCATGCTCATTTCATCCCCTTTTCTGAGAGAAACTCCTATTGAGAGAAGTAAGTTGCTGTAGCCAATTCTAGAGGAGGAGATCCGCCGCCGCCGTGAAGGAGAAGATGCCACCGAGAAGAGTTACACGATCCATGGCCGGAAATAGTGGAAACACCGGAAATGTGGTGAGCTTCCTCCCCTCTCCCTTGGTGCTAGATTTGTAGTTATCTAGGCGATATTTTGACTCAAAAGAGTCTAGACTTGCGAGATGATGATTTCTCTAGGAAGAGGCCGTCCTAGAGCTTTTGCTCTAAGGCTAGTTGTTTCTTCAACCTCTCCAACCTTCTATGCGAAGATGGGGGATGGCTTCGGGAAGAGTAAAGGCCTTATGAGGGTGAATAAGGGTGGAGGAATTTCTGGAGGTGATTTTGGAGGATCGAATTGAGGATAAAGATGAACCGATGCCGTTCATTCCTCCTTAAGATGCGTGCAGAATCTGTGTTCTGCGTGCAGTAATCTTCTTGGCCATTTTCTGATGTGATATGCCCAGATTTGGGCTTTTGACTAAACACAAAAGTTGAAGCCCTTGAAAATTCCTTTCCAACGAGTGAATGAATGTCTTCATGCGAAGTCTACAGCCACGGGAAAGTCTGAACGAACATGACGTCCGATAAATCCTGCATGCAGTAATTGTGTTCTGTATGCAGCGGACTTCAAGGCTGATTTCAAGGTTGATACTATTGAATCTGGGTTATGGTCTGAACTTAAAGGTTGTAGCCCATGGAAAGACCTTTCCATCGTGGGGTTACATGTCTTCACCGGTTTCTTGTAGTTTCGGAAATCTCCGGTTGAAGTTGCTGTCCAAATTTATTCTGCACTTAAATCCTGGGTGTTTATATATTATGAATTTGGATTCGGTGGAATTGATGTTGCAAATTAACTCGAGATTTTGGTGAACTATTTTATGTTAACCATCGTAGTGCTATGAATGATGAAGATTAATAATTGGATTTCATATAACTGAATTGTGAAGCAAGCTTATTTAAACAAAGTGACTTGTTAGAAATTGGTCGATTATTATTAATGCGCATCATGTTTGTAATATGTTGAAACCATTGGGAATGACAAATAGAAGGATAAACCATGGCCATGATTATGTATGATGGTTATAATGAAATGTAGTAGTCCAATAATTACAGCGTAGTCTCCCTACGGGTAGTATTGTGGATGGATGTAAGTGCGGTGTTGACCGTCACTAGTTGGGTTCGAGTTGAGATGAGGTATAGATGGATGGTTGGGTTGTGTCCTCGTGCTTACTTCCGAGGCCCCTTCCATACCACGGTGATGTGGAATTTGCATGCAGTGTGAGTCGACATGCGGTGTCGTAATCCTGGATTAAGGATAGTGTGGCAGGTCTACGGGCTCGCTGATCGTCACACCGACGGGAGTTGACAGTTATATTTTGGGCGGTTGGGATGTATCCTCGGTATTCACATCCCGAGGCCCCTTCCATGCCAAGTGAATGGTTGGGCTGTGTCCTCGTGCTTTCTTCCGGGGCCCCTTCCGGGTCACACCAGGCCAGTTCAGGCTGTGTTCTCGGTGCACATCTACCCGAGAACACGCTGGGCCATAGTACGCATGTGCTCCGCTATTATGTTCTTAGCGTTGAGGCATATGGAGGCCTAGGTGAAGTAGTGTGGATAACCACCTAGTAGTAGAGATGCCCTCTCTACTGTCACCGCCTGGCCACGACGGCTGATGATGAGAGGTTAGCTACCTACTCGAATAGTTGGAACTATAGTCTATGTCAACATAGCAATAGCATGTGTGAGATCATGGGGTGAGTCATTGCATAGCATACATACCATTACATAGCATTGCACAAACAAGATCCTCATCGTATACGTTTGTATGGGCACTCTTATAGGATGAGTTACCTTTATGTAACCCGATCCTTAACTTATAAGCTTGTATGGGCATCCTTATAAGTTAAGTTACTTTCCAGCTGTAGATACTTGTACTTCAGAGTTTATTATTATTTATGTAGAACTGCTAGAATATAATGCTTTTAATCTTATTGTACCATTACCACCTGCTTCTACCTGTTACAATATTTATTATAATTGTACTCTTGATCTTTCCTCCGCCCGGTGCCGAGGAGTCACCGGGGGAGCGGATGTGAAGCCACTTAGTCTTTTCGACTAACGGTTGCTACGTCTTCCTTTTTATTAGGTCACTTCGCAGGTAGAGCAGCCGCAGACTTTGCAGTAGGACAGCCAGTCCACGACGACAGGGCTTGAAGTGACGGTACCGTCCCTACCGTCCGTTATGGATGTGAGTGTTGTGAGATTCTGATGTAGCCCATTTGGGCAACCTTTCATAGCTGTACTCTGATATTGAAGAAGCATGTTTTAGCTTCTCCTATTTGATGTATTTGGACATATATGCTTAGTGTGGATTGACTTCTCTCTCTCTCTTTTATATTATGGTTGGGTTGGCATGTATATATTGATATTGGTTGTAGCCGGCAGAATAGGCATCTTGTAGTACAAGTTAGCCCGTGTGCTAATGCTACCGCAAGGCGGCTGTTCCGGGCATAAGACCCCCTTCGTGCCGTGTTTTGGGAACCGGGAGGGGGGCCTTACAACATGGGCATGTATTTTTAATCTAACGTGGCATTGAAACCTGGTACTTCATCTGCAGGCCACGCCTGATCGTCATGCCCATGGACTCATGGTCACGCCCGTGACCTTGTCGCCGTGTAATTTTAATTGACGTGGCAATGTATTTTAGACTACCTGCCGGGATCACGCCTGCTTGTCACGCCCGTGACCTGACGGTCACTTCCGTGACCATGCGTGTAATTTGCGATATTTCCATATTACTTCATTTTGTTCCCCTGATCAGTTCTTCAAAATCCAAAATGTTATTGGCAGCCCAGATAGGCCTAAAATAAGAAAATAAATAATTAGTAACAAAATTAATAAAATATAATTATAATCTAGTTAATTATTAAATAAAAACTAATTAAAAGATAAAGATAAAATTAGCGTTATCAGTTATTCATTCCTAGTTGTGGTAGTGGACATTCATGATGTTGTTGAGGTCTAATTTTAACATTTATATTACTTCTGCTAGAATGCACTCTATGTTAGGATGCGAAATATTGGATTATGGTTTCAATTTAGTAACTCCTTATTTTGTCCGTAGTATATGGCGTCGGGCCCCGGCCAGACCTTATGTTATATGCTATGCGGCGAATAGGGGTATTATAATTCTATCGAAGTCAAAAAGGGGGAGAAGGGAATGATCAAGGAAATGAACAGGGCCAGGAATCAAAATAGGGGGAGCAGGTGATGATCACCATAGAGGCATGGAAAATATGGTACAAGGAAAATGTGGTAACCTATAAATCTCTTTTTGACATTTATAGTTGTTACATATGTTGGTGTATATCATTAACAAAGAATTTTGAATAAGGGTTTTGACTTCTTCAAATAGAGGGAGATTATTAGACCCATTGATCCCAATGTCCAAGATTTGTAAGAAGTCAAACAAGTCAATTGTACACACCTAGTTGTATTTGATGTATGTTTATGTTGATGCATGCAGGTTGTTCCTTGTCACAATGATTAGACAAGTATTCCAAGTGCTTGTGACAGGTGGTCAAAAGGTAGAGAAGTGGAGAGACAAAAATCTATCTAAGTCTATAGTCGTCAAGTGAAGTCAGTTCACTCAACGCCAGATGTCATAGAAGGATGCTGGAAAGGCTGAAAATCGCTTAAGTCCACAGGCGTTGAGTGGAGCCAGTTCACTCAACGCCAATGTCAAAAAGCACTGAGTAAAGTGTGGATAGTCAAAGCTTGTCAGTTTGAAAGAAAAAAATATGGCGAAGTCCACAGGCATTGAGTGAAGGCAGTTCACTCAATGCCATATAATAAGAGGAGTCGAGTAAAGCTGAGTTTGTCAAAGCTTCAGTAGTGGCAAGCAGAAAATCGACAAAGTCAAGAGGCATTGAGCGAAGACAGTTCACTCAATGCCAGCTGAGTATAAGTGTTGAGTAATTACCAGTCAATCAAAGCCTTTGATTTGATAGTGAAGAAAAGTGGCTAAGTCCACATGCATTGAGTGAAGCCAGTTCACTTAATGCCATACAACAAAAAGAGCTGAGGAAAGACTATGCAGTAAAAGCTTAATAAGAAGGAAGACAGAAAAGTGGCCAAGGCCACATGCGTTGAGTGGTGTCAACACACTCAATGTCATACAATTAGAAGCGTTTAATCAAGATACTTCAGTCAAAGACACAAAGAATCTGTCAAAGACATTAACTAGGTTCAGAAGAATTGAGTGAAGCCAATTCACTCAACGTCATGCTAATTCTGTCAAAGCCAAAGAAGGAGACAAAAAAAATTAACTAAGTCCAGGAGCATTGAGTGAAGTTAGCTCACTCAATGACCCAAGTGGAAAGAGTCGACAGAGCTATGGTCAGTCAAATCTTAATGAAGATGGACAAAATAATCTGTCTAAGTACAGGGGCAATGATTGATGAAGATTCACTCAACACACTCAATGCCTAGCAGTGCAGAAAAATTGCCCCAGTACAGAGGTGTTGAGTGAAGCCAGTTCACTCAACGCACTCATTGCCTAAGCAATATAGAAGAATTGGCTAAGTTAAGAGGTATTGAGTGGAGCCAGTTCACTCAACTCACTTAGCGCCTAAGCAAGGCAGAAGAATTGGCTAAGTCTAGAGAATTGAGTGAAGCTAGTTCACTCAGCGCACTCAAATCCTAAGTAAGGTAGAATAATTGGTTAAGTCCAGAGGCAATTGAGTGAAGGTCATTCACTCAATGCACTCAATGCCTGTATTGAATCTAAAAATTTGGCTAAGTCCACAGATGCTGACTTCAGCAAAAGTAAACATAAATCAACGAAATTCAAATTCGTTGCAGAAAAGCTGTAGTCCAGCACTAATGGTGCCGACGGCCAGCTGTATGATTTATTCTATAAAAGGAAGGTTGTAAATCACCAATTAAAGCTAGGCCCATGGGTTAAGAGAGTCATTAGACGACGAACAATAAAAGGAATGAGATCGATAGAGAAGTTAACAACTTTTGGGATTTGCCTTTTCACAAAGCGGTGCAACTTCTTCTTCCTCTTCTTCACCGTTATTGCAAAGCTCGAAGCAGAAGTGTAAATTGACTGATCCAAAAGTTCAACAAAATAGTTGTTGAGATCAACACCGTCAACAACAAGGTTAGAGATATTTCTCTAAGAGAAAAGCAGTCATGGCCAACCCCTGCTACAGTTACTTCACATCCCAAGCAGAGTTTATCCTGAATATTATTTTTTGGTGCTGTGAGGAAGAAATTTGGTCTGATCTTTCTCAGAATAGAAGGAGGGAGACACAGAGATCATCTCTCTATTGTCTAAATCTACATCAACAAACTTATCTCTTTTTGTAGGATCTTTCTAGTTCTAAGTTGTAAGCCTATTTATAAAGGCCGATGTTGAAACTAAAAATTTGTTTCACGTGGAGTCCAAACCCATGGGGAAGGGGTGACCGCACACTTACTTTACCTAGAAAGCTTGGCTGACCAAAGACTTGGAACTTTTAATTTACCCAAGGCTATAGTACGGAGGTCTCACCACACACCCGGAAGATCTTAGAGCGATTCCCCACCTTAGACAATGCTGAGCTAAGGGAACCTCAGGAAGCACTAGCAGATCAGGGAGAACGATAATTAGAATGCTTGAAAGCTTGCTTTCAGAGGTACCCCCTGTTGGGTCCATTGATCCCAATGGCCCTGATTTGATGATGTCAAACATGTCATTGAGATAGACATAGTTGTATTTAATGTATGGTAAAGTTCATGCATACAAGTTAGTCTTTGTCATAATGATTGAACAGCTAGTTCAAGATACAATGACATGTGGACTCAAGGTGAAGCTGGAAACTCAGAAAATTACCTAAGTCCAAAAGTATTTAGTGAGGCAAGCCCACTCAACGCCATCCAGTTAATAGAGCTGAGAGAAGGCAGGCAGGAAAATCAGGCTAAGTCCAAAAGCATTGAGTGAGGAAAGCTCACTCAACACCATTCAGCTAATAGCGCTAAGAGATGGTAGGCAGTCAAAACTGATAGTATTGCAAAGGCAGAAATCGGGTTAAGTCCAGAAGCATTGAGTTAGCTCAACTAACTTAACGCCATATAACTAGAAGCGTTGAGTCTAGGAAGAAATCAGAGTAAGTACAAAAGAATTGAGTGAGCTCAACTCACTCAACACAATACAGCTAGAAGAGTTGAGTCAAGGTTACCATGTCATAGACTTACTATGAAGAATCCAGAAAATTGACTAAGTCCAGAAGCGTTGAGTGAAGCTTCATCATTCAACGCCATGCCGAGTCTGTCAACACCAAACTTCATCAAGAAGGCAAGATTGCAGAAAATCGACTAAGTCCAGATGCGTTGAGTGAAACATATACACTCAACGCTATCAATGCCATCAGGTAGAAAGCTGAAGAATATGGCTAAGGAAAAATGCATTAAGTGAGGGTTATTCACTCAACGCTCTCAACGCCATCATGTAAAGCTGAAGAAATTTCTATGTCCAGAATCGCAGAGTCTACCATTCATCGAGCTGAGCTTAGCTTTCGTCGACCGAAGTTTAGATTTCATCGATCTCATCTTTTACCTATAAGAAGGAGTCAACTATCAGAATCATCGACCGGTGTTCAGATTTCATCAACCAGAGTTCAGAGAATTCGTCGAACTCAGCCTTCACCTAAAAAAAGAACTGGGCTGAGAGAATTTGTTGATCTCAGCTTCACTATTTTGTCAAGTGGAGCTCAGGTTTCATCGAGTTGAGCTCGAAGTTTGTCGACCTCAGCCTTCACCTGAAGAAAGAACTGAGCTAAGGGAATTCGTTGATCTTAGCTTCACTATTTCGTCGAGCTGAGTTCATATTTCGTCGAGCAAAGATTGAAGTTCATTGAACGCAGGATTTTAGAAACGTTAGTTGATTTTGGGTAAGTCCAAAATGATGCTAACTCAGCAAAGTCAACAAGTCAACAAAGTTCAGATTTGATGTAAATCGACATTAACGTCGCTGTTAGTCTATAGTGGATCTCATGTTAATAGAGCTGAAGTTTTAACCACCATTAAAACTGAGACATGTGTCGATCATCTCTCCAATGTGACAGGAGTATAAATAGCAGAAGAGATCTGAAGGATGATCAAAGGAATTAATTGGATTAATCTCTGACTAAAATTAGAAGCAGAGTTCGTCGTCTTCATCCGTCATTGTTGCAAAAGCCAAGAACCTCAAGGTCAAATCTGAAGGGCTTCTAGTTTGCTGGTGCAATCAACATCTACTCCAGCAGGTTCAGAGTAATCCTCTTAGAGTCACAAATTAGCCTAGGCGTGCCCTAGCTAAAGTTATCTTTCTGATCCAAGCCGAGTCAGATTCTGAAGATCAATCTGCTTGATCAAAGAAGAAGGAAGGACTGAAATCTGCTCAGTCCAGATCAGGAGATATTCCTGAAGAAGAAGAAGCAGATTCATTTGCTAGTTGATTCCAGAATATGCCGGCATCATTTCAAGATCTCTGTATCATCTTGTTGCTGTGTAGAAGAAGTTAAGGCTGATATCTACTCAGTCCAGTTAGACATGCACAGAGAATTTTCTCTGGTGTATGTAATTCATTATCTTGAATATTTCTGTGTAAGATTCATTTTGAATCTAAGTGGAAAAGCTAAGGTCTGAGTTGTAAGCCTGTGTTATAATGGCTGAGGTAGGGCAGGAGTTACCTGTGTTGTAGGTGTATGGATTAATACTGAGGTAGGGTAGGATTGCCTAAGCTGTAGGAGTGTGGAGTCACTCTAAGGTAGAGTTCTTGGGAAGAACTTGACTTGTAGGATCTTGGTGATCTGAGTTGTAGGGCTTGTGCCTGAGTTGTAGGAGCTGGTTGGGCTCTGAGCTGTATGATCTGTGGATCTGAGAAAGATAGAAGGAAGTTTTACCGAATCTAATATACTGCTAGATAGGCGAAGGGGGAAAGTGGATGTACCCAATAATTGGGGAACCACTATAAAATTATGTGCACTGTGTTGTGTTGGTATTGATTGTTGTGCAATTTTTTAAATCGATTAGTTGCCTAAGTTTTTGGAATTGGAGCTATTCACCCCCCCCCCCCTCTAGGTGATTAGTTGTTCTTGAAATCAAAACTTTCAAGTGGTGTTAGATGGAGGTTGCTCAAGATAGACTTAACAGTCTGAGTTGATATCCAGGGGCAACTAACAGAAAGCCAAGATGGGTTCAAGTGAGAATCATAAAGAACTTGGATCCATTAAACTTCATCTTTGCAGAAAGGAGACCTTTGGCATCTGGAAGGAAACGGTCAGACTTTTCATGGAAGCTTCTGATCCTAGGATATACATCAAAGTATAGGAAGGGGCCTTCATCCCAATGAAGACATCAGTTCTTGATGCAAATCTGAAGAATCCAAAGTAGTATTCTGAGACGACTAAAGATGAAATCATCTCACAATATTATTGTTAGTGCCATAGTTGACTCAACATTCCAAAACCTAGTCCACTACAAGACAGCTAGGAGATGTGGGACACACTAGTTGTCTACATGGAGGGGGCCCAAGAAGTGAGGGAGGACAGGAAGCCCATGCTCAATCAAGAGTATGAAAGCTTCAGGCAGGACAAGTCAGATGGCATTGTTGAGTGCTATGAGAAGTTTTTCAGAGTTGTGAATGAGGTGAAGACATATGGCAAAGTCTTCAGCGCTTATGAATTAAATGACAAGTTCCTTAGGCCTTTAACTAAAGACTGGGACACAAACATCTGTTCCATCAAAGAAGTGGCCAGACTTGCAGACACTCCACCACCAACCCTTTTTGGAAAGCTGATGTCATATGAAATGCAATAAACTGCTAGAAAGGAGGAGGAGAAAATCAGCAAGCCTACAGTCAAAGACAGGTCAGTGGTCTTCAAAGTTGAAGCCACAAGGAAGAGCGAGAGAAAGATTACTTCTCCACCAAGGAGAGTTGCTGATTCTGAGTCAGAAAGCTTTGATACCAGCACATCAGACTACCACATTTCTGATGAAGACTTTGCTGCCGTCTTTAGTCAATTTCAGAAATTTATGAAGAAGAAGCACTGGATAACCAGGCCATCCTCTTCTTCTTATCCCAAGTAAGATTACTACAAGGGCAAGAAGAAATCCTCTAAAGAGGACATGAATGGTTCTAATCCTACTAAACATACTTCTTCTAAAGTGGTGTGTTATTGTTTCAGCAAGCCAGGGCATGTCATAGCCGACTACCCTGTCAAAATAAAGGATGCTGGTGGAAAGAACTAACATCAGCTGAAGGGAAAGAATGAGTAGTCCTTTATTGCCAAGAAGTAAAAGAGTTGGACTGACTCCTCATCATCAGAGTCAGAAGAGGGAGATGAAGCTGAAGCCCTCATTAGCTATTTACTGCTAAAGAAGAATCTGTAGAAGCAGAGTTCTTAGAGATGCTGGCTGCAATCTCCGGAGAAGCTATTGATGCTGCCAGATCTGAAGAAGGAGAAGAAGTCAGCCATTTCCTTGGGCTAATGGCTTTGACTGAGGAAGGACCCAATTAGGAGCAACTCGACCATAGTAAGGCACATTCTACACCTTCTGTGTCAGATTATGTAACTAGTCCAGAATCAGAAGCATCTGCATCAAGAGATGAAGATGGGTCTGAATCTGAGGGAGATGTCAATCAATTGATTGATAATTATGGTGAACTCATGCAAGCACTGAAGAGAAACAAGCTTCTAGCCAAAAAATAGGATGAGGAGATTGCCTCTCTGAAGCTATCTGTTTCAGACTCAGCAAACATTCTGAACCTGAAGAAATAAGAAGTCAGCAAGCTGAAAAATATCACTGTTATTCAGATGGGCACAATCACCTTCAAGAATAACCACATTAGGAATCTTGAAAGTGAACTCCAAAAGGAGAAGGAGCTAGTGGCTAAGTTCTCAAATCCATGTTTAGTATTTCCATTCATTGATTCCTTCTCCTCCCAAAAGGGTAAGAAGGGGTTAGGATTCAAAGGTAGTACTAGAGCTGCCTATTCCAAAAGGAAGGGCAATGCTCTAGTGTAGCCACCAGCCTCCAAGCCTTCAATTCCTTTCAGGAAAGTGGTGTTACTATATAACAGCTATGATCATGATAGCATTCATGGTCACTGGGAGTATGGTGTTAGGAATGGTAAGGGTGTTATTGAGTATTGTATCCACAATAACCTAGATTTGGTAAATTCGCCATTGAAGTAAGATGAATTAAGTTGTATTAGATGTATTTTTTATGTTATGTGTTTGCAGGACTTAATTGCCAAGTGTAGACCAATGTTAGTCTACAATGGGTCACCAGACACAGGACCATACAATGTAATCCCTCATTGTGTGATCCACGGTGTTGACTTATGTGTAGCCTCTCTATTGGGATACACTTCATTTTTCAAGCACTAGAATTGTTGGAGAAAGACATATTGCTGATTCCATTGAAGAAAGGAAAATTTTCAGGAAACAATTTTATTCTAAGTATTTTACTCGAGAAGAACTTAAGTACTCGAGTAGATTTCCTGATAGTACTCGAGTAAGTTAAGTTTGACTTTCGAGTAAGGTAATGGTTCATGAGTAGTCTGGACATAGTTCTCGAGTGGCCAGTTTCATTACTCGAGTAGACCCCTTCTTATTCTCGAGTTAACAGATTTTCTATCTCAAAATATTCTAAGTATAATACTTGAGTAGTCAAGTTAACCACTCGAGTAGATGAGCCCTTTGTCTCGAGTTATAGACGGACTGTTCTCATGTTGAATCTACCCTGCTTGAGTAGTAAAGTTCTTGTACTCGAGAAGTCTATCTACTTCTCAAGTAGTATAGATCCAGTACTCGAGTGATCAGCATTATCTTCCATAATTTTCTCTAAGTCTTTTTCTTGAGTGACCTTTCTAGCACTCGAGTAATTCTTATTTCACTCGAGTGATTATAGATTATGTTCTAAATTTTCTGAATATCTTCATCTCGAGTAGTCTAACTTTGTCTTCTCGAGAACACATCATTGTATTCGAGCAGTTCTTATTTTACTCTAATAATTCAGTCAGTTTTCTAGAAATTTCGCTAAGTCCTAAACTGACAGTATTTTCAAATGACTTAACGTGGTTGGTACACGTGGACGTCATTAATGCTAATTATGACCGTTAGGGAGATCTTATATAAAGTCTTGTCATTTCGACTAACCCTAACAACAAGCTCTGAAAAGAAATATTCTAAGAATTCTGAATCGGATTTTCCTCTTTCCAAAACAGAAGTTGTCGCCGCACTTCATCGTGCAAATCGCCTAGGGCTTTCGTTCAAGAAGATTCACATCAGTAGACTTGCAGATAGAGATTATTATTCAACTCTTCATCATCTCTCAGATCGTGTGAGTCAAGAAGTTTCAGATGAGGATCTAGCCGAGTATCTTCTTCTATAATTTCTGATAAACTTGCCGAAATTTCCAGATCTGAGAAATATTATTGTTTGTATTTCATATTCTCAATTTATTCTTGTACGAGATTACTCTCCGAGTGTAGGAGCTTTGTTATCTGAGTGTCAGGAAGTTTTCATCTTCCGAGTGTAGGTCTGTATTATGGATTGAGTTGTAGGAACTTTGTTTTGAGTCATATGATTGGTTTCAATCCGAGATAGTGGAGTAGCCGAGTCAAGTCCTTTGCTAGATCGGTGAGTGAAAAGTGGATGTACCCAAGGTTGGGGAATCAATATAAATCTCTGTGTCCTCTGTGATTGTTTGATTATTTTCTGTGCATAGATCGCTAAATTGTTTTTCCGCAAAAAGACGCACAACTCACATATTCACCCCCCCTCTAGGTGATTTAGGTAGACAACTGAACTCTTTCAATTGGTATTATAGCGAGGTTATTCATTAAAATGTTAACACCTTGATCAGATCTGACCTAAGTTGTCTTCTGAGTTATTCAAGCATGGAAAAGGCCAGAGACATTGCTAAGCTTCCCTGTGTACAAAGAACAACTTTCCCATATGGAGAGAGATGATTGGATGTTTCATGGAAGTTGTGGATCCAAGGATCTTCATGATTGTTGAAGAAGGTCCTTATGTTCTGATGAATATCTCCACTATAGATCCTACAAAAGGTTCCTAAGAAGTTGATGGATCTCGACAAAGATGAGATTGTACTTGTCTCTTTAGATAAGAAGGCCAAAAATATTATAGCAAGTGCAGTTGATGACTCGATGCTGCAGAACCTAATCCACTTCCAGTCTGTCAAGAAAATGTGGCAGTCCCTCGTCACTTTGATGGAAGGCACAGAAGAAGTTATGGATGATAGAATATCCCTTCTTAATTAGAAATATGAAGCCTTCCAACAAGGACCCAAGGATACCATTGCAGACACTTTTGAAAATTTCTTCAAGATAGTCAACGGCCTAAGAGTGTACGGCCGAGCCTTCACCAACGGAGAACTAAATGATAAGTTCTTAAGATCCCTAACTAAGGAATGAGAAAACAAGGTTTGTGCTATTAGGGAATTTGGAAAGCTAGCTGAGACGGACTGGCAAAATCTCTTCGGAAAGATTATGTCATTTGAGCTACAAATTAATTCAAGAAAAGCTGAAGAAGAGAAGAACAGTTCTTCATATAAGGAGAAATTTATAGCTCTCAAGGCAGCCACCTCAAGGAAGTCCAAGGCTGCCTCTCCTGCCTTAGCACAAGAAGTAAGTGAAGAAGAAATCTCGGAGGCAAGTACTTCAGGCTCAGAACTCTCTAAAGGAGAGTTCTCACTACTCTCAAGACAGTTCAAGAAATTCTTGAACAAGAAGAAGCAATGAAAAGGCAAGGATGCCTCGTATAGAAGATCATGCCATAATGGTGATCGACACAAAAAAGAGACAAGCAGCCATGACGGGTATACTACTAAACCGAACAAACATATTTCTACCGACATCATTTGTTATTGCTGCAATAAGGCAGGTCACGTTATTGCTAACTGCCCCCACAAGAAGGAGGGTGGAAAAAGAGAAGAAAAGAAATATTCCTACAATAAGAAGACATAAAAGTGCCTAATAGCCATGAAGGTCAAGAATGTTAGCGACTCTGACTCATCTGAGTCGAGTGAAGAAGAGGAAGCTTATTTTGGGCTTATGGCTCATACAGATGATGAATAAGAACCCCAGTTAACTGGGAAGGTAAATTCTCACACTCCTCTTTCAGAATCTGATGTTTCTTAACATGATCATGAGGATAGCTCTTTTGACGATGAGTCTGAACTCATGGCCCAGTACAAGGAGTTAATCAAGGCTTATGACAAATGTCGACGAGTCGTGAAAACTCAAGTCAAAGAGATTAAGTCTCTCAAGGCTGAAGAGAGCACTTTGAGAGAGGAAGTCGTTAAGACCGACTCACTCAAAAAGAACTTCAATGCTGCCATTTAAGAATATAACAAGGCTCTCGAGCACCTAGACCTTAAGGAGATGATCATAAAAGAACTGGAAGCACAACTTGAAGCTGAAGAGAAACTTGTTGAAAGTTTCTCGAAGCCCAAGACTGTCCTTCCTTTTGTTACTGAATTCTCAACTAAGGCCAAAGGTGCAGGGCTAGGCCATGTCGAAGCTCCTAGTAAATCTTCTAGGAGGATAATCCTTAGAGAAATAATAAGGCGGCCAAGAAGGCTTTGGCCAAAGAGAAGGGGAAAGCCCGTCAAGATCAGACTTCTTTCAAGAAGGTCGTAATTCCATCAAACGAGTTTCAACTTGATTCGTCCTATGGTCACTATACTAGGCCTAGTTATATAGAGCCCAAGTCACGTTATCAGGGATGGACTCGTCCCCGAAACTTTGGTGAGAGTGTCTTTAAGGCACCTTATGAAGAAATTAATCTTCAGAGCTATGGCCCTTATAATCATGGTCATAACATTAAGAAAGCACCAAAGGTAAAGCTTATTGTGGAAAAGCCACTAAAGGAGAAGAAATCATATGATTGCCATCACCATAAAGCTTCTTCCTCTAAGAATGCTGCCCCTACTAGACCACAATTTCAAAAGGTCAAGCTTGCGATTCTGAGGCAAAGATACAATAGGATTGACTATTAGTGCTGTGGTAAAATTGGTCACTTTTCCATTGACTGCTGGTTTAATTCCAGGAATTTTGCAACTCCTCAAGTTCGCAATATGAGAAAGACCACTCATAATGCTAATACTTGTAGGGGGAGTATTCTAACAAGAGACCAAGGACCCAAACTTGTTTGGGTTCCTAAGGTAAATTGATTTGTGATTATAGGTATGTCCAAAGGCCAACAAAACTCCTATCTAGTACTTGGACAGTGGATGCTCTCGGTATATGACTGGGACAAGAATCCTTCTTCCGAACTATTCTCCAGTCTTGAACAGGCCAAAGATCATCTTTGGAGGTTCAGACCGAGGAATTACAAAAGGCTATAGTATGATCTCTAACGGTAGTGTATCCTTCTCAGATGTGTCTTATGTTGAAGGATTGGAACACAATCTCATAATCACAAGCCAACTTTATGATAAAGGATACGTTGTTGAATTTCATGTAGGTAATTGCTTGATAAAATTGGTTGACAATATGAAACGATTCTATCAAGCACTCGAAGCAGAAATATATATAGTTTGAATTTTATTTGTATAGACTCTTCTATACCAGCATGCTTCTTGACTAAAGATAGTGCGTCTCTTGGTGACCAATGGCACAAGAGACTACCACATATTAATTTCAAAACTATTAATAAGTTATTTAGACTCAATTTAGTACGTGATGACCCAAATGTCAAGTATGTTAAAGATAGACCTTGTCAAGCATGTGTAAAAGGCAAGCAAATGAGGGCTACCTTTAAAAGTGTTATTGGCAAAGATTCTAATAGATGTTTACATCTACTTCATATAAACTTGTTCGGTCCACTGCAAGTTAGAAGTTTGGGAGGTAATGGTTATACATTGGTTATTGTTGATGACTACTCGCGCTTTGCGTGTGTGTTCTGTCTAAAACACAAGTCAGATGCCTTTGACATCTTTACTAATTTTGTCAGGTAGGTCCAGAATGAATACAACTGTCCCGTAGTCAAATTCAGAAGTGACAATGGAACAGAGTTCAAGTCTGGGCCCATGACAGAATTCTGTGAAAGCTTGGGTATCTTTCATGAGTTTTCCTCTCCTCGTACTCCTCAACAGAATGGAGTAGCTGAGAGAAGGAATAGAACACTCATAGTGGCTTACAAGACCATATTGAGTGATGTCTCACTACCGGAATACTTCTATGCTGAAGTCGTCAACAATACATGCCACGTGCAAAATCGAGCACCCATAAACATGAAGAATAATAAGACACCTTACGAACTTCTAAAGGGCAGGAAACCGACTGTTGCATATTTTAGAATCTTTGGCTGTAAGTGCTTTGTCCTTAACAATGGCAAGTATCACACAACCAAATTGAGCGAAAAGAGTTTTGAATGTATTTTTGTAGGGTATAGTAGGCATAGTAAGACATATAGGATATATAATAGAAAAACTCTGGTTGAAGAAGAATCCATTCATGTTGTATTTGATGAGACGATCTTACTGCAAAGCAACGCTTCTAGTATGTCCATTGAAGATGCAAGTTCAAAGTTGAACGAACTAAACTTGGATGAGCTGACTAAAGAAAAAGGTGAAAAGTTCATCAAGATCACCACTCCAACCCCGATTGGAGAGGCTGATGATAAAGATGAAGAAAATGTCCAAGTTGATGAAGTCACTTCTGTAAAAGAAGAAGCTCCAAATGCAAGGACCTTAGAGCTCAGACACTTGAAGGATCATCCAATGGACCAAATCATAGGAGATCCCCGAGATGGCGTCAGAACTCGTAGAGGTACAACTAACGAGAATTTATGTTTGAGTTTTCTCTCACATGTTGAACCGAAGAAGTTTGAGGAAGCAAACTCAGACGCATCGTGGATAATGGCAATGGAAGAAGAACTAAATCAGTTCAAGTGTTGTGAAGTCTAGAAACTTGTTCCAATACCCAAAGGTAAGAATGTCATAGGGACAAAGTGGGTCAATAGGAACAATATGGACGAGGATGGAACAATCATAAAGAACAAGGCCAGACTCATTGCCAAAATATCACTAAGAAGAAGGAATCGACTTTGCCAGACGTACGCTTCAGTGGCAAGGCTGCAGGCAATCAGGTTGTTCCTAGCATATGCCGCTCTTAAGGGCTTTACTATCTATCAAATGGACGTGAAGTCTGACTTCCTTAATGGTGACATAAAGGAAGAGGTGTATGTGGAACAACCTCCATGTTTCGTTGACTCTAACTTTCCTGATTTTGTTTATCTATTATCTAAAGCTTTATATGGTTTGAAACAAGCTCCTCGAGCTTGGTATGAGACGCTGTCTAGCTTTATTCTTGAGAACAAGGTCATAAGGGGAAAGATAGATAAGACATTATTTCTTAGGGAAATAAAAGGCAAGATTTTGCTAATGCAAATATATGTCGATGATAATATTTTTTGTTATACTGATGACAACGTCTACAAGAAGTTTTCAAAACTTATGCAATATAAGTTTGAAATGAGTAGTATGGGTGAGTTGAAGTATGTCTTGGGGCTTTAGGTGAAACAATTTGAAGATGAAATTTTCAACTTTTAGACTAAGTTCACCAAGGAGCTAATTAAGAAATTCGAAATGGAGAATGCAACCTCTATGAGGACTCCAATGAGTTCAGCTATATCTCTGAACAAGGATGAGAAAGGGAAACCTTTTGATGAAACCAAGTACATAAGCATAATTGGAACCTTGCTCTACCTTACTGCCAATAGACCAGACATAATATTTTCAACATATGTATGCATTAGATTTCAAGTGAACTCTAAGGAATCTCACTACGCTACTGCAAAGCGGATTTTGAGATAACTTAAAGGTACACTAAATCTTGACTTATGGTACCCAAGAAGTAATGATCGCGAACTAATTGGTTTCTCAGATACAGATTTTGTAGGTAGCAAAGATGACAGGAAGAGCACTTCCGGGACTTGTCAATTCCTTGTAAGAAGGCTGATTTCCTAGAGTAGTAAGAAGCATAATAGTGTTGTAACCTCAACAGCGGATTCAGAGTATATCTCTGCACGCAGTTGTTGTGCACAGTTGCTATGGATAAAGAATCAGCTGGAAGATTACAATCTCAAAGTCCAAAACATCCCTTTGTTTTGCGACTCCTCCAACGCGATTGCAATAGCCAACAACCAGTCTCTCAAAGCCGGACAAAGCATATAGAGTTGTGATACCACTTCATCTGGGAGCATGTGGAGCATGGGGACATCGATCTACAATATGTCCCAACTGACATGCAGATTGCAGGCATATTCATGAAGCCGCTGGACGAGACCAAGTTCTCGTTCTTCAAAACAGAACCTGAAATGCTTAACAAAGAAGATTAGAGAGGGAGGACTCACAACATAGCTTAGAGATCAAGGAATACATCAAAAGTTGAACTTTCTCAAAATTCTGACTTAATGACTCGAGTAAGAAGAAAGTCACTCGAGTACTTCTTTAAAATACTGGAGTACTCCACAAATCACTCGAGTAACACTACTCGAGTACTAAGTTCTCACTCGAGAAGTATGACGACATCACTCGAGTACCTTCATTATTTCACTCGAGTACTACCGGTCTACTCGAGTATTAGGAAGACATTTTCTCAACTTCTATTAAAATATCTTTATTCGCAACCCGAAGATTATACCGCCACTTTCAAAGGTATGTTAGATTAATTTCTTCCTTAATCATCGATAATTAGGTTTATATAAATAAAAAATCCGGATTTCATTTTCTATATGAATTCAAAACCCTTTCACTCGAGAAAAGAGAAAGTCCTTTCACCTTTCGCTGACTATCGCAGAGCTCGCGCCATCTTCGTCTCTGCAGTGAATCTCTCTCAAATCTCTGGATCATGGTACCGCCTTCAAAGATTGGGATTGGTTATGAACTTGTTACCGCTGGTATTGCCGAACTGTCGGACAATTTTAGAAATCTTCTCATTCTGATCGACACCGCTGGCTTAACATTCGTTCTCCAGCAGCCCTGTACGATCCTATTTCTAGAAGTAGAGTAATTCTTTCAAAACATCAAATTAAGGAGAAATGTCAAGGTCCTCATGTCTACAGTTAAGGGAATCAAGATAAATCTTACCAAGACCTCTGTCTACAATCTTCTTCGGCTACCCATAGTTGATGAAGATGAACATCGAAGTCATGAAGACTCTAACAGAGCTTGCATGTTCTGTGGACTATCTCCAGAAGTTCTTTCCTTTCGTCGATCAGAACTCAACCTAGAAAGCAAATTCCTGGTGAACATCATTGGAAAAATTCTCATGTGCAAGATGAGTTCTATAAGAGTCATCTCATTTAATCTGTTTGACATAATGATAGCCATCATCTGCAGAAAAGGTTTTCAGTTTTGTATGTTAATTCTTGATAAGATCAGGGAGAGCATTAAGCCTCCTAACTACGCCAGGATCATCTCTCTGCTTCTGCATGAGATAAATCCTGAAGTTTTTGATTTCTCTAAAGGCACAACCCTTCACCACATGAAGAAAGTATCCATCTCTTCCATTCAGAGATGGGAATTAAAGCTATTGAATCCTACCCAGTCTGCTAAAGCCCATGAACATCAAGCTACAGAGGATAAGACCCCATCCCCCTCTCAACCAATACTGCTGGCACATCTGGTGTAGTTGCTGAGGGGGAGACTGCTCCCTCTATTCTAGAAGATAGAGTACCTCCTCCACCTGTTGTTGCTTCTGTCCCTCCAACCACTCCAAAGATAATCCATCAGATGTACCCAAGGTTGGGGAACCACTATAAATCTCTATGTCCTCTGTGATTGCTTGATTATTTTCTGTGCATAGATCGCTAATTTTTTATTCCGCAAAAAGACGCACAACTCACCTATTCACCCCGTCTAGGTGATTTAGGTAGACAACTGAACTCTTTCAATTGGTATCAGATGCTCAGGTACAAGACACAATTCTCTCTATAGAAGAAGCCATCAATCAAATGATTGAAGAATTTAGTTCTGAAGAGCCTCTTTCTCCCTTCCAAAAAGATCAACCAACAGAACCATCTAAGGAACCAACACCAGTACCTTCACCCTCTCACACTAAATCTCCAGAATCCCCTATTCACAAATCTCCTGCTGCTGATATAGATCGAGATGAGACAATACTAATCTTTGATGAGAAAGAGCAAACCCCAGAACCAGTTGAAGCTCCTCTGAAGATCTTGGATTTCCCTCTTCCCACCTTCATTGATGAAGAAGCAGATATTCTGATTTTTACTACCAGAGCTAAGAGCTCATTAATCATTGAAGAGATTGCTCCATGGTCTGCTCCTCCTCTTCCTGTTCCTCATACAGCTACTCCAACTCCTGCTGCCAATGATATTAGTAAGATTGAACAGATGCTGCTAGAACAAAGAAAACATTTGGATGATTCCTTGAAGATAGTCCAAGAGAAAGTTTCTGCTCTTGAAAAAGAGATGAGCAGAGGATTTATTGAAATTCATCACAATACAGATGAGCTCAGAGAGTTATCCAGGATAGGTGGAAAAGCATTGGATCACACCATTACAAGTGTTGGCAAAGTGATGGAGCAATCTATTACTTTTGCTAATAATCAAATTCAGTTAGAAAAGCTGGCCCAAGAGCACACTTTCAAGATCTGTGACGAAGTGGGTGCCTTCAAAGATGCTATAAATGAACTATCTCTAGAAGTCAGAAAGGGGGGAGACATTACTCAAAGGATATTTAGAAACTTCAGATGATACCAAGCAAACTCTTTGGGAAGCAAAGCTAAAGGAAATTCAAGATGATGTGCAGAATCAGATCCACAGTGTAAAATTCCATACCTATGATACAGCTGTGTGGAAGCTCAACTAAATATTCCCTGATTTTCAAGCAGATCCAAACATTATCCCTCATCATCTGAATCCCCTAGCTCCTCTTACTCCAGTTCCAATTCCTCAGCCTACTTTCTCTCCAAGACCTGAAGGCTTTGAATCCCCTCCTCCAAAATCTTATACTCAAGTTTGGGAATCAGATCCAGCAGATATATTTCTTCAAGCTCCTTCTAAAATTCATATACCAAAGAGAAGGAAGTATGGTGATGTAGCTTCTGCCAGTAGATCCATTCTAGTTCCAGAAGCAAAGAAAAGGAAAGCTCCCGAATTTGCAGAGAATTGGAGCCCTACATCTAAGTCAATTATACTTGATACTCTCAAATTAGTTTTGGATTTTAATGAGAATAGACATGATCATTATAGCTCCCAAGAGTGGGACATGTATGAGAAATCTATGAGCAAGAGAAGACTCTATGATAGAGAGCATGGAATGAATAATGCTGCTGCACCTCCAAAGCCTCCCAAGTACTATCCAAAGCCTTTCAGCTATCATAAGGAGGCAACAAGAAAAGAAAGAAAGACAGACAACAACAACAACATCAAGCGTAAGGATGAAGAAAGTTATAAGAGTCTGGATGAGAATTGTGTAGAAATGATTTTTTGGACAATTCTATTTATATACATCCTTAATTTTGTTAATCTACTCTTTGCTCATAATCCTTGTGCATGTTACTTTATTTTTTCTCTTACATATCTAGCTCTTTATTTGTTTATATAATTCACCTTAGTGTAGACGGTTCTGACTTCTACAAATAGGGGGAGATTGTTGGGTTTTGTATCCACAATAACCTAGATTTGGTGAAGTCACCCTTTAACTAAGATGAATTAAGTTTTACTTGATGTATTGTTTGAGTTATGCATTTGCAAGACTTAATTTCCAAGTGTAAACCAATGTCAGTCTACAATGGGTCACCAAAAACAGGACCATAAATGTAATCCCTCATTAAATGATCCACGATGTTGACTCATGTGTAGCCTCTCTATTGGGATACACTTTATTTTTCAAGCACTAGAATTGTTGGAGAAAGACATGTTGCTGATTCGATAGAAGAAAGGAAAATTTTCAGGAAACAATTTTATTCCAAGTATTTTACTAGAGAAGAACTTAAGTACTCAAGTAGATTTCCTGTTAGTACTCGAGTAAGTTAAGTCTGACTTTCGAGTAAGGGAATGGTTCACGAGAAGTCTGAACGTAATTCTAGAGTGGCCAGTTTCATTCCTCGAGTAGACCCCTTCTAATTCTCGAGTTAACAGATTTTCTATCTCTAAATATTCTAAGTATAATACTTGAGTAGTCAAGTTAACCACTCAAGTAGATGAGCCCTTTGTCTCGAGTTATAGAACGACTGTTCTCATGTTGAATCTACCCTGCTTGAGTAGTGAAATTGTTGTACTCGAGAAGTCTATCTACTTCTCAAGTAGTCTAGATCCAATACTCGAGTGATCAGCATTATCTTCCAGAATTTTCTCTAATATTTTTCTTGAGTGACCTTTCTAGCACTCGAGTAATTCTTATTCCACTCGAGTGATTATAGATTCTGTTCTAAATTTTTTGAATATCTTCATCTCGAGTAGTCTAACTTTGTCTTCTCGAGAACACATCATTGTACTCGAGTAGTTATTATTTTACTCTAATAATTCAGTCAATTTTCCAGAAAATTCGCTAAGTCCTAAACTAACAGTATTTTCAAATGACTTGACGTGATTGGTACACGTGGACGTCATTAATGCTAATTATGACCGTTAGGGAGATCTTATATAAGGTCTTGTCATTTCGACTAACCCTAACAACAAGCTCTGAAAAGAAATATTCTAAGAATTCTGAATCGGATTTTCCTCTTCCCAAAACAGATGCTGCTGCCGCTCTTCATCGTGCAAATCGCCTAGGGCTTTGGTTCAAGAAGATTCACATCAGTAGACTTGCAGATCGAGATTATTATTCAACTCTTCATCATCTCTCAGATCGTGTGAGTCAAGAAGTTTCAGATGAGGATCTAGCCGAATATCTTCTTCTATAATTTCTGATAAAGCCGCAAAGTTCAAGAGAAAGACCTTGGCCGAAATTTCCAGATCTGAGAAATATTATTGTTTGTATTTCATATTCTCAATTTATTCTTGAACGAGATTACTCTCCGAGTGTAGGATCTTTGTTATCTGAGTGTCAGGAAGTTTTCATCTTCCGAGTGCAGATCCGTATTGTGGATTGAGTTGCAGGAACATTGTTTTGAGGCATAGGATTAGTATCAATCCGAGATAGTGGAGTAGTTGAGTCAAGTCCTTTGCTAGATCTGTGAGTGGAAAGTGGATGTACCCAATGTTGCGGAATCACTATAAATCTCTGTGTCCTCTGTGATTGTTTGATTATTTTATGTGCATAGATCACTAAATTTGTATTCCGCAAAAAGACGCACAACTCACATATTCACCCCCCTCTAGGTGATTTAGGTAGACAACTGAACTCTTTCAATTGGTATCAGAGCGAGGTTATTCATTAAAATATTAACACCTTGATCAGATCTGACCTAAGTTGTCTTCTGAGTTATTCAACATGGAAAAGGCCAGAGACATTGCTAAGCTTCCCTTGTGTACAAAGAACAACTTTCCCATATGGAGAGAGATGATTAGATTTTTCATGGAAGCTCTGGATCCAAGGATCTTCATGATTGTTGAAGAAGTTCCATATGTTCTGATGATTATCTCCACTATAGATCCTACAAAGAAGGTTCCTAAGAAGTTGATGGATCTCGACAAAAATGAGATTGCACTTGTCTCTTTAGATAAGAAGGCCAAAAATATTATAGCAAGTGCAGTTGATGACTCGATGCTGCAGAACCTGATCCACTTCCAGTCCGTCAAGAAAATGTGGCAGTCCCTCGTCACTTTGATGGAAGGCATAGAAGAAGTTAGGGATGATAGAATATCCCTTCTTAATCAGAAATATGAAGCCTTCCAACAAGGACCCAAGGATACCATTGCAGACACTTCTGAAAATTTCTTCAAGATAGTCAACGGCCTAAGAGTGTACGGCCGAGCCTTCACCTCTCGAGTGGCCTTTCTAGCACTCCAGTAATTCTTATTCCACTCGAGTGATTATAGATTCTGTTCTGAATTTTCCGAATATCTTCATCTCGAGTAGTCTAACTTTGTCTTCTCGAGAACTCATCATTGTACTCGAGTAGTTCTTATTTTACTCGAGTAATTCAGTCAGTTTTCCAGAAAATTCGCTAAGTCCTAAACTGACGGGATTTTCAAATGACTTGACGTGATTGATCCACGTGAGTGTCATTAATGCTAATTATGACCATTAGGGAAATCTTATATAAGGTCTTATCATTTCGACTAACCCTAAGAACAAGCGCTGAAAAGAAATATTCTAAGAATTTTGAATTGGATTTTTCTCTTTCCTAAACGGAAGCCGCCACTGCTCTTCATCGTGCAAATCGCCTAGGGCTTTCATTCAAGAAGTTTCAGATCAGAAGACTTGTAGATCGAGATTATTCTTCAACTCTTCATCATCTCTCGAATCGTGTGAGTCAAGAAGTTTCAGATCAGGATCTAGCCTAGTATCTTCTTCTATAATTTCTA
The DNA here is from genome assembly GCA_039583875.1 of Platanthera guangdongensis. Taxonomy (NCBI): domain Eukaryota; kingdom Viridiplantae; phylum Streptophyta; class Magnoliopsida; order Asparagales; family Orchidaceae; genus Platanthera; species Platanthera guangdongensis. Next base: position 93,923,793 of record CM077147.1, read on the forward strand.
ATAAAGTCGCAAAGTTCAAGAGGAATACCTTGGCCGAAATTTCAAGTTTTGAGAAATATTATAGTTTGTATTTCATATTCTCAATTTATTATTGTAGGAGATTACTCTACGAGTGTAGGAGCTTTGTTCTCCGAGTTGCAGGAAGTTTTCATCTTCCGAGTGTAGATCCGTATTGTGGATCGAGTTATAGGAACTTTGTTCCGATGCATAGGATTTTTTTCAATCCGAGATAGTGGAGTAGCCGAGTCTAGTGCTTTGCTAGATTGGTGAGTGGAAAGTGGATGTACCCAAGGTTGAGGAACCACTATAAATCTTTGTGTCCTCTGTGATTGCTTGATTATTTTCTGTGCATAGATCACTAATTTTTTATTCATGTAAAAGACGCACAACTCACATATTCACCCCCCTCTAGGTGATTTAGGTAGACAACTGAACTCTTTCAATTGGTATCAGAACAAGGTTAATCATTAAAAGGTTAACACCTTGATAAAATATGACCTAAGTTGTCTTTTAAGTTATTCAAGCATGGATAAGGCCAGAGACATTGCTAAGCTTCCCTTGTGTACAAAGAACAACTTTCCCATGTAGAAAGAGAGGATTAGATTTTTCATGGAAGCTGTGGATCCAACGATCTTCATGATTTTTGAAGAAGTTCCTTATGTTCAATTTCAGTCTAACCTGTACCTAGGACCCAATAAGAATTAGGGTCCTAAGGAAAGATGATCTATTTTTATAGGTGAGTCCACGTGGCCATACCACTATATGGTACTCGGACAGTAGATGTTCCAGGCACATGACTAGAATAAGGACCATGTTGAAGGAGTACACTCAAGTCATCTTTGGTGGTTCAGAAAGAGGAGTAACCAAAGGGTTTGGTAAGATATCTAATGGCATAATCATTATAACATAAGTAGCTTATGTGAAAGGTTTGCAACATAACCTGATAAGCATAAGACAACTTTGTGATCTTGGCTATGACATTTGTTTCCTCAAGGATGAGTGCCAAACTAGGAGGTCAAGTGACCAAGGGGTTATCTTGACAGGCATTAGGAGAGGAAATGTCTATTGTCTCAATTTTGTTTGTGAGAGTAAGGATTCTCCTATACGCCTAGTTACAGATGAGAAATCTTTACATTTTGTCTAATAGCACAAGATGGTAGCTCATCTAAATTACAAGCCCATATGCAAAATATTTATTGAAGAGTTAGTGAGAAATGGTCCTAAGGTGAAGTGCATCAAGGAGGGTATCAGCATAGCATGCCAAAAGGGCAAGCTGACCAGGACCTCCTTCCAGAGCCTTGATGACAAAGACTCAGTGGGTGTTTATACATCCTGCATATGGATCTATTTGGTCCTATGTAGTTCATCTTCTAGGTAGGAAAGTCTACACCCTTGTGATTATTGAAGACTTTTCCAGATTTGACTGGATGTTCTTTCTAAGAAAGAAATCTGAATCCCCTGATGTCTTTCAGACATTTGTTAGGCAAATTCAGAATGAACTTAACAATACTTTGGTCAAAATCAAAAGTGACCATGGGATTGAGTTTCAGTCTGAATGCATGACAAGATTCTTTGAAGAGCTTGGGATTCATTAAGAGTTCTCCTCTACTAAACACCCCAACAAAATGTTATTGCTGAGAGGATAAATAGAACTCTCATAGAGACTGATAGAACTATGTTAAGTCGCACATTTCTTCCAGAATATTTCTGGGCTGAGGTAGTGAACATTGCATGTCATGTCCTTAATAGGGCTTCCATCACCAAAAGCCACAAGAAGACTCCCTATGAGATTCTGAAAGGCAGAAAACCAAAGTTATTCTACTTCAGGATTTTTGGTAGCAAGTGCTATGTTCTAAACAATGGTAAGTCATATGTGACTAAGTTTGTTGTTAAGTCCCAAGATGGGATATTTGTTGGGTACATCAAAAATAGTAGGCCATATAAGATCTATAACTTGACTACTCAAGTTGTAGAGGAATCAACACATGTTGTCTTTGATGAGTCAATCCTAATTAACTGTGAGCTGCCAAGCACCTATTCTAGTTCTATAGGTTTAAAGGATGTGATGGACAAGCTTACCATCAGGGAAATGTATCTAGTAGGACTACATAAGGAAGAAGATGGGTGTTATCCAGGGGGAGCTCAAGACGCACAAGCTAAGGATGAATAACAGTCAGCTAACGACAATGAAGTTCATCCAGCTAAGAACAATGCAGAACTTCTAGCTGAAGCAAGAATGCATCCATTTGTGAGACATTTGATGGACCATCCAGTACACCAAATTATTGGTAATGTAAGACATGGTGTCCATAAAAGGAGCAAGAGCATCAACACAGCCCTATGTTCAAGCTTCCTATCATAAATAGAGCCTAAAAGCCTAAAGAGGCTATCAAAGACTCTTACTGGATTGAAGCTATGCAGGAAGAACTGGATCAGTTCAAAAGATATAGAGTCTGGGAGCTGGTTCTCAGACCAAAGGGATATAATATCATAGGAACAAAATGGATCTATAGGAATAATCTAGATGAGAATGGCATTATTGCCAAAAATAAGGCAGATTAGTGGCAAAATGCTACATGCAAGAAGAAGGAATAGATTTTCACCAAACTTTTGCCCTAGTAGCAAGGCTGGAAGCAATAAGGTTACTCCTTGCTTTTGCTACCTATTAAGGATTCAAAGTGTTACAGATGGATGTGAAGTCAGCATTCCTGAATGGAGACTTAAAAGAGGAAGTATATGTCGATCTGCCACCAGGTTTTGTAGATCATCACTTTCCAAATTTTTTTTATAAGCTTAAGAAAGCTCTATATCGGTTGAAGCAAGACCCTAGAGCATGGTATGAAACATTGCCTACTTTCCACATTGAGAACAAATTCTCAAGGGGGAAAATAGATAAGACCATATTCCTAAGGGAATCTAAGGGCAAGGTCATCCTAGTCCAGATATATATTGATGACATTATCTTTGGATCTACTGATAACAAACTTTACAGGAAGTTTGCCAAACATATGCAAGGGAAGTTTGAGATGAGCAGCATGGGTGAGCTAAAATTATTCTTGGGACTCCAAGTAAGACAGAGTGATGATGGCTTGTCCATATCCCAGTCTAAGTTCACAAGAGAGTTAATTAAGAAATATGGTATGGAGAATGACTCCACCATGAGAACTTCAATGGGGTCAAGTATGCCAGTAGGTAAAGATGAGACAAGGAAACCTGTTGATGAGTCTTTGTATTGAGGGATAATTGGCTCCCTTCTATACTTGATTGCTAGTAGGTCTGTCATCATGTATGCTACATGTGTCTGTACTTGGTATCAGCCATGCCATAAAGAATCTCATTATTCTGCTACAAAGAGAATTTTAAGATATCTTAAGGGGACACCAGATCTTGGTCTATGGTACCCTAGGAATAGAGATTTAAGCCAACTGGACTTGCAAATGCAGATTTTGCTGGGTGTAAGGAAGATAGGAAAAGTACCACTGGTACATATCAATTTCTAGGTGGAAGATTAGTGTCATGGAGCAGCAAGAAGCAGGCAAGTGTTGCTTTCTCAACTGTAGAGTCAGAGTACATTGCAGCAGGTAGCTGCTGTGCTCAATTATTGTGGATACAGCATCAGCTTGAAGACTATGACACTAAGATAAGTAGAACTCCTATATATTGTGATTCTACTGGTGCAATTTATATTGATAGGAATCCATTTCCATATAGCAGGACTAAGCATATAGAAATAAAGTATCATTTTATTAGGGAGCATGTGGAGAGAGAAGACATTTGCCTAGAGTTTGTCTCCACTAACAAGCAAGTGGCAGATATCTTCACTAACTCTCTAGATGAAGCCAAGTTCAACACCTTCAAAATTGAGTTGGGTATGTTGAACTTAGAATAGCTTCAGGTACTCCCTAAGGTATTATGCTTTGTACAGGTTTGTTCTTTTTGCAGGTGTTGTAGACCTAGTGGAAAGCAAGATGAGAGAAGATGTTTCTTCTCAAGTGGTATCAGTAGCTGCAGGACTAGAGACTTTCAAGAGGTCTTCTCTAGTGGTGTAAAGAATTTCTAGTGATACTGAATTTCAAGTGCTGTCAAGTGGTATCAAGTGATATACATGTTATCCCTATATAATGGGCATGTTGGCAGATACAATCATGGCTTCATTTACATCTGCTAGGCGGAGAACATAAGGGGAAAAAATACCTGATACTCCTTCCTAACTATCTGAAGATGTCAAAAAGTGGGAGAGATGGAGGTCATGTTTACCTTTGGTTGTTCAATCTCAAGGGGGAAGAGATAGAAAATGACTATCATAAAGGATCAAGATCCTTCATGGCAGAAACACAGGGGGAGAAAGTCATGGGGAGATCAAGCTAAGAGGGGAGTATGTGTAACTCTCCCTACAGATATCGAGGGAGAGAAGGTAAAATTCATTTCACTAAATTTAATATGAATATGCTTTTATTGCCTGTGTAATGTGTATCTCATTGACTAAAGATGCTTGATCAATGATTTGACATCTTCAAATAGGGAGAGATTGTTGGGTCCATTGATCCCAATGGCCCAGCTTTGATGATGTCAAACATGTCAATGAGATAGATATAGTTGTATTTAATGTATGGTTAAGTTCATGCATAAAGGTTAGTCTTTGTCACAATGATTGGATAACTAGTTCAAGAGATAATGACAGGTGGACTCAAGGTGGAGCTGGAAACTAAAAAAATTTCCTAAGTCCAAAAGCGTTGAGTGAGGCAAGCTCACTCAACGCCATCCAGATAATAGCGCTAAGAGAAGGCAGGAAGGAAAATTTTGTTAAGTCCAAAAGCGTTGAGTGAGGCAAGCTCACTCAACGCCATTTAGCTAATAGCGTTGAGAGAAGGCAGGCAGACAAAACTGACAGTATTGCGAATGCAGAAATCAGGCTAAGTCCAGAAGCATTGAGTGAACTCAACTCACTTAACGCCATACAGCTAGAAGCATTGAGTTAAGGCAAAAATCGGACTAAGTCCAAAAGAATTGAGTGAGCATAACTCACTCTACGCGATACAGCTAGAAGTATTGAGTCAAGGTTTTCATGTCATAGCCTTACTGTGAAGAATCCAGAAAATCGACTAAGTCCAGAAGCGTTAAGTGAAGTTTCATCACTCAATATCATGCTGAGTCTGTCAACGCCAAACTTCAGTAAGAAGGCAAGATTGTAGAAAATCGACTAAGTCCAAATGCTTTGAGTGAAGCTTATACACTCAAATGCCATCATGCAGAAAGCTGAAGAATATGACTAAGGAAAAAAAAAAGCGTCGAGTGAGGGTTATTCACTCAACGCTTTCAACGCCATCATGCAAAGTTGAAGAAATTTCTAAGTTCAGAATCGCTGAGTCTACCATTCGTCGAGCTGAGCTTAGTTTTCATCGACCAAAGTTCAGATTTCATCGATCTCAGCTTTTACCTATATGAAGGACTCAACTATCAGAATAGTCGACCAGAGTTCAGATTTCATCAACCAGAGTTCAGAGAATTCATCGAACTCAGCCTTCACCTGAAAAATAACTGGGCTGAGAGAATTCGTCAATCTCAGCTTCACTATTTATTCAAGCAGAGCTCAGGTTTTGTCGAGCTGAGCTCGAAGTTTGTTGACCTCAGCCTTCACCTGAAGAAAGAACTGAGCTAAGGGAATTCGTCGATCTCAGCTTCACTGTTTTGTCGAGCTGAGTTCAGATTTCATCGAGCTACTTTTGAAGTTCATCGAACATAGGATTTCTGAAAAGTTAGTTGATTTTGGCTAAGTCTAGAATGATGCTGACTCAACAAAGTTGAAAGAGATATCAGATATGTTATAATACCAATGAGGGATAGATCTATTTAACTCTAGGGGGGTGAATAGAGTATTTTAAAATTTTAATTAATTTTTACAGCGGATTAAATTATGTGATAAGTATAGGTATAAAGAGAGAAAATAAAAACAAAAACTATCACATCACAAAGAAAATAAACAATAGTGTATTCCAGAAGACACAAGAAATTTATAGTGGTTCCCCTAAACTTGGGTACATCCACTCTTCTACCACCATGGTAGGAATACACTATAGGTTTTTGATCAGGTGCCCTACCACCACAGGTTTTTGCTCAGGTGCCCTGTCACCACAAGATCTATTTTTAAGGGAGATCTAACAACCCTTTTGAGCTTTTGATCAAGTGCCCAAAAACCAAACTAAGTCTTTTGATCATGAGACTTAACAACCAAGGGGTTAACTTTTGAAGGGAGTTATAACCCTATACACTGTGGGTAAAAGAAAATTGATGGTGTTCTTGTCTATCAACAGTCTAAGAGAAGTCTAGTCTATTTGATCTTGTCAAAGCTCCCCATGAGATGAAAAATAGTTCAAGAAGATGAGAGCTTTGCACATGGTGTAGGCCTTCAATATTTAGAAGATCTTCAGTAGCTCTTTGGACTAATATTGAATAGTTGTCCCTTGAAAAGTTCTGAAGCTGATGATGAAGAGCTCTATGAGATTCTTTGTATATGTCTTGTGTCTCAGTGAATTCTCTATGTCAATTCTCTATATGATCTCCTGAAAATAGTCCTTTTATATTCCTTCGAGAAATTAGAATTAGAATTTGAATTCTATCCTTGAATTAATGCTGGAATCCTGGGACTTGAACTACTGGAATTGTCTTAAATGCATTTCGTCAACTGTCTCAGTAAATAAGTCAAGTAATTACTCCGTGAAGTCCAAAATTAATGCTGACAAGCAACGACTATATTCTTGAGAATATGAGCATTAACTATCAGAGAATTACTGCCATAGAATAATCCAAACTAAAAACAAACTGAGAGAAAATGCCAAAACTGATAGAAGACGTCGAACTCAGAATAGATTTTGTCGACCTGAACTTCAAGTTCGTCGAGTTGAGAAATCGTCTTCATCAAGCTGAGAAATTGTCTTCGTCGAGCTGAGCTCCATGTTCGTCGAGCTGAGAAGGAATTTCGTCGAGCTGAGAAGGAATTTCGTCGACTAGAGAACTTGAGAGAAGAGGGAAGATCGTCGACCTGAGCTCCAAGTTCGTCGAGCTCAACTCAGAGTAGGAACTCTGAGTTCGTCGATCTATGATTGACGATCATCGAGCTGAGTTCGAAGAACTTCAAACTGATTATCTAAACTCTTAATGATTGCCATTTTTCTAAGTCTGGATCTCTGATTTCTTCTGAGGGCTGGAACAATGCCTATCTAACCTAGTTAAACTAACCTAGACATAGAACTAACAATTTGACCTTAGGCTATACATGGAGGGTCATTAATATAATAGTGAACCTTGCCCAAATCCAAACTAGGGATCCAACAATCTCCCCCAATTTTGGTGAGGTCACTTTGAACAACAGAAAAGAGAAAATTCACAAAGCATAAAAAGATATCTGGTAGATTTAAAACCATTCAGCAGATATTAACAATAGTGCCTTGTTAAGTGCAGAAAGCAAATAACAGATAATAGTTCTAATCAAAAATATAGAAAGAAAAATTGTTCAGGCTTTCTTAGAGTTCTTCTTCTGTTCATCTGAGGTAGGTCTGGTGAAGATAATTTCCCTCTTTGGATCTGTAGCTTGTTGTTTGGTCATTTTCATGTCACTAGCTTTAAGGATTGTCACAGATGCAGCCCTTGGTACTACTGCTTCTAGATGTAATGACATATAAGCATCAACATTAAAAAATATTATGTACCTGGTATTTCTCTAGCTCTTTTTTCCTGTAGGAGGACATAGTAGTATACTGAGATATGTTATGTACTTCTTCCTTTGCTTTTCCGATCTAGGACTGGGCTATTAATTCTTGAAATCTAGCCATTCTGGAGTTGGGGTCCATTTCTGTATCACAAACTGGAGAAAGAGGCCTTTCAGGAGATGCTTTATCTGGTTGATCATCTTCAGAAGTTTTGTATTGCCTGCTGTGCCTTTGGTGTTGTTGCTACCTGCTGCTGCTGGAAATATGTTGTTGTCTGTTGTAGGAAGGTTGGTATTGATGAGAAGATGTAGATTTCTGAACTTGACTGACACTTCCAGAAGATCCTGCTGCAGGAGGAGGAGGACCTCTCCTGAATTTAGGAGGTGGAGAGTACCTCCTGCTCTTCTTCCTTGCTTTTTATTCATTTTTGGAATATCTTATCTAGTTTGGGGTGTCTGGAGTGAGTGTTATATTATGCACGATATAGTATGGAACATCAGTAGAAGGATTAGGCTTGGAAACAGCCTTTGTAGGAGCAGTTTTAGTAGGAGCCTTTCTTTTCTTTGATTTTGTATTATCAGAGTCGTCTGACTCACTAACATCATCATCAGAAAAATGTTCTGGATTATCATAAGGAGCTTCGAGCTGGTTTAACAAATCAGCTGAGATTCTAGGAATCTGTGGCTGTGCTTGACTTGTTGGATCTGCAAAAATTTCTGTAGCAGTATGAACATTTTCTTCTTCTTCCATATCAACAAACCAAATATCATCTGTATCTGGCATTGGAGATCCACACCAACCAAAAGTTGGTGGAGAGAATTCCTTGTGCTCAAGAGCTGGCTCACTAAAACTTCAATAGAAAATATTTCTATAAACTCGGAAACTGCAAAACTTGCCTTTGGTTGATCTACAACTTCAGGGCTTATTGGTGCAGTATAGCAGACAATATCTTTAGAGTTTTGTACATCAAAACTTAGTAAAAAATTTCTATAAGCAGAATTAAAAGAATGCAGTAAAGAATCCAAATCAACTGCGGGATTTATTGTAACAGCCTAATTTTTCTCAGCAGGCAATTTTTGGGTGACACGGCCTGGGACACGGGCATGTCCCAGGGCATGTCAAGTTGGAGTCGACGATTTGGCGATGAGGTCGACGAAATTTGGAGTCAACGATCGTCGAACAGTAAACACGGCCTGGGATACGGGCGTGTCCCAAGGCGTGTCGAGCCCGTATCGATGATCGGCCTGGGAGTCAACGTTTTTCGCTCGACGGTGTGTCGAGAGAAGTCACACGGCCAAGGACACGAGCGTGTCCAAGGTCGTGTCGTGTGTTCGACGAAATTTGCTCGACGATCGTCGAGTGTCGAGATATGATCGTCGAGTGTCGAGAAGTGGGTGAACACGGCCTGTGACACGGTCGTGTCCCTTCGGGTCGACGAACTCAGCCCGACGAATTTTGCGCTAGGGCGTGTCTTAGTGCCGTGTATGGGCACACGGCCTGGGATACGGGCGTATCACAGGCCGTGTGAGTCTCGGGCGATTTTGGAATTATTTTCGTCGATGAACAAGGCCACAGACACGGGCGTGTCTGAAGGCGTGTTGGGTGACACGACCCATGACACGGGCGTGTCCCATGGGCATGTCACTTGTTTGGATAAGTCGGTTGAGCACCGCTTGAGGCACACGGCCATGGACACGGGCGTGTCACAGGCCGTGTCAGGCAAAATTTAGCTTTTCTGGCAAAATCGTGGCCGTCCATTCCTTCAGCTGGGATCCAATGGCTGAACTGCCTCCCTGTTTCCTTAAGGCCATGAATGAGAAAAGAAAGCTCATTTCTCACATTTGGTCTTCTCTTTCTTCATTACTAGTGAGAGAAACGGAGAGGAAGAAGGAGGAGGAGGCATGGGGCTGGTCTCCGATGGTGCTGCAGTTTACTGACAAGAGATCCGAAGCCGATGTTGCGGAGGAAAAGCTCTTGTGATTCGTTCAAACTAGCTTGGAGCTCATGGCACCAAAGAGGGCTTCAAGGGTAACGACGTTTCTTCCTAGCCATGTGAAGGATTCCGCTTGGCATATGTTTGTGATTCCCCCACCAAGAGGGGGCTGTTTTGGGAGTCTTTTGGGTGATTCATGAAATCCCCTTTGTTGGCATATAGATCCGGAAATGGAGTACGGAATAGGCATGCTGTGTGAAGCCCATCTGGACAGGTTGGTCTGGATTGGTGATGTTGCAAACGAACCGGAGAAGACTCCGTGATAATCGTGTCGTTTAAGGAGTAACGAGTTATGCCTGTGAAGATGAGTAGCAGGAAGTACTGGAGTGGTAGTCCAGGAAAATATCCGTGTTATGCTTTTGGGTCAGACCTATGAATGAGGCACAGGAAGTACTAGTGTGACCAGGAAAGGCCCTTTGTGATGCTTGATGTCGTAGGGTGTCCACATGTGAAGCGAGTAACAGGAAGTACTGGCATGGTAGTCAGGAAAGACCCCTGACATTTGTGATATTTGCGGTGTCCACCTGTGAAGAGAGTAACAGGAAGTACTGGGGTGCCCAGGAAAGTCCCGCTGTTTTGATAAGAAATTGGGTGTAAGAGAAATACCCAGGCTGTGTGCCAAGAACAGGATTGGTGAGACCGACCCACGCCTTTGATTAAGCCATTAGTACACTGTACTCGGAGAAGGCAAGGCGATTTGAGCAACGGGGGGGGGGGGGGGGGGGGTGGAGGATCTGACCTGCGTTATGTCCGTCCGACGTAGACCAGAAGGTGCAGTCTGTTGGAGCGCATAGCGAGAGTCTTAGGCCTGTGTGCCATGACACAATGGGGGGCTACGGGCCATCCCGGTGTAGTAAGACTAGAACTCCGGCTGCACGTCATGGAGTAAATGCTCAAGAGAATTGTCGTTGGGTTATGACCCTGATACGGTGGTGGGCAAGAGCTTTGATAGAACACCAAGAATGTGCCCTGGGTGCACGGACCGTTGGGCCGGGTGACCAACGGTTGTGATGGCATGTGTGTGTGAAAGCACATTTTATGAGATATATTGCCATGCTTGTGATATGATATGCCTGCAGGGAAGATTACCGCTGCCCCGAGAAAATGGGTAGGGTCGTTATAATTTGGTCAGCTGAATGCTGACCGTTGCCTCTGTTTTCCACCATTGGGTGGATTGTCCCTGTACAGGTGCTGGAGAGCCTAGCGAGACACATAAAGGTTGATGTGCTTGCTGCTGTTGTTGTTGCTGCTGCTAGCCCTCAAAGGCTTATGATACTTGTTATATTTTCTTTTATTGTGGTCAGCTTGCGCTCCAATCTTTTTTGGCCACTGTTTGAAAGCCATGTAAGGCTATAAGGCCAGCTTTTGTACTCTTGTAAGATATTCCTATGGAAGATATATAAAACGTGAGGCTGTGTAATATGTTGTACATTCACATGTGGAGTTCACATTTTCGTATAGGCTTCCGCTAGAATGCTTTGTGTTAGGTGCGCTGCGTACCCTAATATCATCCCGTAGCTTCATCATCTGTTTTGTGGTATATGCTGTGGGGCCCTGGCTGGACCTTCTAGTATATACCATATGAACGGATGAGGTTGTTACATTTTTGGTATCGGTTGTTTTGGTCTTTCCCTCTCGAAGTCGTGGTCGACTTCTTTTGTTGGGTGGCGAGCACGTGTTTGTGCAAACCAAAGTATATGAATGAACTCCTGAATGTCCATGATAGGAATGCAAGTTGTGTGTTTGAGGAACCCGCGTGTTCATATTTTGTGTTGTTTGCTTGGGTATGACCGCTAATGTGTGTGTCTTGTCCACCTTTAGGTGACACGAAGTGGAGCTGGGCCGTCTGAGCCCCAGCATTCTGATGAAAGTACGACACCAGCCGAGGTGCCTACACCTCCACCGTCGGAGGAACATGTTCGTTTAATTGCAGAGGCTATATTTACCATGATCCAAGGACAGCCATTGAGGCAGGAGCAACCGCCTGTGAGGCAAGAACAGGTGGCGGTAAGGCCTGAACCTGTAGTGGATGTGGCTCCTCGAGCGGTTGAGAAGCAGCTAACGCAGTTTATGAGTTTCCATCCGCCTACGTTCTCGGGAGCGGGAACTCCGACATAGGCTGAGGATTGGTTATCGCGCGTCAAGCGAGTCATGAGAGCGATTGGAATGGCGTACCATCAAAACGTCACCTTAGCTACCTTCTTACTTGAAGGCGAAGCTAGATTGTGGTGGGATGAGATGGAGTTGCATCACTTAGCGGGTCGTCCTTTAACACAAGTATCGATGGAAGAATTCTCCCGACTCTTCCTAGCGAAGCACCTTCCTACGGCTTAACAGATAGCCATGGAGAACGAATTCCAAAGGCTGACCCAAGGTGATGGCAGTGTTGACGCGTACCTGCATGAGTTTACTCGCTTGGGGCGGTATGCGGGTTCTATATTTGCGGATGAGCAGAGGAAGACCAATCGGTTCTATGAAGGACTGAGGGATGAGCTGAGGTTCCTGGTGTCTAGTTATGTGATCCAAGGTTTCCAGGCGTTGGTTGACACTGCGAGCGCTCTGGAAAAGGATATGAAGAGGGTGTAGGGGAAGAGAGCTTTGGCTGTGATGCAACCGGAGTGGAAGGCGCCCCGATCTGGGAAACCATTTTATAAGAAGAGATGGGGCAAGAAGTCTAAGACAAGTGTACAAGCTCCTTCATCAGTTACCACGGGAGCAACGTCGGGGGCTACCTCAAAGCCGGATACGCGTATCTAATATAATTGTGGCCGGATGGGGCATATTGCTCGAGATTGTCGGATACCGCTGATGAGTCCACTTTATATACCTATTTTCGGACTCATCTGGGCTAGTTTTCACGAGGTTGCACTTCACTTTTAGTTCTATATCGTTCATATCTCATCTTATCTTTATTTCCATAGGAAGTGCACATTTATGCCCGTAGTTGTGTATTTTGTTACTTTTATTGTGTGTACTCCTTTTTGCTATTGTCTGGAATGTCTGCACAGATTAGTGATTGGTTTTTCCTTTCGGTATAGGGGTCATGTGCGTGTTCCGGGATGGTTGTGAAACAGCAATACTGCGCACGATCATGGGATCTAATGCGCAAGACCACTGGTCGTGCCCCCCGGATCGTGCGCACTACTCTACGTTTTCCAGAATCAGCTTAGGGTAAGCGCACGACCACTGGACATATTACGCATGAACACCGGTCGTGCGCCACTGATCGTGTGCATTGATTCCTCTTTTCTGGAGTCCTGTCTGGGTAATCGCACGATCATTGGACTTAGTGCGCAAGACCACTGGTCGTGCTCCACTACTCGTGCGCAATATCCCAGTTCTTCTTCCTGATATTCCATGCCATTGCGCACGAGCACAGGACATAGTGCGCAGGACCACTGGTCGTGCGCCTGTGATCGTGCGCATTGTTCATTTCTGCTTTTGTATAAATAGTGCAGGTCTCTCCCTAATCCACAGATCCGAAGATCGCTCGTTTTCCTCCGCCGTTTTCCGCCTTCTCCGTCGTTCCCCTTCATCTTCCACCCTAAGGAGGTGCTCCGGGCAAGCTTTCACCGCCAAATCCGAGCCGGAGCTTCCTCTTGGCCTCCTCCATCATCTCTTGGGTTCATTTCAAGTTTCAACGCCATAGTCATCAAGCAAAGGGAAGCTTTCAACTTTCGTCTGCTGTCGTGAGACGAAGAAGACGGGCTATTGGAAGGTGGTGACAGCACTTCTCTATCCCGGACGCAGTTGAGGACCGAGCTTGGACGTGGAATGACAACCTAATGATTCCAACCGTGAATCCTCAGCAAGACTTCGGATTCGGTCGATCTCTTGACTTGTTCTTCCTTTATTGTTGTTTATGTGTTGTTGTAAACCTTATTTTTAGATGATGTATGCTTATTTGTAAAACGTTCTTACAATTATGTCTATGTGATTGTTTGTGTTCGTTATTTACTTGAGGTGCGCCTATTATTCCATCCACCATCCATCCACCCTTGCTACACTAGCAGTTGCTAGTGGCGTGCGTAGCGAAGAGGTGCATATGACCCTCATTGTACCGTTCTAACCACCTCATCCGCAAGCCTACTCGCCCATCCACCTAGTGATTCGGTGCATAGCATCCCGTCTAGTCTTCCATCCCGCCTGGCGAAGCATCTCATAGCAGCGTTGCATAGGTGTAGTTGTTAGCCTTTTATTTTCTGTTTCCGCAACATCAAAACCTCCCCTTAGTTAGCTCCGATCTGAGGACTTCAATCTCAAGTCCTCCTCGAAATTAACTCCACCTTACTGTGTTCCTTGTGAGATCGATACTTGGGAAAACCCCCATTTTATATTACTTGTGCGACCGGTTCACTGCCGTGATCTTTAGCATCAAGTTTTTGGCGCCGTTGCCGGGGAACACAGTCGTGTGAGTTTTTGTAGAGGAAGATAAGAGATAGAAGCCCTTTTCATTTGTTCATATCACTTTCTTCTTTGTTTTAGTTTTTAGCATTTGTGTTTGTTTTTATTTGTTCCTATTCTAGTTTTAAATTTTCTGTAGCAGGCTGTCCTATTCTTTTATTTGGGGTGTGTAGTTAATTGTTGCTTAGAAACTTTCTGTTGGTGAATTCTTCTTGTTGCACCATGTATTCTTATATGAATATTCGTTGCCGATGGTGCGGGGATTATAGGCATGGTAGTGATGAGTGCCCCACTGAAGATTGGGAGCATAATTCTCGTGGTTCTGTGTATGGAGCACCGTCTTACTATGGTACTTCATACACCCAACCCAGGTCTTATGGTCACTCCTCTTCTACGCCTTCATCTTTTTCTTATTCCTCTCTGGTCCCACCTGTACCGAGGAGTAATGGAAAACGATGTTTGTGTTGTCATAGCACCGACCACGTGTTGAAAGATTGCGTAGAATTTCAGCGCCAGTTGGAGGAGGATGATGAACCGGGTATCCGATTCATTCCATCCACCTCTCAATCGGCTGCCCCTTCTGATTCTGATGATATGTTCGCAGCACCACCTTGTCTATGGGGGACTGCTGCGGATATACCCATCAGACTTTCTGCTGATCGGTGTGACGACATTGTGGCACCGTCTCTCCCCATGCACTCTTCCCCTCTTTTTGATTCACCCCCGGAGGAACCTGCACATATTTTCTCTGATGCTGTTGTTCCTCCGCCTTCTTTGCAAGAATTATCTATCCCTATTTTTAGTGAGTCGGTTGATGATGTTCGGCCGGATTGTGATTCTGAGCCTGAGGATGTGCCCATGTTTGATGAGGATATTATTTTCATTAATAGACAGTATTACATCTTGGAACATGTGGACGCACCGAGGTGTGTTGATGAGGATATCCTCTTTGTTGAGGAAGTTTCCACTTCCTTGATGGATGAGGAGTTCCAAACCACCACCGAGGACCTTGAGCTCGCAGATTCCCCTCGCCATGACTCATATGATGCCGTCGATGATCTATGTCAGGATCCTGCTGGGAGTGAGACCGGGACCAATCCCCCTATTTCTGATTCTTTTAGTTATTCATCTCATTTATTTCTTGATCCCATTTCTGTATCTGAGCTTGTGCGGGTTGAGTCTTTGCAGGTTCTTCAGGAGGACTTGGAGCTTTCAGCTCGAGTCATGGATGATAGCATCCTCTTTTGCGAGGAGGTTGATTCCTCCTCTGTCGAGGAAGCTCCATTCATCGCTTTCTCCTCCTGCAGACTCCCTGTAGACGATACCTTGCTGGGCAAGGATTTCTTTTGTGATAAGATGAGCGAGGACCAGTGCTCCTCCTCTTCTTATTTCTTATTTCCTCTACCTGTGTTGGGCAGGTATTACTATTTAGGTAGAGGGGTAACTTTTCTATCGCCGTATCGGTACCCGTTATCGAAACGGATATTGGAACAGTTACCTGTGCATTTTTCTTTTCATAGGCCCATTAGCTAGAACCTTTTCGTAGCCGAATAAGTCGTGCTGGGATGACAATAACCCCAGTACTTATCTTTCATTTTTCTGCATTTTGTTTTTCATGTCTAGTTAGTTTTAGTATTTCTTTGTAGTTTGTATATTTTTGTTTTGTTTTTGCGGAGCTCACCCCTGTAGGTATTCATAGCAAATCGCATTGGAGGGGTGGTGATTTTTCGTATGACGGACCTGCTTCAGATTTCCACGCATCTTCTGGTATGCTCACTGGCTGAGCATTGGGTAACCTCTTCCCTTAGCCCTTATGATTTTAATTTCCATATCATCTGCTGTATTGCTTAGTTTAAGTTTGGGGGAGAGCTAGTTCTGTTACCTATTGCACACGCACATTTCATGTGCATACTAGAAGTCTTTATTATTTTATTTTGCTTACTTCATTGCATCACACACCACTGCACCCACATGAGCGCGTGCTTAGCTTTTTACATGCTGCGAGTTAAACTCATTTCTTTGTTAGATTTGGGAAAATTATGGTGCTGACATAGGATTGTGAGACGGAGTAAAATGTTGGCCTTGTTGTGATCCTAGTCAACTGCTCTCGTCTTGTGTAGAAATTGGAGTAGATTTAATTTTTCTGTATGCTTTTAGTTTTATATTTTTCTAATTGCGTAAATACTTTTTATTCTACTCAAAAGTTGGTGAATCCGGTGTAAATCCGACGGTAGCTTAGGGATGTGTGTAGACGGTCGTTAGTTTTGTATTGCTCGAGTCGGGAGGATGGATAGTCTTTCTCGTTGGCTAAGAACTTGCCCCAAGCTATTCTTGAAGCATGGGTATAGGTTAGTCATGCATGAGCGTGATGTAGGCCATCATTTTGGCCCGATTGAGCTTTGTACAGTTCCTAACGACTTGTCCTCGCTAGCCCCGTTGTGCCTACCCCTCCTTTTGATTCAGCTCCACCTTTATTTCACCAAATCCTCAAAGCCGATCCTAGTCGCACTCCCAAGTCGAGCTTTAGAGTTTTACATTTTTTCATGTTGGGGTTTTGATGTGGTGCTTGTATTTGTGAATATGTGGATGTGCTGCAAAGCTTATATTTGCTGAAATTGTTAAAGGAGAAGTAATTTGAAAAAGAAAAAAAGAAAAGTTAAAAAAAATGATGTTACTTGTGAAAAAGTGAAAAGATAAAATTGAAAATTCTATTTGAGTTGTGATTATTTTTGGAGTAGGCGGTGCACACACCCATATGTTAAAAGTTAAGTTTGGGGGTGTGGTGTACCCGCGTGTATTCTGCTTAGTAGAGGGATTCCTTTTTTACTAGCTCATTTGGGTTAGCTGTATAGCCTTCTTGTTTATCCTTGTTTACCTCACCGAAACCCAAGCCCCATCTCTTCACCTACAGTCCTACTGATTCGTGCTTGAACCAAACCAGTGCCATGGAGAGAATGCGAAAGGGCAAGCATATGGTCACCGACATTGGTGGATTCCTTTGGAGGTTATCCCGAGCCCCGATCTTTTGCAATGCTCGCCTAGCGATTAGTCTACTTTCTCCTTACGCATGACCGGATGATTCACCGTGATTCTATTTTTGAGTAATAATAAAATGTTGATACGCATTGTGAAAAGTATAAACTATTTTGTATACTTAGAAATTTCTTCTATTATATTTTTACGCACGCGAGCATGCGACTTCGCATGGTACTCTGTATCGCAATTTCCTTGTTAGCTAAATCATTTTCCCTATCTGCTTAGATTTTGTTTTCTCGGGAAGCGCAAACAGTGAAGTCTAGGGGTGTGATGAGTCCACTTTATATACCTATTTTCGGACTCATCTAGGCTAGTTTTCACAAGGTTCCACTTCACTTTTAGTTCTATATCGTTCATATCTCATCTTATCTTTATTTCCATAGGAAGTGCACATTTATGCCCGTGGTTGTGTATTTTGTTACTTTTATTGTCTGTACTCCTTTTTGTTATTGTCTGGAATGTCTGCACAGATTAGTGATTGGTTTTTCCTTTCGCTACAGTGGTCGTGTGTGTGTTCCAGGATGGTTGTGAAACAGGAATACTGCGCACGATCATGGGATCTAATGCGCACGACCACTGGTCGTGTGCCCCGGATCGTGCGCACTACTCTACGTTTTCCAGAATCAGCCTGGGGTAAGCGCACGACCACTGGACATATTGCGCACGACCACCGGTCGTGCGCCACTGATCGTGTGCATTGATTCCTCTTTTCTGGAGTCCTGTCTGGGTAATCTCACGATCATTGGACTTAGTGCGCACGACCACTGGTCGTGCGCCACGACTCGTGCGCAATATCCCAGTTCTTCTTCCTGATATTCCATGCCATTGCGCACGAGCACAGGACATAGTGCGCACGACCACTGGTCGTGCGCCTGTGATCGTGCGCATTGTTCATTTCTGCTTTTGTATAAATAGTGCAGGTCTCGCCCTAATCCACAGATCCGGAGATCGCTCGTTTTCCTCCGCCGTTTTCCGCCTTCTCCGCCCTTCCCCTTAATCTTCCACCCTAAGGAGGTGCTCCGGGCAAGCTTTCACCGCCAAATCCTAGCCGGAGCTTCCTCTTGGCCTCCTCCATCATCTCTTGGGTTCATTTCAAGTTTCAACGCCATAGCTATCAAGCAAAGGGAAGCTTTCAACTTTTGTCTGCTGTCGTGAGACGAAGAAGACGGGCCATTGGAAGGTGGTGACAGCCCTTCTCTATCCCGGACGCAGTTGAGGACCGAGCTTGGATGCGGAATGACAACCCGATGATTCCAATCGTGAATCCTCATAAAGACTTCGGATTCAGTCGATCTCTTGACTTGTTCTTCCTTTATTGTTGTTTATGTGTTGTTGTAAACCTTATTTATAGATGATGTATGCTTATTTGTAAAACGTTCTTACAATTATGTCTATGTGATTGTTTGTGTTCGTTATTTACTTGAGGTGCGCCTATTATTCCATCCACCATCCATCCACCCTTGCCGCACTAACAGTTGCTAGTGGCGTGTGTAGCGAAGAGGTGCATACGACCCTCATTCTGCCGTTCTAACCACCTCATCCGCAAGCCTACTTGCCCATCCACCTAGTGATTCGATGCATAGCAGCTCGACTAGTCTTCCAAACCGCCTGGCGAAGCATCGCATAGCGGCGTTGCATAGGAGTAGTTGTTAGACTTTTATTTTCTGTTTCCGCAACATCAAAACCTCCCCTTAGTTAGCTCCAATCTGAGGACTTCAATCTCAAGTCCTCCTCGAAATTAACTCCACCTTACTATGTTCCTTGTGAGATCGATACTTGGGAAAACCCCCATTTTAGATTACTTGTGCGACCGGTTCATTGCCGTGATCTTTAGCATCAACCGCCAAAGAGTGAAAAGAAGGCGGGAGCATCTTATGCGGAAAAAGGAAAGGCGGTGGTGGATTCCTCTGTCTCGCAGGCGCAACCCCGAGTCTACAATCTTGGCCTATAGGAAGCCATCAAGCAGAGTTATGTCGTCACAGATATGAGTTTAGTTTTGCATATACTATTGTTTGTATGCTTTGCTTCATACATCTATGTGTTTGTGGTTTGTGTTTGTGACATGTTTGTCACAGGCTTTGTGATGATTCGGGACACGCTGACGCGAGCACTGTTTGATACAGGTGCGTCGTATTCTTTTCTGTCTAGCGAGTTTATAGCGCGGCTTGGGATACCTAGTCATGCAAAGACAGATAGCGTCAGAGTGGTGTTGCCGTATGGCTGTTGGATGCTTGCGGATCAAGCTTGCGATGTGGTGGTTCAGATAGGAAGTCGGGATTTTCATTTGACTGCATCTGTTTTGCCGATATCGAAATTTGACATGATTTTTGGGATGGATTGGCTTGCGGAGAAGCATGCCATGATTGATTGCCAGTCCAAAGAGATCACGTTGGGCCAGAATATCGAACAGGAGACAAAGTTCGCGGGTATGCGAGGAGTGGGCGGGACATTGATGTCTGCACTTCAGGTCATCAAGGCTGTTCAGAAGGGTGCGGAGTGTTACTTCGCACTGATTCAGGCTGTTGAGCCTAAGGCCAGTGTGTGCAAGGTTACGATTGTGGAGGAATTTACAGATGTGTTTCCCATGGATCTCCCTGAGCTACCACCCCAGCGGGAGATTGACATCACGATCGAGTTGGTGCCAGGTGCGAAACCTGTGGCCCGCTCGCCATATCGCTTCGCGCCAAAAGAGATGGCTGAGTTGAAGTTCCAATTACAAGAATTGCTGGAGCAAGGTTATATACGCCCAAGCATGTCACCTTGGAGCGCGCCTGTGCTTTTTGTAAAGAAGAAAGACGGTGGGTTGCGGTTGTGTATTGATTACCGTGAACTGAATAAGCTGACCGAGAAGAATAAGTATCTGATACCCCGGATTGATGAGTTATTCGATCAGCTGGTGGGCTCGACCATCTATTCGAAGTTGGACCTGAAGTCTTGTTATTACCAGTTGAGAATTCGGGAAGGTGACATTCCCAAAATCACATTTGGAACGCGTTATGGGCACTATGAGTTCACCATCATGCCATTTGGATTGTGCAATGCGCCCTCAGTGTTTATGGATTTGATACACCGCACGTTCCGAGAGTACCTGGATCTATTCGTGATAGTGTTCATTGATGACATCCTGGTGTACTCAAAGTCAAAAGCTGAGCATGAGACTCACTTGCGTTTGGTGTTGAATACGTTGAGGTAAAATCAGCTCTATGCCAAGTTCTCAAAGTGCGAGTTTTGGCTATCGTCAGTGGCGTTCCTAGGCCATGTGGTGAGTGGAGCGGGCATTACAGTGGATCCAGTGAAGATAAGGGCCATACAAGAATGGCCAATGTTATCTTTTGTCCCCGAAGTCAGGAGTTTCCTTGGACTTGCGGGCTACTATAGAAGATTTGTGGAAAACTTCTCACGGATTGCTTTGCCGCTAACCACATTGATGCGAAAAGTTCAGAAGTTCATTTGGACGCCAGAGTGCGCACGAGCTTCTGAAGAGCTGAATGTTCGGTTGACCACGGCGCCGGTGTTGTCTTCGATAAGTGGGACCGATGGATTTGTGATTTATAGTGATGCCTCAGGGAGCGGCTTAGGCTGCGTTCTTCTGCAGAATGACAAGGTAATTGCTTATGTCTCATGCCAACTAAAGTTGTACGAGCGAAATTATCCCGTCCATGATTTGGAGTTAGCGGCAGTGATTTTTGCACTCCAGTTGTGGCGACACTACCTTTATGGAGTGAAGGTGGAGATCTATAAAGATCATAAGAGCCTAAAGTGCCTATTGGAGCAAAAGGATTTGAATATGCGACAACGAAGGTGGTTGGAGTTCCTTGGGGACTACACTTTTGAGATTCACTATACGCCCGGGAAGGAGAATTTTTTCGCGGATGCCTTGAGTCGGAGGGTTCCGGCTAGAGCGAATTGGTTACAAAGGCATGATGAACGTCTTATCCAAGAATTGGAAGCATTAGAAATCTATTGTGTTGACAAGAATTCCACTGCCACTGCATGTTTGAACTGGACCGAGGTGCAATGTGACCTTGCGGACCGAGTTCGACGGGCAACGGAGTTGGATGAAGATCTCTTACACTATGTGAACGAAGGGCCAGAAGGCAAATTCTCCTGGAATGACGGTCTTTTGCGAAAGTGGGCCATTTGTGCATCCCAAATGTGGGAAATTGAGGGAAGAACTGATGTATGAAGCACATTATACAAAGTATTCCATTCACCCCGGGAGCACGAAGATGTTCAACGATATGAAGAAGCTTTTCTGGTGGCTATTTGAGGGAAGAACTGATATCAAGAGAGATGTTGCCCTTTATGTATCCAAATGCCAAACATGTGCGATGGTGAAAGCGGAATGCCAAAAGCCTAACGGTTATTTGAAGTCGCTGCCGATCCCAGAGTGGAAATTTGATGATATTTCCATGGATTTTGTGCACGGGTTGCCGAGATCGCAGCGAGGAAATGATTCCATTTGGGTGATTGTTGACCGGCTAACGAAAGTGGCACATTTTCTCCCGAACAGGAGGGATGATTCAGTTGAAAGTTTGGCAAAATTATATATTGACCAGATTGTGCGGCTTCACGGTGTTCCTCGGAGCATCGTAAGTGATCGAGATGGGCGATTCACGTCAAATGACTGGAGGCTAGTTCACCGACTGTTGGGCACGAAATTGACTTTCAGAACGACCTTTCATCCCCAAACGGATGGCCAAACTGAACGTACCAACAGAACGATGGAGGACATGCTCCGAATGTGCGCCCTCGACTTCGGAAAGAGATGGGAAGATCATCTTTATATGGTGGAGTTTGCATATAATAACAGCTACCAGGCGAGCATTGGGATGGCACCATATGAAGCTCTATATGGAAGGAAGTGTCGTACTCCCTTGGCTTGGGTAGAAGCGGGCGAAGCTCGAGTTTTTAAACCAAATGAGGTTGATGAAGCAAACTCAACCATACAGACTATTCGAGAGAGGCTACTTATTGCTCAAGATCGACAAGCTAAGTACTACAACGCCAAGCACCAGAACGTGGAATTCGCGGTTGGCGATTGGGTCTACTTGAAGATCAAATCATTCAAAGGTGTCTCCCAGATTCGACACTTGAAAAAGTTGAGTCCAAGATATTTGGGTCCTTTTGAAGTGGTTGAGCTAGTCGGAGAAGCGGCTTATCGGCTAGCTCTGTCGGCAGACTTGAGTGGATTACATGATGTATTTCACATCTCGGTGCTTCGGAAGGCCGTTAAAAATCCAGCTCAAGTGATCGCGGATGATCCTGTGCCGGTGGAGTATGGGCTAACAACGAGAGTTAGACCCATTCAGATCGAGGATCGAGCCGAGAAACAGTTGCGGAATAAGACGGTCGGCATGGTGAAAGTCCGGTGGGACAACTGCGGCCGTGAAGAACTTACATGAAGCGAGAGCAAACCATGCGAGAAGAGTTCCCCGAGCTATTTCTGTAATCCGTGGAGAGAATTATCTTGTAACATACAAATTTTTAATGTTATAACTTTTTGGTTGTTGATTGCTTGTTGCCTTCCTGTGTCTTAATTTCACGGACGAAATTTCTTGTAGGAGGGGAGGGTTGAAACAACCCAATTTTTCTTAGAAGGGAATTTTTGGGTGACACGGCCTGGGACACGGGCGTGTCCCAGGGCGTGTCAAGTTGGAGTCGACGATTTGGCCGCGAGGTCGACGAAATTTGGAGTCGACGATCGTCGAACAGTAAACACGGCCTGGGACACGGGCGTGTCCCAGGGCGTGTCTAGCCCGTGTCGACGATCGGCCTGGGAGTCGACGTTTTTCGCTCGACGGTGTGTTGAGAGAAGGCACACGGCCAAGGACACGGGTGTGTCCAAGGCCGTGTCATGTGTTCGAAGAAATTTGCTTGACGATCGTCGAGTGTCGAGATGTGATCGTCGAGTTTCGAGAAGTGGGTGAACACGGCATGTGACACGGGCGTGTCACAGGGTGTGTCCCTTCGGGTCGACGAACTCAGCCCGATGAATTTTGCGCTAGGGCGTGTCTTAGTACCATGTATGGGCACACGGCCTGGGACACGGTCGTGTCACAGGCCGTGTGAGTCTCGGGCAATTTTGGGATTATTTTTGCCGATGAACACGCCCACAGACACGGGCCTGTCTGAAGGCGTGTTGGGTGACACGGCCCATGACACGGGCGTGTCCTATGGGCGTGTCACTGATTTGGATAAGTCGGTGAGCACCGTTTGAGGCACACGGCCATGGACACGGCCGTGTCACAGGCCGTGTCAGGCAAAATTTAGCTTTTCTGGCAAAATCATGGCCGTCCGTTCCTTCAGCTGGGATCCAATGGCTGAACTGCCTCCCTATTTCTTTAAGGCCATGAATGAGAAAAGAAAGCTCATTTCTCACATTTGGTCTTCTCTTTCTTCATTACTAGTGAGAGAACGGGAGAGGAAGAAGGAGGAGGAGGCAAGGGGCTGGTCACCGGTGGTGCTGCAGTTTACCGACAAGAGATCCGAAGACGGCGTTGCGGAGGAAAAGCTCTTGTGATTCGTTCAAACTAGCTTGGAGCTCATGGCACCAAAGAGGGCTTCGAGGGTAACGACCTTTCTTCCTAGCCATGTGAAGGCTTCAGTTTGGCATATGTTTGTGATTCCCCCACCAAGAGGTGGCTGTTTTGGGAGTCTTTTGGGTGATTCATGAAATCCCCTTTGTTGGCATATAGATTTAGAAATGGAGTACGGAATAGGCATGATGTGTGAAGCCCATCTGGACAGGTTGGTCTGGATTGGTGATGTTGCATACGAACCGGAGAAGACTCTGTGATAAACGTGTCGTTTAATGAGTAACGGGTTATTCCTGTGAAGAGGAGTAGCAGGAAGTACTGGAGTGGTAGTCCAGGAAAATATCCGTGTTATGCTTTTGGGTCAGACCTGTGAATGAGGCACATGAAGTACTGGTGTGACCAGGAAAGGCCCTTTGTGATGTTTGATGTCGTAAGGTGTCCACCTGTGAAGCGAGTAATAGGAAGTACTGGCATGGTAGTCAGGAAAGACCCTGGACATTTGTGATATTTGCGGTGTCCACCAGTGAAGAGAGTAACAGGAAGTACTGGGGTGCCCAGGAAAGACCCGCTGTTCTGATAAGAAATTGTGTGTAAGAGAAATACCCAGGTTGTGTGCCAAGAACAGGATTGGTGAGACCGACCCGCGCCTTTGATTAAGCCATGAGTACGCTGTACCCGGAGAAGGCAAGGTGATTTGAGCAACGGGGTGTGGAGGATCCGACCTGCGTTATGTCCGTCCCACGTGGACAAAAAGGTGCGGTCTGTTGGAGCCCAAAGCGAGAGTCTTAGGCCTGCACGCCATGACACAATGGGGGGCTACGGGCCATCCCGGTGTTGTAAGACTAGAACCCCGGCTGCATGCCTTTAGTAAATGCTCAAGCGAATTACCATTAGGTTGTGACCCTGATACGGTGGTGGGCAAGAGCTTTGCCGGAACACCAAGAATGTACCCTGAGTGCACGGACAGTTGGGCCAGGTGGCGAACGATTGTGATGGCATGTGTGCGTGAAAGCACATTTTATGAGATATTTTGCCATGCTTGTGATATGATATGCCTGCAGGGAAGATTACTGCTGCCCCGAGAAAAGGGGTAGGGTCATTATAATTTGGTCAGCTGAATGCTGACCGTTGCCTCTGTTTGCCACCGTTGGGTGGATTGTCCCTGTACAGGTGCTGGAGAGCCTAGCGGGATGCATAAAGGTTGATGTCCCTGCTGCTGTTGTTGTTGTTGCTGCTAGCCCTCGAAGGCTTATGATACTTATTATGTTTTCTTTTATTGTGGCCGGTCTGCGCCCAATCTTTTTAGTCCACTGTTTGAAAGCCATGTAAGGCCATAAGGCCAGCTTTTGTACTCTTGTAGGACATTCCTATGGAAGATATATACAACGTGAGGTTGTGTTATATGTTGGACATTCACTTGTGGAGTTCACGTTTTCGTATAGTCTTCCACTAGAATGCTTTGTGTTAGGTGCGCTGCGTACTCTGATATCATCCCGTAGCTTCATCGTCTGTTTTGTGGTATATGTTGTGGGGCCCCGGCCGGACCTTCTAGTATATACCATATGAACGGATGGGGTTGTTACATTTATCATGAAATCACCAACAATGGTTATTTCTGCAACTATATCAGCCAAGTCAGTGTCTGAATCAATTATATCTATTATTTCAGTTAGAGGGGCAGCCTCTGCTGAATCATCAAACCTATCAAAATCTGCTGCTACCGTTGTTGCATAGGAAGGAACTGGAACTTCTTCATAGAACATCTTGTAACACCCCCTATCCATCACATAGCATATAGCAGTAGGTCCGGCCGTGACCCGACGTCATATACCACAGACAGACCAGGTGGTTACTCAATGGAATACCATCCAACTATTAACCAACGTCTTACACAGAGTCATTCTAGCGGAAGCAATTATTAAACGTTGCAAATTAAAGAACCCAGCCACAAGCATGAATGTCCACTACAAAACCCAATAGGAATGAAGTACAATACACAAGTACAACGTCCTTAAGGCCTTACAATTGTTTACTCAAATAAAATGTGTATTCCATACCACGGCGCGCAGGCCGGTCACACATGAATAAACAAGTAAACACTCAAAATAGGCCTTCGAGGGCCGACTTCACAACTTGGGCATTGGCAAACAAAAGCAACGGTCAGTTATGCTGACCAAATTATAACGATCCCGCCCCCATAATCGGGGCGGCGATGCTCTTTCCCTGAACTTTGTTAGCATAACCAAGCAGTATAGTGAATAAACACTTCATCACAGGCATGGGCACACACGGTCTCACACCCCGTGCTCCCAGTGCACATTCTCGGTGAACCGGTCAACGTCATGTCAATTTAAGCCATAGACGTCTCGGTCTCACCACCGCCACTAGGACGGCCAATCTCGTGAGCATTTAGGTCCTTCCGGCCGATGTTACGTCAATTTAAGCCATAGACAACCCGATACCTCCTATCTATGCAAACGACAAGTCCCACGTAACTTTAGGTCGCTTGTACCGAACGACATAGACCATGCACGGTTCCTCTTAACTCGTTGCTCAAAAACGCAATGTCAATTTAATCCATATGCGCGGGTTAGCTCCCCGAGTCCCAAATTGTTTACACACATCACATAACCCAGTTATGTTCAAGTTGGCTCCTAGGACACCATGTTGGCAGAATCACGCATCTGTCTAGTTTTTCGGGTTCATCTTAGAGTTAATACCCTAGGCTCCCTGTTGCAATCTACCGCATAGAAAACCCGAAAAACAATCATTCGCATGAAGTCTTCTCCGGCCATTCATGCAATGCAACATCACCGATCCAGACCAACTTGTCCGGGTAGGCTTCACACATCATGCCTATGTCCGTTCTCGATTACGGACTCTACATGTACACAACAGGGACTATTCATGTCTATACGAAGGAACGCCTGAAATCACAGCAAACTCGCGAGATCGGAGGACTTCACATGTCCTAGGATGAGAATTGTTACACTAGCATTTTTCCTTGGCCCTGTGGAAATGTATGCAGATGAAAAGCACTGCAATCTCCTCGCCTCTGTAGATCCGATGTCGGCTTGCGATTTGGAGCCCCGAAGCTCCGCCGGTGACCGGATGTAGCCTCCTTTCTTCTTCCATGCTCTCCCCTCTCTCTAAACTTTTGAAAGAGAATAATCTAAGTGAAATGGGATTTTCAAAGCCCAAAACTCGGGTATATCCAAGCAAGAATAGCCCACAGACGTCGGATCCCAAAATACGGAAACGGACGGCCACGATGCGGAGCTGAAATGCAAAATCTGGGCCGAACACGGCCTGTGACACGCCCGTGTCCCGGGTCGTGTTCCCCATTCGCTGTCGAAACCGACGCGTCCCAAAAAAAAACACGGGCACCTGATATGCCCGTATTTGACCTGACATGCCTGTGTCATCCAGTACACCCCCGTGTTCCCGGGCGAGTTCCTCCATCGATACAGGACCAACACGAACCCGAGAAGCACACGGGTCTTGGATACGCCCGTGTCCCATTTAACATGTCAGTATCATATCCAAACATGCCTGCGCTCCAGGCCGTGTTCCACACCCAACTCAACTCGGCCAACCACCTGAGAAGAACACGGCCTGGGACACGCCCGTGTCTCAGGCCATGTTCGCTGCTCGACGATCGTCGACTCCAAAATTCGTCGACCTCTCGACCAGATCGTCGACCCGAGCACGACACGCCCCTGGGACATGCCCGTGTCCTAGGCTGTGTGCCCCCTGCCAAATTCCAAACTTGGCTCAAAATGTCTCCCGTCGCACTTTTGAGTTTCGGGGCGTTACACATCTCCCCCTGGTTGGTTTCAGAGGGTCTTGAAGCTAGTCCTCCAGAAGAAGGAATAAAAGAGAGAGCAGCAATTCTGGTAGAGAGAGAAATGATGGAGGTAGAGGGAGGAGCAATAACATTTGCTATTAGTTGCCCAAGGGTGGGAGAAATGAAAGCAAGAATGGTGGAGGAGGAGACAACAGATTGAAGGTAGGCTGAGAGGAGGTGGATGGAATATCAGAAGGATGAGTTTGGAGTGGAGATTAAGGTGGTGGAGATGGAATATCCTCATGGATGATAATGAGAGAATGTGGAGGTTATGGTTGTGGAAGAGGTGAAGGTGGTTATTGTAACGTCCCAAAACTCAAAAGAGCGGCGGGAGGCGTTTTGAGCCAATTTTGGAATTTGGCAGGGGGCACACGGCCTGGGACACGGGCGTGTCCCAGGGCGAGTCGTGTTTGGGTCGACGATTTGGCCGAGAGGTCGATGAATTTTGAAGTCGACGATCATCGAGAATCGAACATGGCCTGAGACACGGGCGTGTCTTATGGCGTGTCGAGCTCATGTCGACGATCTGCAAGGGAAGTCGACATTTTCACTCGACGGAGTGTCGATACAGGGAACACGGCCTAGGATACGTGCGTTTCCAAGGCAGTGTCGGGTGGTCGACGAACTGCGCTCGACGAAGTGTCGAGATAGTGAATACGACCTAGAGCACAGGCGTGTTTGGGTTTGACGCGGGCGTGTCAAATTGGACACAGGCGTGTCCAAGACCCGTGTGTGTCTCGGGTTGGTGTTGGTCCTGTGTTGATGGAGGAACACGCCCGACAACACGAGAGTGTGCTGGATGACATGGGCGTGTCAGGTGAAACACGAGCATGTCGGATGCCCGTGTGCTTTTTGGGGCGCGTCGATTTCAACGGCGAATGGGGGACACGACCCTGGACATGGTAGTGTCACAGGCCGTATTCAGCACAGATTTTACTTTTCAGCTCCAGATTGTGGCCGTTTGTTTCTTTATTTTGGTATCCGATAGTTGGGGGTGGTTGCTACTGGGATATTCCCGGGAATAGGGTTTCAAATCCCTCACTTCTTTCACATAAGTCTCTTTCTAAATTCTAGAGAGAGGGGAGAGCAAGGAAGAAGAAAGGAGGCTAAATCCGATCACCGGCGGAGCTTCGGGGCTGCAAATCGCGAGCCGACTTCGGATCTATAGAGGCAAAGAAACTGCGATGCTTTTCATCTGCATAAATTTCCATGGCATCGAGGAAAAATGCTAGGGTAATGATTCTCTACTTGAGCATGTGAAGCTCTTTTTTCCTTTGCATAGGAAGCCCGCTGTCGCGAGTTTGCGGTGAGTTGAGGCATTCCTTCGGGTAGACATGAATAGTCCCCATTGTGTACATGTAGAGTTCATAATCGAGAACAAATATAGGCATGATGTGTGAAGCCTACCCGGACAAGTTGGTCTGGATCGATGATGTTACATTGCATAAATGGCTGTAGAAGACTCCGTGTAATTGGTTGTTTTCGAGTTTTCTACGTGGTAGATTGTAGCAGGGAGCCTTGGTGACTAACCTCGAGGTGCACCCGGAAAACTGGGCAGATGCGTGATTCTGCCATCTTGGTGGCTTGGGAGCTAACTTGTACATAACTGGGCTATGTGATATTGTGTCTTCGATTCGCAGGCTTCGGGGAAGCTTAACCCGCGCCGATAACTTTAAGTGTCATGGCGAAGTGAGCAACGGGTTGAGTGGAACTGTTCCTGCTCTATGCAATTCGGTGCCTACCGAGGGCATAGAGGTCGGGTCTTATGCTGTCGATGATTTCAAGTGTCATGATTTCTGCCTCAAAGACTCAAATGCTCATGAGATGTGCCGTCCGAGTGGCGGTGGTGAGACCGCAGCTTTGACCGGGTTCACCGAGAATGTGGCCTGAGAGCACGGGGTGTGTGGCCGTGCGTGCCTACGACTGTGATGTAGTGTTATTACTATATAATGCTTGGTTATACTAATAAAGTGCAGGGAAGGAGCATCGCCGCCCCGAGTTTGGGGGCGGGATCGTTATAATTTGGTCAGCATAGCTGACCGTTCCCTTTGTTTGCCACTGTTGCGGTGGATTGTTGCTTGCAGGTGATGTAGGACCAAGCAGTAAATAGCGGGCTAAAGCCCAAGTTGCTGAGCCGGCCCTCGAAGGCCTAAATATTGAGTGTTTATTTGCTTTATTCATGTGTGACCGGCATGCGAGCCGAGGTTTGCAAAACATGTAATATGAGTAAACAAATGTAAGGCCGTAAGGTCATCGTACTTGTGTTTTGTACTTCATTCCAATTGCTTTGAGTAGTGAACATTCATGTTTGGTTGGGTTCTTTAACTTGTATCCTTAAATTGCTTCCGCTAGAACGACTCTGTGTAGGACATTGGATAATGGTTGGATGGTTTCCATTGAGTAACCACTCTGTCTGTATGTGGTATATGGCATCGGGCCCCGGCCGGACCTACTGCTATATGTTATACGACGGATAGGGGGTGTTACAATTTGCTATCAGACTTCTGGTTTCGGTCAGTCTTAAAATGAATTCGTGGGCGAATTTTTTTAAGGGGTGGTGAACACATATGTGTGCGTCATCGTTATAACAACAAAAGAACCCATGAATGTCCACTTAGGAATGATAATACACGTGTTTGAGGAACATGTGTGTTCCTATAATTGTTTTTTGCAATTTTGTATGGTCGCTTAACGGTGTTTTGTACAACTATAGGTGACCAAAAGCGGTGTTGGGATGTCAGAACGCTGAGTTTCTGAGGATAGTAGTGCGCCAAACGATGCTCCTGCAACACCTCCATCGGCTGAAACCATACGATTGGTTGTAGAAGCAGTATTTTCCATGATCAAGGCACAGCCTGCAAGGCAAATACAGCAGTCCGCTCCTGCGATGGAGCAGGTACCTCTTCCAGAGGTTTAGCCGAGAATAGTGGAGCAGGTAGTAGTTGAGCCTTTGGTGCCAAGGCGAGCAACCGAAAGGCAGCACAAGCACTTTATGAGCTTTAATCCTCCCATGTTCTCGGGGTTGGGAACACCATCGCAAGCTGAATACTGGCTCTCCCGAGTGAAGAGAGTCCTGACAGCTACTGAGACAGAAGAGTTGTAGATGACCACTATAGCTACATTCCTGTTGGATGGTGAAGTCATGCTGTGGTGGGAAGGTTTAGAGCTGCATCTCTTGAGAGAAAGGCAACTGACGGACGTCTCGATGGAGGAGTTCTCGAGACTATTCTTGGCAAGGTACCTCCCTTCGGCACAGAGGATAGCTTTCGAGAATGAGTTCCTGAAATTGGTGCAAGGAGAGAGTAGCATGGATGAGTATCTCCACGAGTTTGCTCGATTGGGTCGGTATACTAGCTCAACGTTCGCGAATGAGGAGCGTAAGACCAACAATTTTTATGAAGGTCTGAGAGATAACTTGAGGATACTACTCTCGTGGCCGATGACGCGAGACTTCTTAACCCTGGTCAACACGACCCGGTCTTTGGAGAAGGATATGAAGAACTTGCAAGCGAAGAAAAGCTCTAGTGATAAGAGGTTGGAGTTCAAAGTACCGAACTCCTCAAAGTCTGTGTTCCGTAAGTGGAACAAGAAAGCTAGGACTTTGGGTCTAGCCCCCTCTGCTGGTGCTTCTGGGGCGACTACGAATCGGACCCCGGTCGCATGTTCCAACTGTGGGAAGCCGGGGAATTATGCTCGTGAGTGCCGTGGTGGACGGCCAAAGTCTGAGTTGAGGCCGGGAGAAACATATGAATATAAGGGCAAGGCGGTGGAGTCAACCGCATCCCATTATGCTCCGGCTCAACCAAGAGTTTATAATCTTGGCCAACATGAGGCCATTAAACAAGCGGATGTGGTGACAGGTATGGTTTAAATTTATAGCAATTCAAATTGTTTTATACTTGTTATGTGAGAGTTACCTTACCACTGCTTGTTTAGGATTTGTTTTGATTTGCGAGTATCCGGTGAGAGCACTCTTTGATACGAGAGCTTCACACTCCTTTTTTCCCGAAGAGTTCATATGGCGCATCGGAGTACCTTCTTCGATGGTGATGGGCAAACTGGACGTGTTGTTGCCCAATGGGTGTTCGATGCACGTGGAGAGAATCTATGGCGTTTAGATTCGTATTGGGAGTCAGGAGTTCCATTTGCTAGCATCGTTACTGCCGTTGGTGGAGTTCGATGTAATATTTGGCATGGACTGGCTCTCGGAGCAGCAAGCTTATATCGATTGCGGTCACAAGTAAGTCAAGTTGGGAACAGGTCGTGAGACGACTTTTACAGGCTTGAAAGGGGCGAGCAAGACGTTGATGTCTACTCTTCAGTGTGTGAAGGTGGTTCGTGCTGGTGCAGAGCTGTTCTTTACATTAGTGGAGGTTGCAAAGCATGAGCCTACGTTGGATAGTATTTCAGTGGTATCGGAGTACCCTGATGTGTTCCCTGGTGATCTTCCTGGAGCCCCGCCTCAACTGGAGATAGATTTCACGATTGAGCTAGTTCCACGTGCGAAACCTGTGTCACGCTCTCTGTATCGGCTAATGCCTAAGGAGATGGCAGAGCTGAAGGTGCAACTGCAAGAATTATTGGAGCAGGGGTATGTGCGTCCAAGTTCGTCACCTTGGAGTGCACCGGTTCTCTTTGTTAAGAAGAAGGACGGGAGCTTGAGACTCTGTATTGATTATCGGGAGTTGAATAGGCTGATGGAAAAGAACAAGTACCCGATCACAAGGATTGATGATCTATTTGATCAGTTAGTCTGGTCGACGGTTTACTGTAAGTTGGATCTCAAGTCCGGTTACTATCAGCTGAGAATAAGGGACAGTGATAAGCATAAGACAGCGTTCAGTACGAGATACGGGCATTACGAGCTTACGGTCATGCTGTTTGGGTTGACGAATGCGCCGTCGGTGTTCATTGATTTGATGAACAGAACTTTCAGGGAGTACTTGGACCATTTTATGATTGTCTTTATCGACGACATTTTGGTGTACTCGCAGAGTGAGGAAGATCACTTCAAGCATCTTCACTTGGTTTTGGAGACGCTGAGGAGGAATCAATTGTACGCCAAGTTCTCGAAATGCGATTTTTGGTTGTCCTCAGTGGCGTTCCTCGGTCATATAATAAGTGGAGAGGGGATTTCAGTGGATCTGGCGAAGATTGTTGTGATACGAGAGTTGCCTGTGCTTTCTACGGTAGCGGAAGTCCGGAGTTTTTTGGGGCTTGCCGGCTTTTACATGCGCTTCATGGAGAACTTCTCGCGAATAGCGTTACCTCTCACTACTGTTGGGTACATTGGTCAAATGTACCTGATTTGAAGAAGCCTCACCCAACTCAATGATATACATCATAATGTATTTGATGTATGTTGAGTTTACTTGTGCAGGTTATGTAATCACTGGACTGAAGCAAAAAGTTTCTAAGTCCATGTGTCGACACCTAGAGGGAAAGTGTCGACACTTAAGAAAGCTTGTGTCGACACCCAGACAAGCAGTGTCGACACTTGGAGTCATTGTGTCGACACCTGGGATGCAGAGTCGACACCAGACAGAAAGTGTCGACACTTGGAGCTGTGTCGACACTCAGTGAAGAAAAGTGCAGACAGAAAGTGTCGACACAAGGAGCTGTGTCGACACCCAGTGAAGCTATGTCTACACCAGAAAGTGTCGACACTTGGAGCTGTGTCGACACTCAGCAAAAGTCTGCAGAGACTAAGTTAAAGTGTCGACACTCAGAACAATGTGTCGACACTCAACAGAAGAGTCAGCACTTGAAGTATGTGTCGACACCCAGCACAATGTGTCGACACTCAGCTAAAGACTGTACACTTGAAGAAAGTGTCGACACAAGGAGCTGTGTCGACACTTAGCAAAGATCAGAAAGATCAACAAAATTATTCTAAGTACAAGTGTCGACACTAAGGGAATGTGTCGACACTCAGCTGAAGTCTCAACAAGAAGGTGTGTCGACACAAGGAGCTGTGTCGACACTCAGCAAGTATCAACATAGAAGACTATGTGTCGACACCAAGAAGTAGTGTCGACACTTGACAGATTCAACACAAGAAGTTGTGTCGACACAAAGGTGATGTGTCGACACTTAGAAGAATTCAGTACAGATAGAAGATCAAGTACTTGTGTCGACACTCAATTTCAGTGTCGACACCTGAAGAAGAATCTGTGTCGAGACATACAAGGACTTGTGTCGACACCTTGTAGACTTGTGTCGACACTTACACAGCATGTGTCGACACTTGGTCTATAAGTGTCGACACTTAAAGACAGAAAGTCTCGACACTTTCAGACAGTTAGAGATTTTCAAGAAATGACTGGATGACTTGACAGCTGCCGTTCCAGCCGGTCTACAGCACCTGTCAGAGATATCAGAAGTCAGTTATGGACCGGAACAGCCGGTTACCATGAAGAAGGCCTATAAATAGGCTCATACAGTTTACAGAAATAGAGTTGTTGAGGTTGATCACATTGTTGAAGAACAATTTATTAAAGTGGTACATAGAGTATCAACACAAGAAGATCTTGCAGTCCAAGTGCAGATCTAAGAAGTTGGAGAGAGAGGGCTCCATCCAAGAAATCAGCCTCTGGAACTAGGCTGAGAAGAAGGATTCAGATTCATTCTGGATCTTAAGTGGCAGAGGTCAAGGAACTACTGCATGAGGATTCAGTCTTATTCAGTTCTACTCAAGAAGCTTTGAACAAAGCTAAGTCAGATTAAATCCAGCTGAGTTCTTCCAAGAACTCATCAAGAAACTCTCAACTCCCCTCTTTTATTTCTGAGTTGTTGAGTTAATATTTGTAATACATTTTTATCTTGTAGGATCCTTTGGATCTGAGTGAATTGTAAGCCTATAATTATAAAGGCTGAGGGTAGGGCTTGTGAGCCTGAGAGTAGGAGATTGAGATCTCTAAGTGTAGGCCTTGTTGGCTGAGTGTAGGCCTTGGTTGGCTGAGTGTATGCCTTGGTTGGCTGAGTGTAGGCCTTGATTGGCTGAGTGTAGGCTTTCGGATAAAGCTGAGTTGTAAGGCTTTGGGCCTGAGGTGTAGGAACCAATTTGGGTTCTGAGACAGTGGAGGAGTTTGGCCGAATCTAGCACACTGCTAGATAGGCGAAGGGGGAAAGTGGATGTACCCATATCTTGGGGAACCACTATAAACCACTGTGTATGCTGTGCTGTGCTGTGATTGTTGCTGTGCATGCTGTGTGTTTGCTGTGATAAAATAGTTAGTATTCTGTGATATAACTGATTGCTGCCATTTAAGTTTAAAAAGGATTAGGTCACCTATTCACCCCCCCCCCCTCTAGGTGTTTAGGTATCATATCTTTCAAGTGGTATCAGAGGGAGGTTCCTCAAAAAGGACAAACAGTCTGAGGAGATCCTGTTTGGCAGATTTAGTGTAAGGCAAAACACAGATTCAAGAAATTCAAGAAAATCAAGAAACATGGGTTCCTCTGAGAATCACAAGGAATTGGGTTCCATGAAATTACCCATATGCAGGAAAGAGATCTTTGGGATCTGGAAGGAAAGGGTAAGGCTGTTTATGGAGGCCTCAGACCCTAGAATCTACATCACAGTAAAGGAAGGGCCTTTTGTGCCCATGAAGATTTCAGTTTTAGATGCAAATCAGAGAACTCCAAAGGATTTCTCTGAGATGACTAAGGATGAGATTGTCCTAGCCACAATGGACAAGAGGGCACAAAACATTATAGTGAGTGCCATAGATGATGCAACATTTCAGAATCTTATACACTGTAAGACAGCCAAGGAGATGTGGGACACTCTTATAGTGTATATGGAAGGATCTGAAGAAGTAAGACAAGATAGAAAATCCTTGCTAAATCAGGAGTATGAGAGTTTTAGACAAGGTAAAGGTGATAGCATAACTGAGTGCTACAAGAAGTTCTACAGAATAGTTAATGAACTCATGTCTTATGGAAGAGAGTTCAGTAACTATGAACTAAATGACAAGTTCCTAAGGTCCGTAACCAAAGATAGGGACACAAAGATCTGTGCCA
Source organism: Platanthera guangdongensis (assembly GCA_039583875.1). Lineage (NCBI taxonomy): Eukaryota > Viridiplantae > Streptophyta > Magnoliopsida > Asparagales > Orchidaceae > Platanthera > Platanthera guangdongensis. Next base: position 93,959,343 of record CM077147.1, read on the forward strand.
TTAGAGAAATGGCTAAGTTGGGAGAAATTCCACCTCCTACACTGTTTGGCAAGTTGTTGTCATATGAAATGCAATTGACAGTAAGGAAGGAGGAGGAGAAATCAACAAGGACTGAGCACAAGGAAAGAACTGTTGCTTTCAAGATAGAAGTTCCCAGAAAGTGCAGGAATAAGTCATCAACTCCACCTCCAGAGGTAGTTGAATCAGAATCAGATGAGTCAGTCAGCACAAATACTAAGAGCAGTGAAAGTGATGAAGACTTTGCTGCCTTCACTAGACACTTTCAGAAATTCTTGAAGAAGAAACAGTGGAGGTCAAGACCTTCTACTTCAAAGGGAAAGGAAGTCTTTTATCAGGAGAAAAAGCCTTCAAAGAAAGACAGGAAGAGGACAAAGTCAAGCAAGGCAACTGGATCTAAGATAGTGTGTTATTGCTGCAATAGACAGGGCCATGTTATTGCAGATTGTCCAGAAAAGAGAAAGGAATCTGGTGACCGGAAAAAGGCTCACTTCAAAGGCAAGAAAGAGAAGTCTTTTGTTGTCAAGAAGGAGAAGACTCTATCAGATATCTCTTCTTCAGAAACTGAGTCTGAGGCTGAAGCCTACATAGGGCTGTTTGCTGAAGAAGAAGAGGAAGAATTCATGCAGTTAATGGAGTCTATTTATGAACAAGAAGACAGTCAATGCCAAGGGCTAATGGCTTTGACAGAGAGTGCCAAAATCCTGGAGTAGCCAGGACCCAGTCAGGTACAAAGTTCAAGTTTAAATTCAGTTTCTTGTTCTAGTTCAGAATCAGATTCATCTTCATCAAGTGATGAAAGTGCATCTGAGTCTGAGGATGATATTCATCAGCTTATAGATGAATATAAAGTGCTGTTGCAAGCTTACAAGAAAAGCAAGTCCCTAGCCAAAAGTCAGGCAAAGGAAATTACTGATCTTAAAGCTGCTGCAACAGATTTTGAGAAGCAATTAGATCAAAAGCTGAATGAGATAGCCAGACTGAAACACATAACAGTGATTCAAATGGGTACTATATCATTTAAAAATGATCAAATCAAGAGTCTGGAGATCAATCTTCAGAAAGAGAGAGAGTTTGTTGCTAGGTTTTCTAAACCTAAGTCAGTGCTACCTTTAATTGATGAATTTGTTCATCATAAAGGCAAGGCTGGACTGGGCTTTATTAGACCTGCAGGGACTGAGCAGTCCAAGTCTAAGTCCAAGGGCAAAGCCCCAACATTCAACAAGGCTGCTGTAGACAAGAAAACCAAGGCTGTACCTAAGCAAAGGTACAATAAGTTTGAATGTTGGTGCTGTGGCAAAGTTGGCCATTTTGCAGTGGACTATTGGCACAATGCTAGTGCCAAAGTGAGTACCAAACTACCTGTTGGAAAGCCAGTGGTAGCTTTGTCAGATTGCAGACTAACAAGTACCAAGGACCCAAGAATTCTTTGGGTTCTAAGGTTCATTAATCTGTTTTGCAGATGAGTCCAAGTGGCCATACCCCAACATGGTACTTGGACAGTGGATGTTCCAGACATATGACTGGAACAAGAGGATTACCAAAGGACTACATTCCAGTAAAAGATGGTCCAAAAGTAACCTTTGGTGGTTCTGAAAAAGGAATCATCAAAGGATTTGGTAACATTTCTACAAACTTAGTTACCATTACTCAAGTGGCTTATGTTAAAGGGTTAAAACACAACCTAATAAGTATAAGTCAATTAAGTGATGTAGGGTATGACATCTCATTTGTTAAAAATGGTTGTCATATCAAGAGGTCAAGTGATCAAGAGATCATTTTGACAGGTTATAGGAAGAGGAATGTCTACTGTCTAGACATTATGATTGAGAACAATGGTTCTCCAGTTTGTCTTGTAGCTGATGAGAAGGTCTCTCATTGTGTCAAATGGCACAAGATGCTTGCCCATCTTAATTACAAGACTATTAGCAAACTCTTTAGCAAAGAGTTAGTGAGGAATGGTCCTCAAGTTAAGTGTGTTAAAGATGGTATTTGCTCAGCTTGTCAAAAGGGCAAGCAGACTAAATACATCTTTAGAAGCATAGAAAACAAAGATGTTGTGAGGTGTTTATACCTCTTGCATATGGATCTCTTTGGTCCAATGCCAGTTCACAGCTTAGGTAAGACGGTTTATACCTTTGTAGTTGTAGATGACTACTCAAGGTTTTCCTGGGTGTTCTTCTTAAGACAGAAATCTGAAACACCTAGTGTCTTCCATAACTTTGTCAAACAAATTCAGAATGAACTAAACAGTACAGTGGTCAAGATTAGAAGTGACCATGGTACTGAATTTCAGTCTGATAGCATGACAAAACTATGTGAAGATTTTGGGATATTTCAAGAATTCTCTTCACCTAGAACACCTCAGCAAAATGGCATTGCTGAAAGGAAGAATAGAACCTTGATAGAGGCTGGTAGGACCCTATTAAGTGATACATCACTGCTAGAGTATTTCTGGGCTGAAGCAGTTAACACTGCATGCCATGTTATAAATAGGCCTACCATCACTAAAAGGCTTAACAAGACCCCCTATGAAGTTGTGAAAGGCAGGAAACCAAACCTATCCTATTTTAGGATCTTTGGTTGCAAATGCTTCATACTTAACAATGGGAAGTCTTACTTAACTAAGTTTGATGCCAAGTCCCAAGAGGGAATTTTTGTTGGGTACAACAATAATAGTAAGGCTTATAGAGTCTACAACTTGACTACACAAGTTGTAGAAGAATCTGTGCATGTAGTTTTTGATGAGACTAAACTTATTAATAATGAGTTGTCTAGTAGTGTATGCAACCCCACAGGTTTGACAAAGAAAATGGACAAGCTTACTATAGAAGAAGTTCCTGCTGCAAGACAGCAAGTAGAAGACAGTAGCTGTTGTCCAGGGGGAGAACTACATGTGCCAATTGCTGAAGAAATTCAAGGTATACAGCATGATGCAGATGCTGAAGTGGTTCAACCAGAAGTTAGGATGCCTCCAGCCCACAGGCATCTTAGAGATCATCCAGTAGAGCTGATTATTGGAGATCCAAGACAAGGAGTTCAAATCAGGAGTAGAAACATGAATGCAGCAATCTACTCCAGCTTTCTGTCACAAGTTGAACCTAAGAAGTTTGAAGAAGCAATACAAGATCCACAATGGACTGAAGCAATGCAAGAAGAGCTTAATCAGTTCAAGAGGTGCAAGGTCTGGGAACTTGTTCCTAAACCTAAAGACCACAATGTAATAGGAACTAAGTGGATCTACAGGAATAAGATGGATGAACAAGGGGTCATCATTAAGAATAAGGCTAGACTGGTTGCTAAAGGATATAGGCAAGAAGAAGGTATTGATTTTGATCAAACCTTTGCTCCAGTAGCCAGACTGGAAGCCATAAGAATATTCTTGGCCTATGCAACCTATCAAGGATTCAAGGTATACCAAATGGATGTCAAGTCAGCATTCCTAAATGGTAATCTTAAAGAAGAAGTCTATGTGGAGCAGCCTTCAGGTTTTGTTGATCCAACTCTACCTCATCATGTCTATAGACTTAGGAAAGCTTTATATGGGTTAAAGCAAGCCCCTAGGGCTTGGTATGAAACCCTATCTAGTTTCCTCATTGAGAACAAGTTCTCAAGGGGGAAAATAGATAAGACTCTATTCCTTAGGGAATCTAGAGGCAAAGTCATACTAGTCCAAATATATGTAGATGACATTATATTTGGGTCTACTGAAAGCAGCCTTTGCAAAAAGTTTGCAAAACTTATGCAAGGTCAGTTTGAGATGAGTAGTATGGGAGAGCTGAAGTTTTTCTTGGGTCTCCAAGTTAAACAGACTGAGAGTGGTTTGTCCATTTGTCAGTCAAAGTTCACCCTAGAACTCATAAGGAAGTATGGTATGGATTCATCCAGTACCATGAAGACTCCTATAGGGTCAAGTATGTCTCTTAGCAAGGATGATGCAGGGAAACCTGTAGATGAAACCTTGTATAGAGGGATAGTTGGCTCCCTATTATACTTGACTGCTAGTAGACCTGACATCATGTATGCTACATGTGTTTGTGCCAGGTATCAAGCCTGCCCTAAAGAGTCTCATTTGACAGCAGTCAAAAAAATATTGAGATATCTAAAAGGCACTCCCTATCTAGGCCTCTGGTACCCTAGGAATGGAGATTTTGATCTAACAGGTTATTCAGATGCAGACTTTGCAGGATGCAAAGAAGATAGAAAGAGCACTACTGGAACCTGTCAATTCCTAGGTGGGAGACTAATTTCATGGAGTAGCAAAAAAGCAAACCAGTGTGGCTATCTCCACAGCAGAGTCAGAGTATGTAGCTGCAGGAAGTTGCTGTGCTCAACTTCTGTGGATACAACATCAGCTAGAGGACTATGGATTTCAGGTAAGTAGAACTCCACTTTTCTGTGATTCTACAAGTGCTATTTCAATAGCTAATAACCCTATATCTCATAGTAGAACTAAACATATTGAAATTAAATATCATTTTCTTAGGGAGCATGTAGAAAGAGAAGATATTTTACTTGAATATGTTAAAACTGATAATCAAATAGCTGATATGTTTACTAAGCCCCTAGAAGAAGCTAAGTTCAATTGATTCAAAATTGAACTAGGAATGTTAAACTTAGAGTAAGTTTACAGAATTAAAATTGGCTAAGTAAAAAAGTGTCGACACATAGACAAGTTTATGTCGACACAGAATAGTGGTGTCGACACTTCAGGAAAAAGGTGTCGACACATCCAGGATGTTGGTGTCGACACTTCAGAATGTTAGTGTCGACACATGACAAGTCAGTGTCGACACATCCAATATGGTGTCGACACTTATGTTTTACTCAGAATTTTCTAAGTAAAGTCTCGACAATGTGTCGAGTTATGTTGTGTCGATACATAATCAAGTGTCGACACATAAAATCTGTTGACTAAACTTGTGCCGACACATATGTGTCGAGACATTATAAGTCAGTGTCGACACTTATTGTCAGTGTCGACACATTTTAAGTTAGCTGTCCCGCCTGTTCATCTTCAAAATCAGAAAGGTATAAATAGGGTTCTGTCTTTGTTTGTCGACACGCTTTCAAAGTTTCGAGACCAAACCTACTGTGTCGACCCCTCTCTTTTCTAAAGACAAATTCTACAAACCCTAATGGCACCTAAGCTTGAGGAGAACGTTAACGAAGGATATGAGCTAGTGCGCGGCGCCTTCGACGATGCTGATCAAGAAATCAAGGTCGTAGTAACCCTAGTCGTCGATTCTGGGTTAGAGTACTTAGTTTCAGAACCAACTAAGATATGGAAGAAGGTGGTGCTTGAATTCCTTAATGGAGCTGCAGTAGATGAATCTCGATACAGAATCAAATCCAGAGTTCATGGAACTAAGTTCAAGGTTTCACCTAAAAATCTGAGGAAAGTGCTCCAGCTACCAAAAACTCAAGATGAAGAAGAATTACTGCATCCAAGACCAGGGAAGCTCTAACCTGGTGTGGACTTGATCCAAAGATGAAGATAGGATCTGTATTTAACAGGAAAGGCATGAATAATCAAGGAAAGTTCATGTCTGAGATTGTTGGAAAGGTCTTACTCAGTAAGCCAGGAGGGCATGACAGAGTGTCTGCCTCCATGTTCAATATAATGACAAGAATTATCTTTACTCTAAGAACTGATTGGTCAGTGATAGTCTTTGAGAAAATTAAAGAAATTCTGAAGAAGCCCAATCTGGGCAGAATCATTAGTCTATACCTAGCTGGTGTGATACCATAGGTAATGAGTACTGCTGCAGGAAGCAAGATAAACCACATGAGGAAAATGGATCTAAGGATCTTTTCAAGATGGGACAGGGTGTTGTCCAAGGAAATGCCAACCCCAGAGAAGACAATTACTGAGAAAGGCACTCCTCCAAAGAAGAAAAGGAAAACAGCTCCTGTGGAACAAGTGTCCACTAGCAGTTCTGGGAGTGAAGAACATGTTGTCTTCACTCCAGATGAGCATGAGGAAGAGCCTGCAGTGAAATCTCCTGCTGCTCAAGAGATTGCTGAGATCCAGGGGGAGCCTCCAGTTGTAGAAGAACCCTCTACACTGGACAGTGAGCAAGCCACTACCATCATACAAGAGGTACTCACTGACCTAAATACTTTAGAATATCTTAAAGAAGATGATGATTTGTCTGATGTTCCTCAGCAAACTCAGCTGCCTAGTCAAGCTCCAGATGTTGTTATAGAAGACACATCTGCTGTACAAGAAGAGATTTCTGATCCAGTAGTTGAAGAGCAAAGAATGTCTCCAGCTTCTTCACCCCCTGAATACACCATGGAAGATTTATTTCTCAATCTAGATCAAGCAGATTTTGACATGGACCAGGATGCTGCTGAAAAAGATCATGATGCTATTGAGGGGGAGCAAGTGCAAGTTATGGAAGAGCCTTTAAGGCCAGAAAATGAGAAGGCACCTGATGTGCAAGCTGACAGACCTCCAAGCCCTAAGGATAGGGTTGACATAGCCAGCATTTCTGCCTCTGAAGATGAGGAGAGTGCTAGGGCAAAGAAGAAGAAACTGTATGTCTTTAAAAGGAGAAGTCAGAGTTATAAGAAAGCTCTGCAATCTATAGCCCCACAGCCTATAGTTCAACAAGCTCCAACTGTTGATTATAGTGCATTAATGATTGCAATGCAGATAAAACTGGATGAACAGAGAAAAGCTATAGAGGCTTATGTGGATGAAGGGCAGAAGTCATTACAATTTGATCTGGCCCAAGATATAAAGTCTATAAGGTTTGAAATGAACCTTAACAAGAAGGAGATGAATGACTGCTTCCACAAAGGTGGAAATGCAGTGGTGTATTTGGCAACACACCAAGAGAAGATCAAAGAACAAGTGGATGACATAGCATTGAAACAAGGATATGTTCTTGAAAATCAGTTAAGAATGAATGACAATTTGACTGCCTCCCATAATGCTATAGTCACTGAGTTGAAGAACAAGGCTGCTGAACCTTCTACATCTTCTGCTACTATCAAAGCTGAATTTGACAAAGCCTTTCAAGAAGAAATTTTTGTTGTTAAGTCTGCAATCCAAGCCTCCCAGAAAGCCATCTCTGAACAACTTCAAAATCTCAAACCATTCTTCAAAGAGGGAATCAGATACTTGGATAGTCAAATAAGATTTCAAAAGGATGATGTCAGAGATCATATGGCTAGAGAAGTCATAAAGGGGGAGAGAGTTTTAGTCAAAGCTAGCTCTGACCATGCAAAGTGGATATCAAATTCCATCAGAGCTACACTGGGCTATCCTCCACTCTTTGATGATGACAATGTTGCTGAATCTGTGATTCAAACTGCATATATTGGAGGTGAGCAACCAGAGGTAGCTCAAGTGATATATCCTCCACCAGATTTTGACATGGTGCAAGCTGACATTCAGCAGATGTATAGCCCAACTGAAGGAAAGTCTAATGTTATTCTGGATAAAGTGGTTCAGCCTATTACTGAAGCCATGCAAGAGGCATTACAGAAGGAGGAAGAGACAAGGTTGTCTAAGAAGAGGTTTAGGGAACAAGCAGAACAAAGGCCAGACTTTGAACAGTGGAGCCCTACCTCTAGGAATATAATTTTAACTGTCTGGAAAGCTGCCAAGGATAATACTCATGACAGGAACAAATGGTTTTCTGAAGCAGAATGGAGAAAACATGAGATCAGGCAGGAAACAATAGTTCAGTATAGAAGGAAGGCAAAGATGGGAAAGCTACCTCCTACTGCAGTGGAGCCTAGCAAGTACTTTCCTAAGCCATATCACTATTTTGAGAGGCAGAAGATCAAGGCAGAAGAACTCAAAAAGAAAGATCTAAAAGGCAAGAAGGCTGCTGATGCTGAAACTGTTGATGCCCCTGTCAAAGCTAAAGTCCAAGCTGGCAAGGGAATAGTTATCAAGGAACCTGATCAGAAATAGATTAAGATTTTACTTGAAGATTATTTTGTAATCTTTTAAATGTAAAACTTTTTTTTGTAAACTACTGAAAATGTATGAGAAAAATGTTAGAACAATATATGATCAATATATTTCATGATTGTTCTGTGAATGTGTCTATTTCTTATTTGTTCTGAATTGATGAATGTGTATACATGTGTGAATTAATACATGTTTATGTTTACCCTGCTGAATATAACCTGCTTTACATCATTTTGTAATTTTTAATTATGAATGGTGTATATCATTGACTAAGGGTTATGACTTCTCCAAATAGGGGGAGATTGTTGGGTACATTGGTCAAATGTACCTGATTTGAAGAAGCCTCACCCAACTCAATGATATACATCATAATGTATTTGATGTATGTTGAGTTTACTTGTGCAGGTTATGTAATCACTGGACTGAAGCAAAAAGTTTCTAAGTCCATGTGTCGACACCTAGAGGGAAAGTGTCGACACTTAAGAAAGCTTGTGTCGACACCCAGACAAGCAGTGTCGACACTTGGAGTCATTGTGTCGACACCTAGAGGGAAATTGTCGACACTTAAGAAAGCTTGTGTCGACACCCAGACAAGCAGTGTCGACACTTGGAGTCATTGTATCGACACCTGGGATGCAGAGTCAACACCAGACAGAAAGTGTCGACACTTGGAGCTGTGTCGACACTCAGTGAAGAAAAGTGCAGACAGAAAGTGTCGACACAAGGAGCTGTGTCGACACCCAGTGAAGCTGTGTCTACACCAGAAAGTGTCGACACTTGGAGCTGTGTCAACACTCAGCAAAAGTCTACAGAGACTAAGTTAAAGTGTCGACACTCAGAATAATGTGTCGACACTCAACAGAAGAGTCAGCACTTGAAGTATGTGTCGACACCCAGCACAATGTGTCGACACTCAGCTAAAGACTCTACACTTGAAGAAAGTGTCGACACAAGGAGCTGTGTCGACACTTAGCAAAGATCAGAAAGATCAACAAAATTATTCTAAGTACAAGTGTCGACACTAAGGGAATGTGTCGACACTCAGCTGAAGTCTCAACAAGAAGAAGGTGTGTCGACACAAGGAGCTGTGTCGACACTCAGCAAGTATCAACATAGAAGACTATGTGTCGACACCAAGAAGTAGTGTCGACACTTGACAGATTCAACACAAGAAGTTGTGTCGACACAAAGGTGATGTGTCGACACTTAGAAGAATTCAGTACAGATAGAAGATCAAGTACTTGTGTCGACACTCAATTTCAGTGTCGACACCTGAAGAAGAATCTGTGTCGAGACATACAAGGAGTTGTGTCGACACCTTGTAGACTTGTGTCGACACGTACATAGCATGTGTCGACACTTGGTCTATAAGTGTCAACACTTAAAGACAGAAAGTCTGGACACTTTCAGACAGTTAGAGATTTTCAAGAAATGACTGGATGACTTGACAGCTGCCGTTCCAGCCGGTCTACAGCACCTGTTAGAGATATCAGAAGTCAGTTATGGACCGGACCAGCCGGTTACCATGAAGAAGGCCTATAAATAGGCTCATACAGTTTACAGAAACAGAGTTGTTGAGGTTGATCACATTGTTGAAGAACAATTTATTAAAGTGGTACATAGAGTATCAACACAAGAAGATCTTGCAGTCCAAGTGCAGATCTAAGAAGTTGGAGAGAGAGGGCTCCATCCAAGAAATCAGCCTCTGGAACTAGGCTGAGAAGAAGGATTCAGATTCATTCTGGATCTTAAGTGGCAGAGGTCAAGGAACTACTGCAGGAGGATTCAGTCTTATTCAGTTCTACTCAAGAAGCTTTGAAGAAAGCTAAGTCAGATTGAATCCAGCTGAGTTCTTCCAAGAACTCATCAAGAAACTCTCAACTCCCCTCTTTTATTTCTGAGTTGTTGAGTTAATATTTGTAATACATTTTTATCTTGTAGGATCCTTTGGATCTGAGTGAATTGTAAGCCTATAATTATACAGGCTGAGGGTAGGGCTTGAGAGCCTGAGAGTAGGAGATTGAGATCTCTGAGTGTAGGCCTTGTTGGCTGAGTGTAGGCCTTGGTTGGCTGAGTGTAGGCCTTGGTTGGCTGAGTGTAGGCCTTGATTGGCTGAGTGTAGGCTTTGGGATAAAGCTGAGTTGTAAGGCTTTGGGCCTGAGGTGTAGGAACCAATTTGGGTTCTGAGACAGTGGAGGAGTTTGGCCGAATCTAGCACACTGCTAGATAGGCGAAGGGGGAAAGTGGATGTACCCATATCTTGGGGAACCACTATAAACCACTGTGTATGCTGTGCTGTGCTGTGATTGTTGCTGTGCATGATGTGTGTTTGCTGTGATAAAATAGTTAGTATTCTGTGATATAACTGATTGCTGCCATTTAAGTTTAAAAAGGATTAGGTCACCTATTCACCCCCCTCTAGGTGTTTAGGTACCATATCTTTCAACTACTTTGACGAGGATGGACCAAAAGTTCGTTTGGACGCCGGAGTGCGCGCTAGCTTTTGAGGAGTTGAAGTATCGGTTGACCACGGCGCCTGTGCTGAGTTCGCCGAGTGGGACCGAAGGCTTTGAAATCTACAGTGATGCTTCAGGCAGTGGTTTGGGTTGCGTGCTACTGCAGCATGGAGGCGTTATAGCGTATGGCAAGAGATAGCTGAGAAGTGCACGAGAGGAATTATCTGGTCCATGACTTGGAGTTAGCGGCCGTGATTTTTGCCTTGAAGCTATGGAGGCACTACTTGTATGAGGTAAGGGTCGATATTTATACCGACCATAAAAGCCTGAAATATTTGTTGGATCAAAAAGTTCTGAACATGCGGAAGTGTAGGTGGATGGAGTTCCTAGGGGACTATACATTCAAGATACACTACGTACCTCGTAACGGCAATGCGGTTGTGGACGCGTTGAGTCATAGGGCCCCAGCTCAAGCCAATTGGTTGTGGGTCCATGACGAGCGGTTGGTTCGGGAGTTGGAGGCGTTGGAGATCTCTTGCATAGACAAGCAGTCGAGTGCTGAGGCGCTATTAAACTGGATGGAAGTTTAGTATGACCGGGCTAATCAGATTCGACAGGCTTTGGATGTGGATAGCAGCATGAAGCAGCTCATGATAGAGGCTCTGGATGGGTCAAATTCCCAATATTAGGTTGTGTATGAATTGCTTTGGAAAGATGGTCGTTTGTGTGTCCCAGATGTGGGCACTTTGCGGGTGGAATTGTTGTACGAGGCGCATCATACCAAGTACATGATTCACCCAGGGAACACGAAGATGTACTGCGATGTGAAGAAATTGTTCTGGTGTCCAGGACTGAAGAATTATGTGGCACTTTACGTGGCGAAGTGTCAAACTTGCGCCTTGGTGAAGGCGGAGTGCCAAAAGTCGGGAGGATTCTGGAACTCCTTACCTATTCAGGAATGGAAGTTTGACGACATTACCATGGACTTTGTGCACGAGTTTCCAAGGTCGTAAAGGGGGAACGACACCATTTGGGTGGTCGTAGATCGTCTAACGAAGGTGTCGCACTTCATTCTGCATAGGAAGGATGATCCGGTTGAGAAATTGGCAAAGTTGTATGTAGACAATATTATGTGGCATCACGGTGTGCCCCGCAGCATCGTGAGTGACCGAGATGTGCGGTTCACGTCCAATTATTGGAGGCTGGTGTAGCAAATGTTGGGCACAAAGTTGAGTTTCAGCACAGCCTTTATCCGCAAACGGATGGGCAGACCGAGTGGTTCAATAGGACAATGGAAGACATGCTTCGCATGTGCGTCCTGGATTTCGGAAAACAGTGGGAAGACCACCTTTACTTGGTGGAGTTTGCGTACAATAATAGCTACCAGGCAAGCATACGAATGGCGCCCTTCGAGGCCCTTTATGGTAGAAGATGTCGCATGCCGTTGTCTTGGTTAGAAACGTGCGAGTCAAAGTTGTACAAGCGACAAGAGATGCTACTTATTTGGTGCGAACCATTCGGGAGAGGATGCTAACCGCTCAGGACTGCCGGGCTAAGTAATATAATGTCAAGCACAGGAATGTGGACTTCGCTGTTGGCGATTGGGTGTACTTGAAGATCAAGACGTTCAAGGATGTCTCGTGGGTGCGACGCTTAAAGAAGCTAAGCCCAAGGTACCTTAGAACGTTTGAGGTTCTGAAGAGGATTGGTGAAGCCGATTATCGACTGAAGCTATCAGTGGAGCTTAGTGGTCTACATGATGTATTCCATATATCGGTGCTACGGAAGGCGGTGCAAGAGCCTTCGCATGTGATCGCGGTAGATCAAGTGGCAGTGGATAATGGGTTGACGATGAAGGTCAAGGGTGTACGAATTGAGGACTCGGAAGTCAAGCGGCTACGCAATAAAGAGATCAGGATGGTCAAGGTCCGTTGGGACAATTGCGGTCGGGAAGAGCTCTCTTGGGAGCGAGGGCAGACCATGCTTGAGGAGTACCCGGAGTTATTTTACTCAGGTACCGTTTAAGTTTTATGTTTCTTTCCTTTATATAATTTCGAGGATGAAATTCTTTTAAGAGGGAGAGAGTTGTAATGCTCCGAAACTCAAAAGAGCGACGGAAGGCGTTTTGAGCCAAGTTTGGAATTTGGCAGGGGGCACACGGCCTGGGAAACGGGCGTGTCCTAGCGCGTGTCGTGTTTGGGTCGACTATTTCGCCGAAAGGTCGACAAATTTTGAAGTCGACAATCGTCGAGCAGCATACACGGCCTGAGACACGGGCGTGTCGTGCTCGTATCGACGATCTACCAGGGAAGTCGACATTTTCGCTCGATAGAGTATCGAGACAGGGAACACGGCCTAGGACACGGGCGTGTCCAAGGCCGTGTCGAGTGGTCGAGGAAATACGCCCGACAAAGTGTCGAGACAGTGAACACGGCCTGGAGCCCAGGCGTGTTCGGGTTTGACACGGGCGTGTCAAATTGGACACAGGCGTGTCCAAGACCCATGTGTGTCTCGGGTTGGTGTTGGTCTTGTGTTGATGGAGGAACACGCCCAGGATCACGGGCGTGTGATGGATGACACGGGCATTTCAGGTCAAACACGGGCATGTCGGTTACCCATATGCTTTTTGGGGCACGTCAGTTTCGATGGCTAATGGGGGACACGACCCTGGACACGGGCATGTCACAGGCCGTGTTCAGCCCAGATTTTACTTTTTAGCTCTAGATCGTGGCTGTTCGTTTCTTTATTTTGGGATTCGACGGCTGGGGGTGGTTCCTACTGGGATATACTCGGGAATAGGGTTTCAAATTCCTCACTTCTTTCACATAAGTGTCTTTCTAAAGTCTAGAGAGAGGGGAGAGCAAGGAAGAAGAAAGGAGGCTAAATCTGGTCACCAGTGGAGCTTCGGGGCTCCAAATCGCGAGCTGACTTCGGTTCTACGGAGGCAAAGAGATTGCGGTGCTTTTCATTTGCATATATTTCCATGGCACCAAGGAAAAATGCTAGGGTAACGATTCTCTACTTGAGCATGTGAAGCTCTCTTTTCCTCTGCAAAGGAAGCCCTTTCTCGCGAGTTTGCGGTGAGTTGAGGCATTCCTTCGTGTAGACATGAATAGTCCCCATTGTGTACATGTAGAGTCCGTAATCTAGAACAGATGTAGGTATGATGTGTGAAGCCTACCCGGACAAGTTGGTCTGGATCGGGGATGTTCCATTGCATAAATGGCCGGAGAAGACTCCATGCAATTGGTTGTTTTTCAGGTTTTTTATGCGGTAGATTACAGTAGGGAGCCTTGGGGACTAACCTCGGGGTGCACCTGGAAAACTGGGCAGATGCGTGATTCTGCCATCTTGGTGGCCTAGGATCCAACTTGTACCTAACTGGGATATGTGATATTGTGTGTTCGATTTGCGGGCTTCGGGGAAGCTTAACGCACGCCGATAACTTTAAGTGTCATGGCGAAGTGAGTAACAGGTTGAGTGGAACCGTTCCAGCTTTATGCAGTTCGGTGCCTACCGAGGGCATAGAGGTCGGCTCTTAGGCTATCGATGATTTCAAGGTTCATGACTTCTGCCTCAAAGACTCAAATGCTCACAAGATGTGTCGTCCGAGTGGCGGTGGTGAGACCGTGGCTTTGACCGGGTTCACCGAGAATGTGCCCTGAAAGCACGGGGTATGTGGTCGTGCGTGCCTACGACTGTGATGTAGTGTTATTACTATATAATGCTTGGTTATACTAATAAAGTGCAGGGAAGGAGCATCGTCGCACCAAGTTTGGGGGCGGGATCGCTATAATTTGGTCAGTATAGCTGACAGTTGCCTTTGTTTGCCAACGTTGCGGTGGATTGTTGCTTGCAGGTATTGCAGGACCAAGCGGTAAATAGCGGGCTAAAGCCAAAGTTCCTGAGTCGGCCCTCGAAGGCCTTGTTGGAACACCCTATTACTAATTTGGGTCAGGATCACTATGTCTCTAGGAACCTTTGCTTGACCTCCTGTATAGCTCAATAGGTCAATTAGAATTGAGTCTAAGGGTTAGAAGACTAGGTTTGGAAGCTGCCCTGAAGACCAGGATTCTCTGTCTGGAGACTAAGTCTGATCGTCGAGCTCAGCACAACGATTCGTCGAACTCCGATCGACGATCGTCTAGCTCAACCTCGACATATCGTTGAACTCCATTCGACGATCGCTGAGCTCAACTTCATTATATCGTCGAACTCCATTCGACGATCGGTGAGCTCAGGTCGACGATTTTGACTCTGCTTTGGATCTTTATCTCTGAGCTCAGTTCGACGATCTTTGAGCTCAGATCGACGATATTTTGCCGCTGTATATTTCCAGATCGCTGAGCTCAGCTCGACGATAGCAGAGCTCAGTTTGACGATTTCAGATAACTTCCAGGATGTTTCTAAATTCAAATTCAAATCAGTTAGGAGTTATTCTGCAATTAATTCAGAGATTTCCTAGCCGTTTTCATTCATTTCTGGACCAAGTTTCAAGGAATCTTTAAAGGAATATTTCTGTGGACTTTCCTCCAGAAGAGATTATGCAATTAAGGATGCAATTAATGCAGGCCAACGGCTATCCTTGACAGAGAATGTTATTATATTCTATACCAGAGAATAAAAGACAGAATTTTTGAATCACTCACAGAACAGAGAATAGAGATTACAGAGACACATTCAAAAATCTTCTGTCTCAAAGAATTCTCAAGAACACACATCCAAGGAGATCAAGCTGTCTCAAATCTTCAGATCTTTTTAGTTTTCAAAGTGTTCAAGGCCAACATATTTCCAGACTCCAGACATTCAACATTTCAGCTATTGCTGAAATCATCTATTGCTGGAGTTCAACCTTTGAAGGCCTATCACCCTCAGCAAAGCTTTTCTTCCTAAAGATCTCAAGGATTCAGGGGGAGCTTTGACACCATCAATCCACATAGTCTTCTCAGTTGTTTGAGAAAGAGAAGACTTCCATCACTCTCTCACCCCCTCTCTGTAAAGAGTTTCTCAAACTCCCTTCAAAAGTTTGAGCTTGGTTTTTGAGCACCTTGTCAAAAGCTCATTGGTGGCAAGACACCTGATCAAAAAATCTGCTTTGGTTTTTGAGCACCTTATCAAAAGCTCATTGGTGCCCAGGACACCTGATCAACTCATCCTGCAGTGGATTCCTACCTAGGGTGGTAGAAGAGTGGATGTACCCAAGTTTAGGGGAACCACTATATTTCCTTGTGTCTTCTGGTTTTGCTTGTTTTCATTTTTGTTTCTGGCCTTGATTTTTCTGTGCTTAGTTTTTATTTAACTTAGTACTATGATTAGATTTATTATTGCTTCCCTGCTCACTCTCATTACAACAATTGTTGTAAAAATATTTCAAAGCACCATATACTCTATTCACCCCCCTCTAGAGTATATCAGATCTAGCTGCACTTTGAATTGGTATCAAAGGGAGGTTGGTTAAACATATCATACCTGATTGGTTGTACAGGCTAACACCTGAACCCAAAGATCCCAAACTAGATCTGCCTTTCTTTGGTATTTTATTATTAGACTTTGTTTTCACAAATCATGGCCCAAAACAAATATTATGCTAGCACCAGACCTCCAGTGTGCAATCTATCCAAGTTTGCACTCTGGAAAGCAAGGATCAGACTTTACATGAATTCTATTGACGAAGATATCTTTAATTCTGTTTTGACAGTGTGTCCAAGACCCCCAGAGAACACAAGTACAAATGCTGTTCCACCTCCATCAGGAACAGATGCTGATATCAAGAGATGGAAAGTAGCTGATGCTAAGGCTATGAACATCCTAGCTCAGACAATGTCTGATGACATATTTCAAAAGGTAGCTGAATGTAATTCAGCCAAGGAAATTTGGGACAAGCTCTCAAAAATAGTCTCAGGCTCAGCTGATGAGAGAAAGGATAGAAGATCCCATCTCATCTCTCAATATGAGAATTTCAAGAAGGGAGAGACTGAGTCAGTGGGAGATATGTACAACAGACTAAGTCTATTTGTCAGTGAACTCAGGACATTGGACAAAGAGATCTCTCTAATAGAACTTAATGACAAGATCCTAATGTGCTTTCCCAGCACTTGGGATTCAAGAATCTGGCCAATTAAGGATGACAGAAGTCTGAATGAGATCACCACTGAAGCTCTATTAGATAAGCTCAAATCTTATGAGCTACTCATCAAAAATAGAGAGGAAGAACAGAAGGCTGCCTCACCAGCCACAAGAAAAGAGAAGACCATAGCATTCAAGGCAACTGAGGATCTGCCTGAAGATAAAGCTACAGGCAATGATGAGCTACTCAGTCTGCTGGCCAAAAGATTTTACAAAATGGCCAGAAAGGACTTCAGAAGAAGATCATACAAGGAGTAGGATAAGCCAAGGTATGACAAGTCCATTAGTAATAATAAAGACATTATTTGCTTTGATTGCAGGAAACCAGGGCACATAGTTCCTGACTGTCCAGAGAACAAGAACAAGGACAAAAGAGACAGGAAGGAAAGAAGAAAGGAGAAAGACTCCAAAAGGAATGGCAATGGCAAACCTTCTTCAAGCAAAAACAAGCATACAAGAAAAGGATTTGTTGCTGAATCCTGGAGTGAGACAGAAGAAGAGTCAGAAGCCTCATCCAGCTCCATTGATGATGAGGATGATGCAGAAGAAAAGGAGTTCTGCATGATGGCAATCAATGCCTCACAGCACAATTCAGAGGAAGAAGAGTCAGAGTCAGACTCAGAGACTCAACCTGAAGAAGATCAGGTAATTGGTTCTTTTGATTTTAGTTCAGAGGATTTTAAATCTGAATTTAAAGCACTGTGTTTAGATCTGCTAAAGTCTGAGAAAGAAATTATCTCTCTCAGAAATCAATTATCTGAGCACAATACTTTAAAGTCAGAAAACCTCAAACTCTCTCAGTAGTTGGAGAGCTATAGGGAACAGATAGCTACACTGAAAAGTGAGCTCTCCGAGGCCAAGAAGCTTGAAGAATACCTTAATGGGAGGAGCATCAAGCTGATGGACATCACAAGCACAGTGAACTCTAGATTCAACAGTACACTGGGCTTGGGTGCTTCATCCAGCCAACCTATAGTCCTAACAACTCCAATCAAATTCATTTCTGACAAAGGAAAGGGAGTTGTAGAGGTTGCTAGGAAAAATTCTGATCTGTCTCAGAAAACTAAGTCCCAGCAGAAATCGTCGAACGAAGATCGACGATCGCCGAATGAAGATCGACGATCGCCGAACGCAGCTCGACGATCTCAGGCAAAATCGTCGAACGCAGATCAACGATCTCAGCCAAAGTCATCGAACGCAGGTCGACGATCTCAAATACCTGACCTCAGCTATAGTCGACCGTCGAACGGAGCTCGACGATCTGACCCATGATCGTCGAACGCAGCTCCAAGATCGTCGAACAGAGGTCAGAACTCTGGAAAATTTTTCAAAGGCAAATCAAAATTGAATCCTAAGGGTCCTTCATCCCAAATCTTTAACCCTTATACTGAATGGATTTTACCTCCAAGGAGATATCATCCTGAAGGATATAAGAGTCAACCAGGGATGTCTTTCATTTCAGAATTTAAAGGTTATCAACCTAGGCCCAAGGTAAACTGGGTCAAAAACAAATGAATTGTCTTATGTGCAGGTGAAGACCTATCCAACATCTAACCAGCAATGGTATTTGGATAGTGGGTGCTCTAAGCACATGACATGGAACAAGGACAACCTCACATCCTTCAGAGCCAAGCTTGGACCCAAAGTTATCTTTGGTGATTCAAACTTTGGACAAACTAAAGTATATGGTGCAGTCCAGATTGGATCAGTAACTTTCAAGAAGGTAGCTTATGTGGAAGGACTGAAGCACAACCTAATTAGCATCAGTCAGCTGTGTGATGAAGGCTACCAGGTGACCTTCAGCAGAGCCTTATGCAAAATCAAGTCAGAGGACAACATAACTGTGTTGACAGGTAAAAGGAAAGGTAACATCTATCTAGTAGATTTTCTTTCAACTGATGTAGATATCTGCTTGTTTAATTCTGTCTGTATACCAAATATTTTATGGTATAAGAGATTAGGACACCTAAACCTTAGAACTGTTGCTAGGCTATCCAAGGACAACCTTGTTAGAGGACTACCTTCTGGCCCCTACAAGAAGGAAGGACTCTGCAGGGCCTGTCAATTAGGAAAGCAAACTAAAAACAGCTTTAAGTCACTTAATAAGAGTGATTCACCTAGGATATTGTATCTGTTACACATGGATCTCTTTGGACCCATCACAGTACAAAGCCTAGGAGGGAAATCCTACACTTTAGTAGTTGTAGATGACTTCTCTAGATTCACTTGGGTGTTCTTTCTAAGGAAGAAGTCTGATAACTTTAAGTGTCTGACAGAGTTTCTCAAATGTATACAGATTGAGTTCCATACTCACATTGCCCTGATCAGAAGTGATCATGGGACAGAGTTTGATTCTCTTGTTACGCAAGAGTTCTGTCAGAGTGAAGGGATCAGGCATACTTTCTCAGCTCCTAGAACTCCTCAACAAAATGGAGTAGCTGAAAGGAAAAATAGAACCCTTATTGAATCTGCCACCACATTGTTGTCAGATGCTCATCTACCTCTATCCTTTTGGGCAGAGGCAGTGAACACCTCCAACTATGTGCTGAACAGAAGTCTGATACATAAACTAAAGGGAAAGACTCCCTATGAATTACTCAAAGGGAAGAAACCTAAAGTTGACTATTTTAGAGTCTTTGGTTATATTTGCTACATTCACAATAATGACAAGAAATATTTAGCAAAATTTCAAGCCAAAGCTGATGAAGGAGTGTTTCTGGGATACTCCATGATCAGCAAGGCCTATAGGGTCTATAATAAATCATCTTTGAAAATTGAGGAATCTGTTCACATTTCTTTTGATGAATCTAACATGTCTTTCAAGGAGAAGAATTCTTCTACCATAGAACCTTTGTAGGAACATTCTCTAGTTGAAGACTTGAACAAGTTACAGGTTACTCAAGAGGATGAAAGCAGTGAAGATGAAGGGAATGCTCAACATAATGAAGAACAACTTGAAGAGCCAGTTGTTGTACCACAAGAGGAAACAACAATACAGGTTGGTGAACAATCAACACCCCCTGTTGATTTAGTAACATCAAGAGACCATCCAATTTCCCAAATAATTGGAGAAATCTCAGCTGGTGTGCAAACCAGAAATCAGGTCAACCAAAACCTGTTGCACACCTGCTTCCTATCTCAAATTGAACCACAGTCCATTCAAGATGCAGAGCAAGATCCACACTGGATCATTGGAATGCAAGAGGAGTTGCATCAATTTGAGAGGAACAAAGTATGGGAACTAGTGCCAAAGCCTAAGGATCATTCCATTGTTGGAACAAAATGGGTATTCAGAAACAAACTGGATGATCAAGGAGTAATTGTAAGGAACAAGGCAAGGCTAGTTGCTCAGGGATACTCTCAAGAAAAAGGAATCGACTACGACCAGACCTTTGCACCTGTTGCAAGATTGGAAGCCATCAGAATATTTCTAGCTTATGCAGCTCACAAAGGCTTCAAAGTATATCAGATGGACGTCAAAAGTGCTTTCTTGAATGGACACATCAAAGAGGAAGTTTATGTCAGACAACCTCCAGGTTTTATCTCTCCAACTTTTCCTGATTATGGTTTTATACTGAACAAAGCATTATATGGTCTCAAGCAAGCTCCTATAGCATGGTATGAGACCCTAGCATGCTTTCTCTTGGAAAATGGTTTTATAAGGGGCAGAGTAGACCAAACTCTTTTCATTAGAACCCATAAGTCCCATACCCTACTAGTACAGATTTATGTAGACGATATCATTTTTGGTTCTACTGACTCCAAATTGTGCAGAAGGTTTTCTAACCTGATGCATTCTAAATTTGAGATGAGTAGCATGTGTGAGCTATCCTTCTTCCTAGGATTGCAAGTCAAGCAACATGCTGAAGGCATCTTTATTTCTCAAACCAAATATGCAAATGAACTGGTTAAGAAATTTGGTATGTCTGAGACATCTTGTATGAAAACACCCATGCCTACTAATGCTGTATTGGATGCTGATGAACATGGGAAACCTGCTGATCAGATAACATATAGAGCAATGATTGGCTTTTTACTGTATCTTACAGCTAGTAGACCAGATATAATGTTTGCTACATGTATATGTGCTAGGTTCCAAGTAAGCCCTAGAGAGTCACACCTAAGTTTAGTAAAGAGGATTCTCAGGTATGTTAAAAGTTGTCCAAATCTAGGTCTCTGGTATCCAAAAGATTCAACATTTGATTTAACTGGATTCTCAGATGCTGACTATGCTGGATGCAGAATTGACAGAAAAAGCACCAGTGGAACTTGTCAGTTCCTTGGTGACAGACTTGTCTCTTGGTTTTGTAAGAAACAAACATCTGTGTTAACTTCAACTGCTAAAGCTGAATATATGGCTGCAGGCAGTTGTTGTTCACAAATCTTGTGGATCCAAAACCAACTCCTAGACCATGGTTACAACTTAGAGAAGTCTAAAATCTTTTGTGATAACACAACTGCTATTTCCATAGCTCAAAATCCAGTCCTCCATAGTAGGACAAAACACATAGAGATTAGGCATCATTTCTTAAGGGATAATGTTGAAAAGAATAAAATTGAATTACAATATATCCCAACTGATCTACAAAGGGGAGATATTTTCACCAAGCCATTGGATGAAAATAAACACGCCTTCTTCCTAAATCAGTTAGGAATGTTAGATGGAGGAAGTCTTAAATAATATCCAAGATTTTTGAAAGTTTAAAAATTGACCAAGACTAGGAAAACATTCTGATTTTTCTTAGTGTCTAGAATTTTTCTGATCTCTGAACTGCGCTCGACGATTTGCCCCAAGATTGTCGAACGGAGATCGACGATTGCCAAAAATCGTCGAAATAAGTTCAGCGTCTATCAGATAGTATGAACTATCTCTTCCGGTCAACGATCGTCGAACGGCACTCGACGATCTTGTTCTCTGAACGATCGTCGAACGGAGCTCGACGCTCTCCAATATCGTCGAACGGAGATCGATGATGTTGAAGACTCTTCAGATTCCTTTAGAAGCCTCGATCGTCGAACTGAGTTCAACGATCTTTCCAATTCTACGTCGAACCCTAATTTAAAACTCATTTTTCGCCGTCGTTCGATTTTGCGCTTTCGATTTCTCTGCAAGAACTTTCTTTCCCTCCAAACAGTTTTACACTTGGTCGTTTTGTTTGTTGAATTTTTGCAGGTACACATAGCTGTGTCATTTGTTGTTCTTGCTGCTATGAAGTTTGATGCCGGTTTTGACATCGACATGGAATCATTCAGCACCACTGACCAGGTTTTTCAAGACATATTGGGATTATTCAAAGACCAGAACTTGACTGCTATAATGACCACCAGGATCAAGCTGGCATCTGATGAAATCAAGGAGTGGGTTTATACTGCTCATAATCAAGATAACTCTACCATAGTTGGGTCTATAGCTGGAACTCAGGTACCCTTGACCCCAACCATTCTATCAGAAGTTTTTGGACTGAGAAATAGAGAAGATGCTACTGAGTTATCTGGAAATGAATTTTCTGAACTGCTTGCCAAAATGGGTCATCCAGAGGGAAACACTAGCAAGCTCTTCAAAAGGAACTTGTTTGTAGAATGCAGGTTCATGGCAGATGTGGTTGGGAAAGTGCTACTGGCAAAGCACTCTGCCCATGATACAATTTCAAGATATCAGCTCTGCCTCATGGGAGCTCTTGTGGACAAGAAGAATCTGAATTGGGGAAAGGTTTTCTTTGACCTCATCAAAAAGAAAATCAACAAAAGTTTTGTTAATTTTGGGAGAATTATTGGAGTATTTCTGCAGTACAGGTGCCCTGCCTTGCTGGTCTCCTCTGGAGTTCATATCAATGCCTCCAAGAGACTGTCTTGTGCCCTCTTTGGAAAGTGGGACAAACAAATAAGCAAGCATAGCAGGCCCTCCTCCAGTGCCCCTTCAGGCACAAGGACTCCAAGAGTCACTCCTCCACAGGTCTCTGCCCCTGCAGATGACCTGACTGCTGTTGCTGCCTCTCCTCCTCCTCCAATTCCATCCCTTCCCCTACCATCCACCACTCCAGCTCCATCCACCATCATCATATCCAGCCCATCTCCAACATCAACACCTTCTCCAGAACCTATTCTACCTCCACCAGAAGAACAATTCCACCCACTATTCTCCTATCCTCCACCAGATGTCACCTCATCACCCTCTCTTCCATCCTTCACCCTACTTGATGATTCCTTTATGGATGATTCCCCATCATCTCCTCCGGAGTTACCTTCCTCCTCCACTTCATTTCAAGACCTCCTACACCAAATCATTGATCAACCAACTTTCACCCCATCCATATCCATTCCCATGTCCTCCATATCCACCTTGCCAACACCTCAGCCATCCCTTCCACAATTCTCCAGCTCTCCACTTCCAGAACCTTCAGCTGCTCCCATACCTTATACCTCTGCTCTAGCTCTTGAGCAAGTAGACCTCTCAGCCCTAGCTGACAGGCTGTATGAGCTGCTTGCCCCCAGGCTCTCTCTGCTGTTGGAGACCTCCTTGGCTCCTCTACACCTGTTAGTGGCAGCCCTTTCTGCCAGGCTCTCTTCCCTCTTCCCTCAGGCAGTACCTACAGCAGTGTGCCTTGATCTAGACATGTCTGCATCTAGGCAGGTGGAGATGTCATATAAAGTGAATCTTCATGCTGCTGCTGCTGCTGCTGCTTCTATAAGCTCTCTGTCTGCTGCTGCTGTTAGTACTGCTTCTTCTGCTGCTCCTCCTCTTGTTGTTATTGTGCCTTCAGCACAAAGTCAGATTTCAACTACAGTCCTTGCAATAGACCTCAGGTCTTTGCTATCAGCTTTTGATTCTGCTTTCTTCAGCTGTCTGCCAGAGGTTAATGCTGTCCAGCCTCCAGAAGACTTATCCAAGGCACTTGTGCCATTTTCTTGCTGTGACCCTAGCATTATCACCTCTTTTGTAAATTCAGTAATTGCTGCTGCTGCTTCTTCTGAAGAAAGGATTGTTGTTCCTGAGAATATTGATACTGCTGCTGAAGTTCCTGTTGCTTCTGATGAACCAATCTCCAAGGACATTCTCTTGACAGAGGCCACTGAATTTGAGCCTTCTGCAGTCCTTGATGATATTCCCTCTGCTTCTATTGCTGATAGTGAATCTGCTGTTTCTACTGTTGTTAGTGAAGTTGTTGCTGCTATCACCTCTCCAGAACCTACTGTTGCTGCTGTTGTTGTTTCTGCTTCACCTTCAATATCTGCTAATGTCCCTGCTGTTACCATCTCAACATCTGCTGCTACAACTTCTGCCTCATCTGCTTCTGTTCAGCTCAAAAAGGACTTGATGAAGAAAATAGATGCACTCTATGATGACCAGAGTTCTGAAAGTGATGAATTTTAAACAGACTCTGATGACTCTTCTGCTACCATTGCCAGGAAAAGGAAGGCACGGAGCAAAGCAATGAAGAGGGTACCTCCTGCTAAAGTTAAAGATAACAACGATATCCCATATTACATTCTACATGACTGCAAAATCACTGAACACTGGATGCAATACTCTAAAAATCAGCTGAAAGCAATGAAGAAAAAGAGAAAATATGATAAGGGTTCATCCCAATTCCAGCACTCTCATCCTCTTCCACCACCTCCTCCTAATGCAGGTGCAGGTGGAAGCTCTGCAAGTCAACCCCCAGCCAGAAGTCAGGCTCCCTATCAACCTCATGCCAGATCTTACCACAGGGAAAGCCAATCCAAGGGTTCACATTCTAGGAGAGGAGGATATAGAGGTAATCAAAGAGATATTCAAGTCTACTCCAAAGGTTATTCCAGGAAGCACCCATATTCTAGGGGAGGACAAATTTCTTCTGATACAACATCTGGTCCTTTCCCTTACAAGCTGAAAGATACTCTGTCTGCCAGGCCTCCTCAAGACAATCCCTCCAACAGGTATGAGCCACCTGTACCTTTTGAGGATCCTGAAAACAATCCAGCTGCTTGGACTGCCAGATTAAAAGAATTAGCTGCACTGGACCAAATTAAAAAGGCTAGAGAACAAGGAATAGATTCTTCCAACATTTCAACCATGTCTGAACAGAGACAGAAAGAGCTAGAGAGATATGCTTCAAGTAAATTCTTTGATGCTGACAGATATATGGAATTACATCCTGAAGCTGTGGTTCCCAGGCCTAAAAAGCAAACATATTTGGGTGCAGCAGATGATACCAGATCCAACAAAGAAGCCCTCAATCCTAACAGAGAGATTAAACTTGTTAAAGTCAAAGAGAAAAAATGATATTGTAAGGTGACAATTTCTGTGATTTCTGATTATCTGGATGCCAAATATATCTCTGTGATTCTGCATGTCTAGCTGTTGTTTTTATGTTTTACTGATTGTATGTTGTTATTTAAATTTTTCCAAAGTCTGTAAATAGTAATCCTAACCCAAATAGGGGGAGATTGTTGGAACACCCTATTACTAATTTGGGTCAGGATCACTATGTCTCTAGGAAACTTTGCTTGACCTCCTGTATAGATCAATAGGTCAATTAGAATTGAGTCTAAGGGTTAGAAGACTAGGTTTGGAAGTTGCCCTGAAGACCAGGATTCTCTGTCTGGAGACTATGTCTGATCGTCGAGCTCAGCACGACGATTCGTCGAACTCCGATCGACGATCGTCTAGCTCAACCTTGACAGATCGTCGAACTCCATTCGACGATCGCTGAGCTCAACTTCATTATATCGTCGAACTCCATTCGACGATCGGTGAGCTCAGGTCGACGATTTTGACTCTGCTTTGGATCTTTATCTTTGAGCTCAGTTCGACGATCTTTGAGCTCAGATCGACGATATTTTGCTGTTGTATATTTCCAGATCGCTGAACTCAGCTCGACAATAGCATAGCTCAGTTCGATGATTTCAGATAACTTCCAGGATGTTTCTAAATTCAAATTCAAATCAGTTAGGAGTTATTCTGCAATTAATTCAGAGATTTCCTAGCCATTTTCATTCATTTCTGGACCAAGTTTCAAGGAATCTTTAAAGGAATATTTCTGTGGACTTTCCTCCAGAAGAGATTATGCAATTAAGGATGCAATTAATGCAGGCCAACGACTATCCTTGACAGAGAATGTTATTCTATTCTGTACCAGAGAATAAAAGACAGAATTTTTGAATCACTCACAGAACAGAGAATAGAGATTACAGAGACACATTCAAAAATCTTCTGTCTCAAAGAATTCTCAAGAACACACATCCAAGGAGATCAAGCTGTCTCAAATCTTCAGATCTCTTTAGTTTTCAAAGTGTTCAAGGCCAACATATTTACAGACTCCAGACATTCAACATTTCAGCTATTGCTGAAATCATCTATTGCTGGAGTTCAACCTTTAAAGGCCTATCACCCTCAGCAAAGCTTTTCTTCCTGAAGATCTCAAGGATTCAGGGGGAGCTTTGACACCATCAATCTACATAGTCTTCTCAGTTGTTTGAGAAAGAGAAGACTTCCATCACTCTCTCACCCCCATCTCTGTAAAGGGTTTCCCAAACTTCCTTCAAAAGTTTGAGCTTGGTTTTTGAGCACCTTGTCAAAAGCTCATTGGTGGCAAGACACCTGATCAAAAAATCTGCTTTGGTTTTTGAGCATCTTATCAAAAGCTCATTGGTGCCCAGGACACCTGATCAACTCATCCTGCAGTGGATTCCTACCTAGGGTGGTAGAAGAGTGGATGTACCCAAGTTTAGGGGAACCACTATATTTCCTTGTGTCTTCTGGTTTTGCTTGTTTTCATTTTTGTTTCTGGCCTTGATTTTTCTGTGCTTAGTTTTTGTTTAACTTAGTGTTGTGATTAGATTTATTATTGCTTCCCTGCTCACTCGCATTACAACAATTGTTGTAAAAAGTTTCAAAGCACCATATACTCTATTCACCCCCCTCTAGAGTATATCAGATCTAGCTGCACTTTCATAAATATTGAGTGTTTATTTGCTTTATTCATGTGTGACCGGCCTGCGAGCCGAGGTTTGCAAAACATGTAATATGAGTAAACAAATGTAAGGCCTTAAGGCCATCATACTTGTGTTTTGTACTTCTTCCTATTGCTTTGAGTAGTGTACATTCATGTTTGGTTGGGTTCTTTAACTTGTAACTTTAAATTGCTTCTGCTAGAATGACTCTGTGTAGGACATTGGATATTGTTTGGATGGTTTTCGTTGAGTGACCACCCGGTCTGTGTGTGGTATATGGAGTCGTGCACCGACCGGACCTACTGTTATATGTTATGCGACGGATAGGTGGGTTTACAGTTATAGTTGTTGTTGTGGAGGAGGAGGTGAAGGAATTCTGGTGGATGGAAGAATTTCTTCTAGAGGTGGTGGAAAGGCTATGACTGCCCTTGTGTCCTCAGAAGTCCTGGAGGAAGATGCCCTGGATGGTTTAGGGATGGACCTCTCCCATCTACCAAACAAAGCAGAGGTTATCCTCTTTGAGGCATTGATGAATATTAGTTGGGAGACCAATAATTCTGGTGCCTTCTCCTGGAGGAAAATTCCTAAAGTCCTCCCAAAGCACAGCTCTTTCTTTGTATTCTTTTTCATTATTAACTCAAATAATATCTTTCCCCAGTTGACTGCTTTTTTATCTACCAGTGCACAGATCACCGCAACTGGTGCCTGGTTATATAATCATGGGCTGTATGTTTGCCCAGCAAAAGTTTACCAACAATATCTATCAAAAATTTATACTGAAAAGATAAATTCATTTTCAAAAGTTTATTGGGGTTTCCTTCAGAGTGACCAATTCTAGTTAACATAATTTCATACTCAGAATCATCTAATTCAATATCTTCGTATCCATTAGCCAAATCAAAAATCTCATTTAAAATTTCAATAGTTAGGGAAACCTGATTACTGCCGATGGTGCCAGTCATGGTGTCTGCATCTGGAGAGGTTGAAGTATAAACTCATTCTATGATTTTAGTCGCTGACAACTTAATCCTTGTAGTCATGAATTTCTTCAGTTTCTGTTCTTCACACAACTGGATAATATCTATGAGGATCTGATCTATGTGGTTGAACTAATCAAAATCAATGTCGAAACTAGTGTCGTATTTCATGCTGTAGAGGGAGAGCGCCTGAATCGCCATAGATTTTCCTACAAAAATGAGAGAGAGAGAGAGCAAGAGCAAGAGAAAATAAAGCACAGGATAGAGCACGATGAAAACCTATTTATAAGGTTTTCAGAATATGAAGCATCGGGCTCTGTCCCGTGAAAAATAAAAAATCTTCGTTCTCAGGTCGACGAAAAAATTTCATGAAGAAGTAATATCGTCGATCTCAGTTGGAAGAGGGAAAACTTTTCGTCATTCTCAGGTCGACGAAAATTTTTCTGAAGCAAGATCGTCGATCTCTGCTCGACGAAATAATTTCACTCAAAGAATTCGTCGAACTCAGGTCGACGAAATATCTCAAGAACACGTCTCAGATCGTCGATCTCCGTTCGACGAAATGTGATCAATTCTTCGACCTTGGATAGAAATCAAATTAAACTTCTCCATTAATCATACCTAGCTAATTCAGAAAGAACATATGTTTCTTCTCATCCAATGCTTTAGTGAAGATGTCTGCTCTTTGCAAATAAGTAGAGATAAAAACAAGATTAACTTTCTTTTTGTCCACACAATCTCTAAGAAAATGATGTCTAATCTATATATGCTTAGTTCTACAATGTAGTACTAGATTTTGTGCATTAGAAATTGCACTGGTTTTGTCACAAAGAATAGTTGAATTATTTAAGTTGAGAGCATAATCCAGTAGTTGGTTTTGAATCCACAATATTTGTGAACAACAACTACTAGTTGCAATGTATTCAGCTTCTGCAGTTGAAGTTGACACAGATGTCTATTTCTTACGAAACCAGGACACAAGCATATCTCCAATGAACTGGCATGTTCCTGAAGTGCTTTTTTTGTCCACTCTGCATCCAGCATAGTCAGAATCTGAAAATCCAGTTAAGTCAAATTCTGACTCTGTGGGATACCAAAGTCCTATATTAGCACAACCCTTTATATATCTCAAAATATTTTTAAGGAAAATAAGGTGAGATTCCTTAGGGTTCACCTGGAATCTAGCACAAAGGCATATAGCAAACATAATATCTGGCCTACAAGCTGTGAGATAAAATAAATACCCAACAATAGCCCTAAATGTTTTCTGATGAACTGGCTTGCCATGTTCATTAGAATCAATCACAACATTGGAAGCCATGTGTGTTTTCATTGCTGAGGCATCAGACATCCCATATCTTTTAACTAGCTCCTTAACATATTTAGATTGGGAGATGAAAATGCCATTACGGGATTGCTTCACTTGGAGACCAAGGAAGTAAGAAAGCTCGCCCATGCTACTCATTTCAAAGTTGGAATGCATTAGGTCAGAAAACCTTTTGTATAATTTGGAATCAGTATAGATTAAAATAATGTCATGTACATATATTTGTACTAACAAAATTTTATCTTTATGATGCCTAATGAACAAGGTCTTATCTACAATGCCCCTAGTGAACTTATGCTCTAAAAGAAAGGTAGCTAGAGTCTCATGCTAATCTCTTGGAGCTTGCTTTAAACCATAGAGAGTTTTATGCAATTTGAAAACATAAGAGGGATGAGTTAGAGAGATAAAACCTGGTGGTTCTTCCACATATACTTCCTCTTTGAGTTCACCATTGAGAAAGACACTTTTGATATCCATCTGGTAGACCTTGAACTTCTTGTTGGCTGCATATGCAAGAAATATCATGATAGCTTCTAGTCTTGCAACAGGTGCAAAGGTCTGATCAAAATTAATTCATTCTTCTTGTCTATATCCTTGTGCTACCAGCCTTGTTTTACTCCTGAAGATAGCTTCTTGTGCATCCAATTTATTTCTAAAAACACATTTAGTTCCAATGACTGGGTAGTGTTTGGGTCTTGGAAATAAATCCAAAACTCTGCATCTCTCAAACTAATTGAGCACCTCTTGTAACGCCCCGAAACTCAAAAGAACGACGGGAGGTGTTTTGAGCCAAGTTAGGAATTTGGAAGGGGTAACATGGCCTGGGACACGGGCGTGTCATAGGCCATGTACTTGGCGAGTTGTGGCATGTTTGACACAGTCTGTTGTATCGACACAGGGTCTGCTGTGTCGACTGTAACACCCCCTATCCGTCACATAGCAAATAGTAGTAGGTCCGGTCGGGGCCCGACGCCGTATGCCACAGACAGACCGGGTGGTTACTTATGGAAACCATCCAACCAATCTCAACGTCCTACACAGAGCATTCTAGCGGAAGCATTATATTAAAGTTGCAATAAAGAACCCAGCATTAGAGCCTGAATGTCCACTAGTACAGCATAGGAATGTTATACAATATACCCAAATTAAGCCTTAAGGCCTTACAAAATGTTTCACTTCCAGTTACATGTTTTACAAACCACGGCACGCAGGCCGGTCACACATGAATAAAGCAGTAAACACTTCCAATTAGGCCTTCAATGGCTAGCTTCGCATTCGGGCTTTAGCCCGCTATTGACCGCTTGGTCCAGCTGCACCTGCAAGAAACAAACCACCGTACGGTGGCAAAACAAGACAACGGTCAGCAATGCTGACCAAATTATAACGATCCCGCCCCCAACTCGGGGCGGCGATGCTCCTTCCCTGCATTTTATTAGCATAAGCGAGCAATTTATACACTTAGCCATTTCATCACAGACGTTCGCTCGCACGGCCACACGTCCCGTGCTCTCAGGGCACATTCTCGGTGAACCGGTCGATGTCACATCAATTAAAGCCATAGACATTCCGGACTCACCACCGCCACTTGGACGGCCAAAACTATGAGCAATTTGTCTTCCTGGCCTGGGTCACGACAATTTAAGCCATTGACCGCCGAAGACCCTAATCTATGCCAACGGTAAGTGCCACGTGCCTTTAGGTCTCTTTAACCGAACGACATAGAACGGGTACGGTTCCATCTAACCCGTGCTCACATCGCAACGACAATTTAAGCCATTTGCGCGGGTCAAACTTCCGTCGAGTCCCATTTCCATCACAAGTCACATAACCCGGTTATGTTCAAGTTGGCTCTCAAGCCACCAAGTTGGCAAGATCTCGTATCCGCCCAGTTTTCCGGGTGCACCTTTGGGTTAGTCCCCAAGGCTCCCTGCTGCAATCTAGCGCGTAGAAAACCCGAAAAACAACCAATAGCACGGAGTCTTCTCTGGCATTATGCAATGCAACATCACCGATCCAGACCAACATGTCTGGGTAGGCTTCACACATTATGTCTATGTCCGTTCTCGCTTACGGACTCTAAACAACGGGGACTTCACATATCTACCCGAAGGAATGCCTCCAACTCTCCGCAAACTCGTGAGAGCGGGCTTCCTATGCAAAGAAAGAGAGCTACTCATGCTCAAGATGAGGATCGTTACCCTAGCATTCCTCTTTGGCGCCATTGAAAAGTAATCGGATGAATAGCACCGCACTAGCTTTGCCTCAGTGGATCCGGAGTCGGCTCGCGATTCGGAGCTCCGAAGCTCCTCCAATGGCGGGATCTAGCTCCTTCTTCCTCCCTTGGCTCTCCTCTCTCTCTAAGGTTTTAGAAAGATAACACTTAAGAAAAGTGCGGGTTTTGAAAGCCCAAACCCGGGTATATCCCTTCAGGAACAACCCCCAGCCGTTGGATCTCAAAATAAGGAAACGAACGGCTTTGATTCGGGACTGAAATGCACAATCTGGACCGAACACGGCCTGGCACACGCCCGTGTCCAGGGCCGTGTTCCTCATTCAACGTCAAAATTGAATCACCTGGAACCTCACACGGGTATCGAACACGTCCGTGTTCGAGCTGACACGCCTGTTGGAACACCCTATTACTAATTTGGGTCAGGATCACTATGTCCCTAGGAATCTGTGTTTTGACCTTCTGTATAGCTTAATAGGTCAATTAGAATTGAGTCTAAGGGTCAGTAGTCTAGGATTGGAAGCTGCTCTGAAGACCCAAGTTTTTCTGGAGACTAAGTCCAAATCGTCGAGCTCAGCACGACGTTTCGTCGAACTCCGGTCGACGATCGTCTAGCTCAACTTCTGCAGATCGTCGAGCTCCATTCGACGATCGCTGAGCTCAACCTCATAATATTGTTGAGCTCCACTCGACGATCGCTGAGCTCAACTTCGCAATATCGTCGAACTCCATTCGACGATCGCTGAGCTCAGTTCGACGATTTTGGCTCTGCACTAGATCCTTATCTCTGAGCTCAGTTCGACGATCTTTGAGCTCAGATCGACGATTTCTTTGCTGCTTGGATTTTCCAATTCGCTGAGCTCAGCTCGACGATAGCAGAGCTCAGTTCGACGATTTCAGTTATCTTTCAGAATTCAAATTCAAATCAGATAGAAGTTATTCTGCATTTAATTCAGAAGATCTGCCAGCCATTTTCATTTACTTCTGGAGCAAGTTTCAAGGGATTTTTCAAGGAACAAATCAGTGGACTTTCTTTCAGAACATATTATGCAATTAAGGCTGTAATCAATGCAGACCAACGGCTATCTTTGACAGAGCAATTTTCTATTCAGACTCAGAGAATAAAAGACAGAAAGTTTTTGAATGAAATAGACAAGAGAAGAAATATAGAGATTGACAAGTAGAGCACACACAACTCAATACACAGAGACTCTCTCAATCTTCTGTCAACAAGAATTCTGAAGAACACTCATCAGAGAGATCAAGCTTTCAAACAAATCTTCAGATCTCTTCAGCTCTCAAAGTGTTCAAGGCCAACATCATCTCAAGACTCCAGACACTCAACATTTCAGCTTGCTGAAATCATCTTTTGCTGGAGATCTATCCTTGAAGTCCTATAACCCTCAGCAAAGCTCATCTTCCTGAAGATTTCAAGGACTCAGGGGGATCTTTGACAACATCACTGAATCCACATAGTCTTCTCAGTTGCTTGAGAAAGAGAAGACTGCCATCACTCTCTCACCCCCACTCTGTAAAGGGTTTTTCAAACTCCCTTCAAAAGTTTGAATCTGGTTTTTGAGCACCTTGTCAAAAGCTCATTGGTGGCAAGACACCTGATCAAAAAATCTGATTTGGTTTTTGAGCACCTTATCAAAAGCTCATTGGTGCCCAGGACACCTGATCAACTCATCCTACAGTGGATTCCTACCTAGGGTGGTAGAAGAGTGGATGTACCCAAGTTGGGGAACCACTATATTTCCTTGTGTCATCTGGTTCTGCATGTTTTCTTTTTGTTTCTGGCCTAGATTTTCTTGTGCTTAGGTTCTGCATAGCTTAGTTTTGTGGTTTATTTTATTTCTGCTTTCCTGCTTACACTCATTACAACAATTGTTGTAAAGCTTTGCAAAAGTTTTTATTTGTGTTTTAAAAAGCACCATATACTCTATTCACCCCCCCTTTAGAGTATATCAGATCTAGT
Organism: Platanthera guangdongensis; assembly: GCA_039583875.1. Classification (NCBI taxonomy): domain Eukaryota; kingdom Viridiplantae; phylum Streptophyta; class Magnoliopsida; order Asparagales; family Orchidaceae; genus Platanthera; species Platanthera guangdongensis. The sequence continues at coordinate 93,992,321 of CM077147.1, forward strand.
TTCCCCTTTCAATTGGTATCAGAGGGAGGTTGGTTAAACATACCATATCTGTTTGGTTGTACAGGCTAACACCTGAACCCCAAAGATCCCAAACTAGATCCTTCTTTTATATTTTATTATTAGATTTAGCTTGCACAAATCATGGCCCAAAACAAAGATTATGCAAGCACCAGACCTCCAGTGTGCAATCTTTCAAAGTTTGCACTTTGGAAAGCAAGGATTAAACTCTACATGAATTCTATTGACGAGGACATTTTTAATTCTGTTTTGACAGTGTGTCCAAGACCTCCAGAGAGCACAAGCACAAATGCTGTCCCACCTCCATCAGGAACAGATGCTGACATTAAAAAGTGGAAAGTAGCTGATGCCAAGGCAATGAACATTCTAGCTCAAACAATGTCAGATGACATTTTTCAGAAGGTAGCTGAATGTAATTCAGCCAAGGAGATCTGGGACAAGCTCTCAGAAATAGTTTCAGGATTAGCTGATGAGAGAAAAGACAGAAGATCCCATCTCATCTCCCAATATGAGAACTTCAAGAAGGGAGAAACTGAATCAGTGGGAGACATGTACAACAGACTGAGTCTAATTGTCAGTGAACTGAGGACATTAGACAAAGAGATCTCACTGACAGAACTTAATGATAAGATCCTAATGTGCTTCCCCAGCACTTGGGATTCAAGAATCTGGCCAATTAAAGATGCCAGAAGTCTGAATGAGATCACAACTGAAGCTTTGTTGGGTAAGCTCAAATCTTATGAGCTACTCATCAAGAACAGAGAGGAAGAACAGAAGGCTGCTTCACCAGCCACAAGGAAAGAGAAGACTATAGCATTTAAGGCAGCTGAGGATCTGCCTGAAGAAAAAGGTACAGGCAATGATGAACTTCTCAGTCTGTTGGCCAAAAGATTCTACAAGATGGCCAGAAAGGACTTCAGAAGAAGATCATACAAGGAGCAAGACAAGCCAAGGTATGACAAGTCCATTGGCAATAGCAAAGACATTATTTGCTTTGGTTGCAGGAAACCAGGGCATATGGTTCCTGACTGTCCAGAAAACAAGAACAAGGACAGAAGGGACAGAAAAGAAAGAAGAAAGGCGAAGGACTCCAAAAGGAATGGAAATAGCAAACCTTCCTCCAGCAAAAATAAGCACACAAGGAATGGATTTGTTGCTGAATCCTGGAGTGAGACTGAAGAGGAGTCAGAGGCCTCTTCCAGCTCAAGTGATGATGAGGATGATGCAGAGGAAAAAGAATTCTGCATGATGGCAATCAATGCCTCACAACACAACTCAGAGGAAGAGGAGTCAGAGTCAGACTCAGAGACTCAACCTGAATAAGATCAGGTAATCAGCTCTTTTGATTTCACTTCAGAAGATTTTAAACTTGAATTTAAAGCACTATGTTTAGACCTGCTAAAGTCTGAGAAAGAGATCATCTCTCTCAGAAATCAACTATCTGAACAAAGTGGTTTAAAATCAGAAAACCTCAAACTCTCTCAGGAGTTGGAGAACTATAGGGAACAGATAGCTTCACTGAAGAGTGAACTCTCTGAGGCCAAGAAGCTTGAAGAATCTCTCAATGGGAGAAGCATCAAGCTGATGGACATCACAAGCACAGTGAACTCAAGATTCAACAGTACACTGGGCTTGGGTGCCTCATCCAGCCAACCTATTGTTCTAACAACCCCTATCAAGTTCATTTCTGACAAGGGAAAGGGAGTTGTAGAGGTTGCCAGGAAAAATTCTGATCTGCCTCAGAAATTCAAGTCCCAGCAAAAATCGTCGAACGAAGCTCGACGATCGCCGAATGAAGATCGACGATCGCCGAACGCAGCTCGACGATCTCAGGAAAAATCGTCGAACGCTGGTCGACGATCTCAGCCAAGATCGTCGAACGATGGTCGACGATCCCATATACCTGACCTCAGCCATAGTCGACCGTCGAACGGAGCTCGACGATCTGACCCAAGATCGTCGAACTCAGCTCCAAGATCGTCGAACAGAGGTCAGAGCTCTGGAAATTTTTTCAAAGGCAAGTCAAAATTGAATCCTGAGGGTTCTTCATCCCAAACATTTAACCCTTATACTGAATGGATTTTACCTCCAAGGAGATATCATCCTGAAGGATATAAGAGTCAGCCAGGGATGTCTTTCATTTCTGAATTTAAAGGTTATCAACCTAGGCCCAAGGTAAACTGGGTCAAAAACAAGTAAATTGTTTTATGTGCAGGTGAAGACCTATCCAACATCTAACCAGCAATGGTATTTGGATAGTGGATGCTCAAAGCACATGACAGGGAACAAGGACAACCTCAATTCCTTTAGAGCCAAGCTTGGACCCAAAGTTATCTTTGGTGACTCCAACTTTGGACAAACTAAAGGATATGGTGCAGTCCAGATTGGTTCTGTAACCTTCAAGAAAGTAGCATATGTGGAAGGACTGAAGCACAACCTAATCAGCATCAGTCAGCTATGTGATGAAGGCTACCAGGTGACATTCAGCAAAACCTTATGCAAAATCAAGTCAGAGGACAACACAACTGTGTTGACAGGTAAAAGGAAAGGTAACATCTACCTAGTAGATTTTCTTTCAACTTCTATAGATATCTGTTTATTCAACTCAGTCTGTAGACCAAATGTTTTATGGCATAAGAGACTAGGACACCTAAACCTTAGAACTATTGCTAGGCTATCCAAGGACAACCTTGTTAGAGGACTACCTTCTGGCCCATACAAGAAGGAAGGACTCTGCAAGGCTTGTCAATTAGGCAAGCAAACTAAAAACAGTTTTAAGTCACTTAATAAGAGTGATTCACCTAGGATACTGTATCTGTTACACATGGATCTATTTGGACCCATCACAGTACAAAGCCTAGGAGGGAAATCCTACACTTTAGTGATTGTAGATGACTTCTCTAGATTCACTTGGGTGTTCTTTCTAAGGAAGAAGTCTGATAACTTTAAGTGTCTGACAGAGTTTCTCAAATGTGTAAAGATTGAGTTCAATACTCACATTGCCCTGATCAGAAGTGATCATGGGACAGAGTTTGATTCTCTTCTTATGCAAGAGTTCTGCCAGAGTGAAGGGATCAGGCATACTTTCTCAGCTCCTAGAACTCCTCAACAAAATGGGGTAGCTGAAAGGAAAAATAGAACCCTTATTGAATCTGCCACTACATTGTTGTCAGATGCTCATCTACCTCTATCCTTCTGGGCAGAGGCAGTGAACACCTCCAACTATGTGCTGAACAGAAGCCTGATACATAAACTGAAGGGAAAGACTCCCTATGAATTACTCAAAGGGAAGAAACCTAAAGTTGAATATTTCAAAATTTTTGGTTGCATTTGCTATATTCATAATAATGATAAGAAACATCTAGCAAAATTTCAAGCCAAAGCTGATGAAGGAGTGTTTCTGGGATACTCCATGATCAGCAAGGCCTATAGGGTCTATAATAAATCATCATTGAAAATTGAGGAATCTGTTCATGTTTCTTTTGATGAAACTAACATGTCTTTCAAGGAGAAGATTTCTTCTACCATAAAACCTTTGCAGGAACACTCTCTAGTTGAAGATATGAACAAGCTACAGGTTGCTCAAGAAGAAGAAAGCAGTGAAGATGAAAGCAATGCTCAACATATTGAAGCACAACCTGAAGAGCCAGTTGTTGTACCACAAGAGGAAACAACAACACAGGTTGGTGAACAATCAACACCCCCTGTTGATTTAGTAACATCAAGAGACCATCCAATTACCCAAATAATTGGAGAAATCTCAGCTGGTGTGCAAACCAGAAATCAGGTCAACCAAAACCTGTTGCACACCTGCTTCCTTTCTCAAATTGAACATCAGTCCATTCAAGATGCAGAGCAAGATCCACACTGGATCATTGCCATGCAAGAGGAGCTGCATCAATTTGAGAGGAACAAAGTATGGGAACTAGTGCCAAAGCCTAAGGATCATTCCATTGTTGGAACAAAATGGGTATTCAGAAACAAACTGGATGATCAAGGAGTAATAATAAGGAACAAGGCAAGGCTAGTTGCCCAAGGATATTCTCAAGAAGAAGGAATTGACTACGACCAGACCTTTGCACCTGTTGCAAGATTAGAAGCCATCAGGATATTCTTAGCTTATGCAGCTCACAAAGGCTTCAAGGTTTATCAAATGGATGTCAAGAGTGCCTTCTTGAATGGAGACATCAAAGAGGAAGTCTATGTCAGACAACCTCCAGGTTTTATCTCTCCAACTCATCCTGATTTTGTTTTTAGATTAAATAAAGCATTATATGGTCTCAAGCAAGCTCCTAGAGCATGGTATGAGACCCTAGCATGCTTTCTTTTGGAAAATGGTTTTATAAGGGGTAGAGTAGACCAAACTCTCTTTATTAGAACCCATAAGTCCCATACCCTACTAGTACAAATCTATGTAGATGATATCATTTTTGGCTCTACTGACTCAAAATTGTGCAGAAGGTTTGCCAACCTAATGCATTCTAAATTTGAGATGAGTAGCATGGGTGAGCTATCCTTCTTCCTAGGATTGCAAGTCAAACAACATGCTGAGGGCATCTTTATTTCTCAAATCAAATATGCTAATGAGCTGGTTAAGAAATTTGGCATGTCTGAGGCATCTTGTATGAAAACACCCATGCCTACCAATGCTGTATTGGATGCTGATGAACATGGGAAACCTGTTGATCAGACAACATATAGAGCAATGATTGGCTCTTTACTGTATCTTATAGCTAGTAGACCAGATATAATGTTTGCTACATGTATATGTGCTAGATTCCAAGTTAGCCCTAGAGAGTCACACCTCACATTAGTAAAGAGGATTCTTAGGTATGTTAAAAGTTGTCCAAATCTAGGTCTCTGGTATCCAAAAGATTCAGCATTTGAGTTAACTGGATTCTCTGATGCTGATTATGCTGGATGCAGAATTGACAGGAAAAGCACCAGTGGAACTTGTCAGTTCCTTGGTGATAGACTTGTCTCTTGGTTTTGCAAGAAACAAACATCTGTGTCAACTTCAACTGCTGAAGCTGAATATATGGCTGCACGCAGTTGTTGTTCACAAATACTGTGGATTCAAAACCAACTCCTAGACTATGGTTACAACTTAGTGAAGTCAAAAATCTTTTGTGACAATACAAGTGCTATCTCCATAGCTCAAAATCCAGTCCTCCATAGTAGGACAAAACATATAGAGATTAGGCATCATTTCTTAAGGGATAATGTTGAAAAGAACAAAATTGAACTGCAATATATCCCAACTGATTTACAAAGGGGAGATATTTTCACCAAGCCTTTGGATGAAAAGAAACATACTTTCTTCCTAAATCAGTTAGGAATGTTAGATGGAGGAAGTCTTAAATAATATCCAAGATTTTGAAAGCTAAAAATGTACCAAGACTAGGCAAAATTCCTGATTTTCCTTAGTGTCTAGAGTTTTCTGATCTCTGAACTGCGCTCGACGATTTTCCCAAAGATCGTCGAACGGAGTTCGACGATCTTCTAAATCGTCGAACTGAGTTCAGCGCTCCTCAGATAGTATGAACTATCTCTTCTGGTCAACGATCGTCGAACGGCGCTCGACGATTCTGTTCACTGAACGATCGTCGAACGGAGCTCGACGCCTTTCCAGATCGTCGAACGGAGATCGACGATTTTGGAGTCTCTTCAAATTCCTTTAGAAGCCTCGATCGTCGAACTGAGTTCAACGATCTTTCCTTTTCTGCGTCGAACCCTAATATAAAACTCTTTTTTCGCCGTCGTTCTCTCTTGCGCTTTCAATTTCTCTGCAAGAACTTTCTTCCCTCCAAACAGTTCTACACTTGGTCGTTTTGTCTGTTGATTTTTGCAGGTACCATGGCCGTTTCAGTTGCTGTACTCGCTGCAATGAAATTTGATGCCGGCTTTGACATCGATCTCGACTCCTTCAACACAACCGATCAAGTCTTCCAGGACATTCTCAGTTTGTTCAAAGATCAGCACTTATCTGCCCTTATGACAACCAGAATCAAACTTGCATCTGATGAAATCAAAGAATGGGTATACACTACCCACAACCTTGACAACAATACCATAGTTGGTTCTATTGGTGGCACCCAGGTACCTCTGACCCCAACAGTATTGACAGAGGTTTTTGGTTTAAGGAATGGTGAAGACTCTGCTGACCTTTCTGGAGAAGAATTCTCAGATGTACTTGCCAGGATGGGTCATCCTGAGGGGAACCCTAGCAAGCTGTTTAAGAGGAACCTGTCAGTGGAATACAGGTTTATGGCAGATGTAGTAGGCAAGGTTCTCTTGGCCAAACATTCTGCTCATGACACCATCTCCAGATATCAGCTCTGCCTCATGGGAGCTCTGGTGGACAGAAAAAGCTTGAACTGGGGAGAAGTATTTTTTGATCTGCTGAAGAAAAAGATAAACAAAACATTTGTGAACTTTGGAAGAATACTGGGAGTCTTCCTCCAGGCCAAGTGCCCTTCTCTGCTAGTCTCCTCTGGAGTGCACATCAATGCCTCCAAGAGACTCACCTGTGCCCTTTTTGGGAAATGGGACAGGCAAATCATCAAGCCCAGCAGGCCCTCTCCATCTGCCCCTTCAGGCACCAGGACTCTAAGAGTCACTCCACCCCAGGTCTCTGCCCCTGCAGAAGACCTGCCTGCTGCTAGTGCTGCTTCTCCTCCTCCAAGCTCCACCCTACCTCCAGCTCCATCCACCATTCCAGCCTCATCCCCCATTACAATTTCCAGCCCATCTCCAACCTCTATTCCATCTCCAACAATTTCCTCTCCACTAGCAGACCACTTCCACCCCCCTTTCTCTTATCCCCCACCAGATGTCACCTCATCCCCATTCCTTCCATCCTTCACTCTCCTGGATGAATCCTACATGGATGATTCCCCCTCCTCTCCTCCAGAATTGCCATCCTCCTCCACAACTTTCCAAGACCTTCTTCACCATATTATTGCCCAACCCACATTCTTTCCATCCATATCCATCCCATTATCCTCCATCTCTACCATCCCCTCTCCTGAACCATTCATTCCACCCTTCAGCCCTCCTCCTCCAGCTCCATCAGCCATCCCTGTACCCTCTACCTCTGCTCCTCTCATTGAGCATGTAGATCTCCCAGCCCTTGCTGATCAGTTGTATGAGCTCCTTGCACCTAGGCTCTCTCTTCTCATGGAGGCCTCTTTAGCTCCTCTACAACAATCAATGGCAGCTCTCTCTGCCAGGCTTTCCTCTTTCCTTACTCCTCTAGCAGCACCCCCAGCAGTGTGTCTTGATGCACAGGTATCTGCATCCAGGCAGGGGGAGATGCCCTATGAAGCCAGCCATCATGCTGCTGTTGCTGCTGCTGCTCCTCCTGCTGTTTCTGCTTCTGCTACTGCTGCTGGTTCTGTGTCTGCTTCTGCTGCTGCTGCTACACCAGTACTAGCAATAGACCTAAGGTCTTTGCTATCTACTTTTGATACTGCTTACTTCTGCTGCCTCCCAGAGCCCAGTGCTGGCCAGCTCTCTGAAGATCTGTCCAAGGCTCTAGTGCCCTTCTCTTGCTGTGACCCCAGAATCATTTCTGATTTTATTCTGTCAGTGACTGCTGCTTCTGATGATGTTCCAACTGCTGCTGTTGAGCCCATTTCACAGGATTTTCTGATGACAGAGGCTGTTGCTTTTGAGCCTGCTGTAGAAGTTGTTGGTTCTGAAGCTGCTGCTGCCCTCATGCCTGAAATCATCACTGTTGCCTCTACTGCTGCTCCAGTATCTGCTGTTACATCTGCTGCTTCTATTGCTCCTCCTGCTTCTGTATCTGTTGCCCCATCAGCTGTTGTTAAACTGAAAGAAGATCTGATGAAGAAGATTGATGCCTTGTATGATGCACAAAGTTCTGAATCTGAGGATTATAACACTGCTTCTGATGACTTATCTGCCACAATTGCAAAGAAAAGAAAGGCAAGAAGTAAGGCTTTAAAGAGGGTTCCTCCTGCCAAGGTTAGAGATGACAATGATGTTCCCTATTATATTCTGCACAATTGCCCAATCTCTGAGCATTGGATGCAATTCTCTAAGAACCAGTTAAAGGCTATGAAGAAGAAGAGGAAGTATGAGAAAGATTCCACTCAGTTCAAGCACCCTCATCCTCCTCCACCACCTCCACCTGATGCAGGTGCAGGTGGCAGCTCTGCAAGATCAGGCCCTGCTAGAAGCCAGGCTCCCTACCAACCTCATGCAAGAACATATCAAAGGGAAAGCCAGTCTAGGGGGTCTTACTCTAAAAGGGGAGGATATAGGGGAAACCAAAGAGAAACTCAGGTTTACTCCAAAGGACAATCCAGGCAGCATCCTTACTCTAGGGGAGGACATGTTTCTGCTGATACATCTTCTGGTCCTTTCCCCTACAAGCTCAAAGATACTGTAACTGCCAGGACTCCTCAAGATACTACTTCCAACAGGTATGAGCCACCTGTTCCATTTGAGGACCCTGAGAAGAATCCTATGGCTTGGACTGCTAGAATGAAAGAGCTGGCTGCTTTAGATCAAATCAAGAAAGCAAAAGATCAAGGGCTAGACACTTCCAATATCTCTACCATGTCAGAGCAAAGACAGAAAGAATTAGAGAGATATGCTTCAAGCAAATTTTTTGATGCAGACAGGTACATGGAATTGCATCCAGCTGCAGTGGTTCCCAGGACATCAAAGCAAATTTATTTGGGTGCAGCTGATGATACCAGATCCAAACAACAAGCTTTAGATCCTAACAGAGAAATTAAAATGGTAAAAGACAAAGAAAAGGAATAACTCTGTAAGGTGATAACTCTTGGTTTTTCTGACTGCCCTCTGGATATCATGTTTATATATATCTCTGTGATGGTTCTGTGATGTTTAGCTACTGCTGTCTTTATGTTTTTATGACTGTATGATGTTGTTTGTTTTTCCTATGTCTGTAAATAGTTTTCCTAACCCAAATAGGGGGAGATTGTTGGAACACCCTATTACTAATTTGGGTCAGGATCACTATGTCCCTAGGAATCTGTGTTTTGACCTTCTGTATAGCTTAATAGGTCAATTAGAATTGAGTCTAAGGGTCAGTAGTCTAGGATTGGAAGCTGCTCTGAAGACCCAAGTTTTTCTGGAGACTAAGTCCAAATCGTCGAGCTCAGCACGACGTTTCGTCGAACTCCGGTTGATGATCGTCTAGCTCAACTTCTGCAGATCGTCGAGCTCCATTCGACGATCGCTGAGCTCAACCTCATAATATCGTCGAGCTCCACTCGACGATCGCTGAGCTCAACTTCGCAATATCGTCGAACTCCATTCGACGATCGCTGAGCTCAGTTCGACGATTTTGGCTCTGCACTGGATCCTTATCTCTGAGCTCAGTTCGACGATCTTTGAGCTCAGATCGACGATTTCTTTGCTGCTTGGATTTTCCAATTCGCTGAGCTCAGCTCGACGATAGCAGAGCTCAGTTCGACGATTTCAGTTATCTTTCAGAATTCAAATTCAAATCAGATAGAAGTTATTCTGCATTTAATTCAGAAGATCTGCCAGCCATTTTCATTTACTTCTGGAGCAAGTTTCAAGGGATTTTTCAAGGAACAAATCAGTGGACTTTCCTTCAGAACATATTATGCAATTAAGGCTGTAATCAATGCAGACCAACGACTATCTTTGACAGAGCAATTTTCTATTCAGACTCAGAGAATAAAAGACAGAAAGTTTTTGAATGAAATAGACAAGAGAAGAAATATAGAGATTGACAAGTAGAGCACACACAACTCAATACACAGAGACTCTCTCAATCTTCTGTCAACAAGAATTCTGAAGAACACTCATCAGAGAGATCAAGCTTTCAAACAAATCTTCAGATCTCTTCAGCTCTCAAAGTGTTCAAGGCCAACATCATCTCAAGACTCCAGACACTCAACATTTCAGCTTGCTGAAATCATCTTTTGCTGGAGATCTATCCTTGAAGGCCTATCACCCTCAGCAAAGCTCATCTTCCTGAAGATTTCAAGGACTCAGGGGGAGCTTTGACAATATCACTGAATCCACATAGTCTTCTCAGTTGCTTGAGAAAGAGAAGACTGCCATCACTCTCTCACCCCCACTCTGTAAAGGGTTTTTCAAACTCCCTTCAAAAGTTTGAATCTGGTTTTTGAGCACCTTGTCAAAAGCTCATTGGTGGCAAGACACCTGATCAAAAAATCTGATTTGGTTTTTGAGCACCTTATCAAAAGCTCATTGGTGCCCAGGACACCTGATCAACTCATCCTGCAGTGGATTCCTACCTAGGGTGGTAGAAGAGTGGATGTACCCAAGTTGGGGAACCACTATATTTCCTTATGTCATCTGGTTCTGCATGTTTTCTTTTTGTTTCTGGCCTAGATTTTCTTGTGCTTAGGTTCTGCATAGCTTAGTTTTGTGGTTTATTTTATTTCTGCTTTCCTGCTTACACTCATTACAACAATTGTTGTAAAGCTTTGCAAAAGTTTTTATTTGTGTTTTAAAAAGCACCATATACTCTATTCACCCCCCCTTTAGAGTATATCAGATCTAGTTTCCCCTTTCAACGCCCGTGATCCATGTGACACTGCCGTGTGGCCGGCCGTGTACCCCATCATTTCTCCCCAAAATCAACCCGAGCACTGCACGGGTTCTAGGACACGCCCGTGTCCTTACCCGTGTCACCTCAACACGCCTGGACCCCAGGCCGTGTACACGGTCTCGACACTCGACACTTCGTCGAGCGAAGATCGTCGACCTACGGACACGGCCTTGGACACGCCCGTGTCCTCGGCCGTGTGCCTTGTCTCGACACATTGTCGACACCAAAGTGTCGACTTCGCGGCTAAGTGTCGACACGGGTCGACACGCCCTACGACACGCCCGTGTCGCAGGCCGTGTGCCCAGTCTCGACATAATGTCGAGACCAAAGTGTCGACTTCCCGGGACGAGTGTCGACACGGGTCGACACGCCCTGCGACACGCCCGTGTCGCAGGCCGTGTGCCATGTCTCGACACTTCGTCGAAGCAGAGTGTCGACTTCGCGGCTAAGTGTCGACACGGGTCGACACACCCTGCGACATGCCCGTGTCGCAGGTCGTGTGCCCAGTCTCGACACAATGTCGAGACCAAAGTGTCTACTTCTAGTCTTAGTGTCGACACAGGCTTGACACGCCCTGGGACACGCCCGTGTCCCAGGCCGTGTTCCTGCTGCCAGAACCCAAACTGGCCCAAAACATCTCCCTTTGCTCCTTTGAGTTTCGGGGCATTACAACCCTCCCCCTCTTAAAAGAATTTCGTCCTCGAAATTACATAAAGGAAAGACATGTACAAAACCAAAATTTGTACCTAAGCGGAACAACTCCGGATATTCGTCAAGCATAGTCTGCTCTCGCTCCCAAGAGAGATCCTCACGACCGCAATTGTCCCACCAGACTTTGACCATCCTGATCTCTTTATTGCGTAGCCGCTTGACCTCCGAGTCCTCAATCCGCATGGGCTTGACCTTTGTCGTTAGCCCACTATCCATCGGCACTTGATCGACCGCGATCACTTGCGTAGGCTCTTGCACCGCCTTCCGAAGCACCGAAATATGGAATACATCATGTAAACCACTAAGCTCCACTGAAAGCTTCAACCGATAGACCGCTTCACCGACTCGCTCCAGAACCTCAAACGGTCCAAGGTACCTCGGGCTTAGCTTTTTCAATCGCCGCACCCGCGAGACACCCTTAAACGGCTTGATCTTTAGGTACACATAATCACCCACAGCGAACTCCACGTTCCTGTGCTTGGCATTATAGTATTTCGCTTGCCGGTCCTGAGCGATAAGCAACCTCTCCCGAATGGTTCGCACCAAAGAAGTAGCACCCTCCACTTCTGATTGCTTATACAACCTTGACTCACCCGTTTCTAACCAAGACAACGACGTGCGACATTTTCTACCATATAGGGCCTCGAAAGGCGCCATCTGAATACTCGCTTGGTAGCTATTGTTGTATGCGAACTCCACCAAATAAAGGTGGTCTTCCCATTGCTTTCCGAAATCCAAGACACACATGCGGAGCATGTCTTCCATAGTTCTATTGACCCTCTCGGTCTGCTCATCTGTTTGCGGATGGAAGGCTGTGCTGAACTTCAGCTTCGTTCCCAACACTTGCTGCACAAGCCTCCAATCATTGGACGTGAACCGCCCATCTCGGTCACTCATGATGCTGCGGGGCACACCATGAAGCTGCACTATGTTATCCACATAAAGCTTCGCCAACTTCTCCACCGGATCATCCTTCCTATGCGGAATAAAATGCGACAACTTCGTTAATCGATCAACAACCACCCAAATGGCGTCGTTTCCCTTCTGCGACCTTGGCAAACCGTGCACAAAGTCCATAAAGATGTCATCAAATTTCCACTCCGGAATAGGCAAGGACTTAAGAAATCCTCCCGGCTTTTGGCACTCCGCCTTTACCAAGGCGCAAGTTTGGCACTTCGCTACGTATAGCGCCACGTCCTTCTTCAAACCCGGCCACCAAAACAGTTTCTTCACATCACGGTACATCTTCGTGCTCCCCGGGTGAATCGAGTACTTGGTATGGTGTGCCTCGTACAACAACTCCACCCGCAAATTGCCCACACTTGGGACGCACAAACGACCGTCTTTCCAAAGCAATCCGTCCTCCACGACGAATTGGGAATTTGACCCATCCAGAGCCTCCACCATGAACTGCTTCATATGAGCATCCATATCCAAAGCCTGCCGAATACGATCAGCCAGGTCATATTGGACTTCAGTCCAATTCAGAACTGCTTCAACACTTGATTGTCTGTCCACACAGACAATCTCCAACGCCTCCAACTCTTGCACCAACCGCTCATCATGCACCGATAGCCAATTGGCTTGAGCTGGGGCTCGGCGACTCAACGCGTCCGCAACCGCATTCCCTTTGCCAGGCACGTAGTGCATCTTGAATGTATAGTCCCCAGGAACTCCATCCATCTACGCTGCCGCATATTCAGATCCTTCTGATCAATAAGATACTTCAGACTCTTGTGATCGGTGTAGATATCAATCTTCACACCGTACAAGTAGTGTCTCCACAGCTTCAAGGCAAAAATCACGGCCGCTAACTCCAAGTCATGGACCGGATAGTTCCTCTCGTGCACTTTTAGCTGTCTCGAGCCATAAGCTATTACACTTCCGTATTGCAGTAGCACGCAACCCAAACCGCTGCCCGAAGTATCGCTATAAATCTCATAGCCTTCGGTCCCACATGGCGAACTCAGCACAGGCGCCGTGGTCAACCGACACTTCAACTCCTCAAAAACTCGTGCGCACTCCGGCATTCAAACGAACTTATGCTCCTTCCTCGTCAATGTAGTGAGAGGTAACGCTATCCGTGAGAAGTTCTCTACGAAGCGCCTATAATAGTCGGCAATCCCCAGAAAACTCCGGACTTCCGCTACCGTAACAAGCTCAGGCCACTCCCGTATCGCAACAATCTTCGCCGGATCCACAGCAATACCCTATCCACTTACTATATGCCCGAGGAACGCCACTGAGGATAGCCAAAACGCGCACTTCGAGAACTTGGCATACAACTGATTTCTCCTTAGCGTCTCCAACACCAAATTAAGTTGCTTGAAGTGATCTTCCTCACTTTGTGAGTACACCAAAATATCGTCGATGAAGACGATCACGAAATGGTCCAAGTACTCCTTGAAAGTCCTGTTCATCAAATCCATGAACACTGACGGCGCATTAGTCAGCCCAAACGGCATGACCGTAAACTCATAATGCCCGTATCTCGTACTAAACGCTGTCTTCGGGATATCACTCTCCCTTATTCGCAGCCGATAGTACCCAGCCTTGAGATCCAACTTCGAGCACACCGTCGACCCGACTAACTGATCAAAAAGATCATCAATCCGGGGGATCGCGTACTTGTTCTTCTCAGTCAGCATGTTTAGCTCCCGATAATCAATACATAGCCTCAAGCTTCTGTCCTTCTTCTTAACAAAGAGGACTGGTGCGCTCCAAGGCGAAGAACTCGGGCGCACATACCCTTGCTCCAACAACTCTTGCAGTTGAACTTTCAGCTCCGCCATTTCCTTAGGCGCTAGCCGATAGGGAGATCATGACACAGGCTTTGCACCTGGAACTAGCTCGATCGTAAAATCTATCTCCCGCTGAGGCGGGGCTCCAGGAAGATCTGCGGGGAACACATCAGGGTATTCCGATACCACTGAAATATAATCCAACGCGGGCTTTGGCTTTGCAACCTCCACTTGTGTAAAGAACAGTTCTGCTCCGGCACGAACCGCCTTCACCACCTGAAGAGCAGACATCAATGTCTTGCTCGACTCCTTTAAGCCCGTAAAAGTCATCTCACGACTTGCTCCCAGCTTGACTTCCTTGCTACCGCAATCTATATGGGCCTGCTGCTCCGAGAGCCAGTCCATGCCAAATATGACGTCGAACTCCACCAACGGAAGTAAAGATGCCCGCAGGTCGAACTCCTGCTCCCCAATACGAATCTTAACATCGTAGATCCTATCCGCTCGCATCGAACACCCGTTGGGCAACAACACATCCAACTTATCCTTCGCCATCGAAGAAGGGACTCCGATGCGTGATATAAATCCTTCGGACAAGAAGGAGTGTGAAGCTCCCGTATCGAAGAGTGCTCGTGCCGAATTTTCACAAATCAATACAAATCCTAAACAAACAGTGGTAAGGTAACATGTGCATAACAAGTATTTAAAGAAATTGACTTGCTATAAATTAAACCGTACCTGTCACCACATCAGCTTGTTTGATGGCCTCCTGTTGGCCAAGATTATAGACCCTTGATTGGGCCGGAGCATAATGGGATGCGGTCGACTCCACTGCCTTTCCCTTCTCTTCATAAGTAGCTCCCGGCTTTCTCTCGGACTTAGGACGTCCGCTCCAACAGTCACGGGCAAAGTGCCCCGTCTTTCCACAAGTAAAACACGCGCCCGGGGTCCGACTCGTAGTCGCCCCAGAAGCACCAGAAGGAGCTGGACCCGAAGTCCTATGCTTCTTGAAAGCCCTCCGATAGTCGGACTTTGAAGTAGTCGGCACTTTAAATTCAAATTTTCTATCACCCAAGCCTTTCTTCGCTTGCACATTCTTCATGTCCTTCTCCAAGGACCGGGCAGTATTGACCAAGGTTAAGAAACCCTGCGTCATTGGCCCGGAGAGTAGTAATCTCAACTCATCTCTCAACCCTTCGTAGAATCGATTAGTCTTGCGCTCCTCATCCATGATGGTGGAGCTAGCATATCGACTTAAACGAGTGAACTCATGGATATATTCATCCACGCTCTTCTCACCCTGAACCAACTTCAGAAATTCGTTCTCCATCGAAATCCTCTGAGTAGAAGGGAGGTATCTTGCCAAGAATAATCCCGAGAACTCTTCCATCGGAACGTCTATCAGTTGTCTACCTCTCAAATGATGCAGCTCCAATCATTCCGACCACATTCTCGCTTCACCGTCCAAAAGGAACGTAGCGATGGTGGTCATTTGCCACTCCTCCGTCTCTGTTGCTGTCATGACTCTCTTCACCCTAGAGAGCCAGTCTTCAGCCTGAGATGGGGTTCCCAACCCCGAGAATAACAGAGGGTTAAAGCTCATTACATGCTTAAGCTGCCTCTCAGTTGCCCTCCTCGGCACCACCGGTTCCACAACCACTTGCTCCACTCTCCTCGGCTCAGCCTCTTGAAGAGGTTCCTGCTCCATCACAGGAGCGGGCTGCTGCGCTTGCCTTGCAGGCTGCGCATTTATCACGGCCAACACCGCTTCAGCCACCAATCGAATATTCTCAGCCGACAGAGGTGTTGCAGGAGCAACATCCGGTGCACTACTAGCCTCAGAAACTCGGCGTTCTGACGGCCCAACACCACTTCTGGTCACCTATAGTGGTACAAAACACCGTTAAGAGACCAAATAAATTGTAAACAACAATTATAGGAACACGCAGGTTCCTCAAACACGAGTATTTCCATTCCTAAGTGGACATTCATGGGTTCTTTTTACTGTTATTACGATGATGCACACAATGTGCTCACCACCCCTTAAAAAGAATTCGCCCACGAATTCACTTTAAGCCCGACCAAAACCAGTTGTCTGATACCAAATTGTAACACCCCCTATCCGTCACATAGCATATAGCAGTAGGTCCGGCCGGGGCCCGACGCCGTATGCCACAGACAGACCGGGTAGTTACGTATGGAAACCATCCAACCAATCTCAACGTCCTACACAGAGCATTCTAGCGGAAGCATTATATTAAAGTTGCAATAAAGAACCCAGCATTAGAGCCTGAATGTCCACTAGTACAGCATAGGAATGTTATACAAAATACCCAAATTAAGCCTTAAGGCCTTACAAAATGTTTCACTTCCAGTTACATGTTTTACAAACCACGGCACGCAGGCCGGTCACACATGAATAAAGCAGTAAACACTTCCAATTAGGCCTTCAAGGGCCGGCTTCGCATTCGGGCTTTAGCCCGCTATTGACCGCTTGGTCTAGCTAAACCTACAAGCAACAAACCACCGCACGGTGGCAAAACAAGACAACGGTCAGCAATCCTGACCAAATTATAACGATCCCGCCCCCAACTCGGGGCGGCGATGCTCCTTCCCTGCATTTTATTAGCATAAGCGAGCAATCTATATACTTAGCCATTTCATCACAGACGTTGGCTCGCACGGCCACACGTCCCGTGCTCTCAGGGCACATTCTCGGTGAACCGGTCGATGTCACGTCAATTAAATCCATAGACATTCCGGACTCACCACCGCCACTTGGACGGCCAAACCTTTGAGCAATTTGTCTTCCTGGCCTGGGTCACGACAATTTAAGCCATTGACCGCCAAACACCCTAATCTATGCCAACGGTAAGTGCCACGTGCCTTTAGGTCTCTTTAACCGAACGACATAGAACGGGTACGGTTCCATCTAACCCGTGCTCACATCGCAACGACAATTTAAGCCATTTGCGCGGGTCAAACTTCCGCCGAGTCCCATTTCCATCACAAGTCACATAACCCGGTTATGTTCAAGTTGGCTCTCAAGCCACCAAGTTGGCAAGATCTCGTATCCGCCCAGTTTTCCGGGTGCACCTTTGGGTTAGTCCCCAAGGCTCCCTGCTACAATCTAGCGCATAGAAAACCCGAAAAACAACCAATAGCACGGAGTCCTCTCCGGCATTATGCAATGCAACATCACCGATCCAGACCAACATGTCCGGGTAGGCTTCACACATCATGCCTATGTCCGTTCTCGCTTACGGACTCTAAACAACGGGGACTTCACATATCTACCCGAAGGAACGCCTCCAACTCTCCGCAAACTCGCGAGAGCGGGCTTCCTATGCAAAGAAAGAGAGCTACTCATGCTCAAGATGAGGATCGTTACCCTAGCATTCCTCTTTGGCGCCATTGAAAAGTAATCCGATGAAAAGCACCGCACTAGCTTTGCCTCCGTGGATCCGGAGTCGGCTCGCGATTCGGAGCTCCGAAGCTCCTCCAATGGCGGGATCTAGCTCCTTCTTCCTCCCTTGGCTCTCCTCTCTCTCTAAGGTTTTAGAAAGATAACACTTAAGAAAAGTGAGGGTTTTGAAAGCCCAAACACGGGTAAATCCCTTCAGGAACAACCCCCAGCCGTTGGATCTCAAAATAAGGAAACGAACGGCTTTGATTCGGGACTGAAATGCCCAATCTGGACCGAACACGGCCTGGCACACGCCCGTGTCCAGGGCCGTGTGCCTCATTCGCCGTCAAAATCGAATCACCTGGAACCTCACACGGGTATCGAACACGCCCGTGTTCGAGCTGACATGCCCGTGTTCCATGTGACACGGCCGTGTGGCCGACCGTGTACCCCATCATTTTTCCCCAAAATCAACCCGAGCACTGCACGGGTTCTAGGACACGCCCGTGTCCTTATCCGTGTCACCTCAACACGCCTGGACCCCAGGCCGTGTACACGGTCTCGACACTCGACACTTTGTCGAGCGAAGATCGTCGACCTACGGACACGGCCTTGGACAAGCCCGTGTCCTAGGCCGTGTGCCTTGTCTCGACACATTGTCGACACCAAAGTGTCGACTTCGCGGCTAGGTATCGACACGGGTCGACACGCCCTGCGACACGCCCGTGTCGTAGGCCGTGTGCCCAGTCTCGACACAATGTCGAGACCAAAGTGTCGACTTCCCGGGACGAGTGTCGACACGGGTCGACACGCCCTGCGACACGCCCATGTTGCAGGCTGTGTGCCATGTCTCGACACTTCGTCGAATCAGAGTGTCGACTTCGCGGCTAAGTGTCGACACGGGTCGACACGCCCTGCGACACGCCCGTGTCGCAGGCCGTGTGCCCAGTCTCGACACAATGTCGAGACCAAAGTTTCGACTTCCCGTCTTAGTGTTGACACAGGCTTGACACGCCCTGGGACACGCCCGTGTCCCAGGCCGTGTTCCTGCTGCCAGAACCCAAACTGGCCCAAAACGTCTCCCTTTGCTCCTTTGAGTTTCAGGGTGTTACATCGACACAGGGTCTGCTGTGTCGGCACAGGGACACAGGGCCTCCTGTGTCGACACAGGGCCTGCTGTGTCGACACAGGGCCTGCTGTGTCGACACAGGGCCTGCTGTGTCGACACAGGTCCTGCTGTGTCGACACAGGTCCTGCTGTGTCGACACAGGGCCTGCTGTGTCGACACAGGGCCTGCTGTGTCGACACAGGGCCTGCTATGGCGACACAGGGCCTGCTGTGTCGACACAGGGCCTGCTGTGTCGACACAGGGCCTGTTGTGTCTGTGTCGACACAGGGCCTGCTGTGTCGACACAGGCCATGCAGTGTCGACACAGGGCCTGCTGTGTCGACACAGAGTGTCGACACAGGTTGTGCTGTGTTGACACAGGGTGTCGACACTGGGTGTAGACACAGAGTTTCGATATAGGTTGTGCTGTGCCGACACAGGGGTCTTGGCAGGGTCTCGACTAAACGTCCTGACACATTTTGAGTTTGTCGCGGACGTGTCCTGCTCCAGTTTGTGAACCGTGCGGTGTTTCAGCCCAGTTTTTCCATGTCAGACCTGGATCGTGGTCGTACATTTCTTTATGTTGGGATTCAACGGCTGGAGGCTATTCCTATTGGGATATACCCGAGTGTAGGGTTTCAAAACCCTTATCTTCTTTTCGCTGGTTCTCTGTCTATGTTCTAGAGAGAGAAGAGAGCAACGAGGAAGAAGAAGTCTAGATCCGGTCACCAGCGGAGCTTCGGACCTCCAAATCGCGAACTAACTTCGGATCTATGGAGGCTAGGATAGGGTGGTGCTTTTCGTCCGCTTACATTTCCATGATACCAAGGAAGAACGCTAGGGTAACAGTTCTCTACTTGAGCATGTGAAGCTCTACTTCTTTTGCATAGGGATGCCCGCTCACACGAGTTTGCGGTGAGTTGAGGCCTTCCTTCGGGTAGACAGGAATAGTCCCCGTTATGTACATGTAAAGTACGTAATCGAGAACGGATATTGGCATGATGTGTGAAGCCTACCCAGACAAGTTGGTCTGGATCGGTGATGTTGCATTGCATAAATGGCCGGAGAAGACTCCGTGCGAATGTTTGTTTTAGGGTTTTCTACGGGGTAGATTGCAACAGGGAGCCTTGGGGATTAACCCCAAGGTGTACTCGAAAAACTGGGCAGATGCGTGATTCTGCGAACTTGGTGGCCTGGGAGCCAACTTGAACATAACTGGGGTTATGTGAAGTGTGTAACGGAAACGGGACTCGGGAGAAGTTTGACCCACGCAAATGGCTTAAATTGTCGTTGCGATGTGAGCATGGGTTAGACGGAACCGTACCCGTTCTATGTCGTTCGGTGTGAGTCGTTAGCATAGATGAGGGTCTTCGGCGGTCTATGGCTTAAATTGACGTGACCCATGCCGGGAAGACAAAATGCTCATAGTTTGGCCGTCAAAGTGGCGGTGTTGAGACCGGGGTGTCTATAGCTTAAATTGACGTGACATTGATCGGTTCACCGAGAATGTGCCCTGAGTGCACGGGGTGTGTGGTCGGGCGTGCCAATGCCTGTGATGCAATGTATATATATACTGCTTGGTTATGCTAATAAAGTGCAGGGAAGGAGCATCGCCGCACCGATTTGGGGGCGGGATCGTTATAATTTCGTCAGCATTGCTGCCCGTTGCTTTGGTTTGCCACCGTTGCGGTGGACTGTGCTTGCAAGTGCTGCCGAACCGAGCGGTAAATAGCGAGCCAAATCCCAAGTTGCTAAGCCGGCCCTCGAAGGCCTAATTTTGAGTGTTTTCTTTTATTCATGTATGGCCATCCTACGTGCCGAGGTTTGAAAAACATGTAATTTGAGGAAAACAATTGTAAGGCCATAAGGCCAGTACTTGTGTATTTGTACTTCATTCCTATTGTCTTTGTAGTGGACATTCATGCTAGTGTTGGGTTCTTTATTAATGCAACAATTTTAATTGCTTCCGCTAGAATGCTCTGTGTAGGACGTTGTTATTGGTTGGATGGTTTCCATTGAGTAACCACCTGGTCTGTATGTGGTATATGGCGTCGGGCCCTGGTCGGACCTACTGCTATATGCTATATGACGGATAAGGGGTGTTACAATTTGGTATAAAACTACTGCTTTCGATCGGGCTTAAAATGAATTCGTGGTCGAATGCTTTTCAAGGGGTGGTGAGCATCTGTGTGTGCGTCATCATTATAACAGCAAAAGAATCCATGAATACCCACTTAGGAATGAAAATACATGTGTTTGAGGAACCTGCGTGTTCCGATAATTGCTTTTTGCAATTTTTTATGGTCGCTTAACGGTGTTTTGTACATCTATAGGTGATCAGAAGCGGTGTTGGGCCGTCATAACGGCGAGTTTTTGAGGCTAGTAGTGCTCCAAATGATGCTCCTACAACACCTCCATCGGCTGAGACCATACGATTGGTGGCCGAAGTAGTGTTTGCCATGATCAATGCGCAGCCTATAAGGCAAATGCAGTAGCCTGCTCCTATGATGGAGCAGGAACCTCTTCCAGAGGTTGAGATGAGAAGAGTGGAGCAGGTAGTAGTGGAGCCGTTAGTGCTGAGGAGGGAAACAGAGAGACAGCTCAAACATGTTATGAGCTTTAATCCTCCAGTGTTCTCGGTGTTGGGAACCCCATCTCAAGCGGAAGATTGGCTCTGTCGGATAAAGAGAGTCTTTACAGCAACTGAGACAGAGGAGTGGCAGATGACCACTATAGCTACGTTCATGTTGGATAGAGACATTAGGCTGTTGTGGGAGGGTTTGGAGCTGCATCTTTTGAGAGGAAGACAACTTACAGACGTCTCGATGGAGGAGTTCTCGAGACTGTTCTTGGCTAGGTACTTCCCTTCGTCGCAGAGGATAGCTTTGGAGAATGAGTTCCAGAGGTTTGTATACGGAGAGAGTAGCGTGGATGAGTATCTCCATGAGTTTACTAGGTTGGGTCGGTATGCTAGCTCTACATTTGCGGATGAGAAGCGTAAGACCAACCGTTTCTACGAAGGTCTAAGTGATGACTTTAGGCTACTGCTCTCGGGGCTGATGACGCAGGGTTTCTTGACCTTGGTCAACACGGCCCGGTCCTTGGAGAAGGACATGAAAAATGTTCAAGAGAAGAAAAGCTTGGGTGATAAGAAGTCTGAGTTCAAGGTGCCGACTACCTCAAAGTCTGGGTACCGTAAATTCTTTAAGAAGACTAGGACTTCGGGTCCAACTCCTTCTTCCGGTGCTTCTGGGGTGACCACGGGTCAGACCCCGGGTGCATGTTTTACTTGTGGGAAGCCAGGGCACTTTGCCCGTGACTGTTGGAGCGGACGTCCCAAGTCCGAGAGGAAGCCAGGAGCAACTTATGAAGAGAAGGGCAAGGCGGTGGAGTCAACCGCGTCCCATTATCCTCCGGCTCAACCAAGGGTTTATAATCTTGGCCAACAGGAGGCCATCAAACAAGCGGGTGTGGTGACAAGTATGGTTTAAATTTATAGCAAGTCAAATTGTTTTATACTTGTTATCTGCGTGTTACCTTACCACTGCTTGTTTAGGATTTGTTTTGATTTATGAGAATCCGACAAGAGCACTCTTTAATACGGGAGCTTCACATTCCTTCTTGTCCGAAGGATTCATATCGCGCATCGGAGTAACTTCTTCGATGGCGAAGGACAAGTTGGATGTGTTGTTACCGAATGGGTGTTCGATGCGCGCAGATAAAATCTGCGGTGTTTAGATTCGCATTGGGAATCCAGAGTTCGATCTGCAAGCGTCGTTACTACCGTTGGTGGAGTTCGACGTTATATTTGGCATGGACTGGCTCTTGGAGCAGCAATCCTATATTGATTACGGTCGCAAGGAAGTCAAGTTGGGAGCAAGTCGTGAGACGACTTTTACGTGCTTGAAAGGGATGAGCAAGATGTTGATGTCTGCTCTTCAGGTGGTGAAGGCGGTTCGTGCTGGTGCAGAGCTGTTCTTTACACTTGTGGAGGTTGCGAAGCTGAAGCCTATGTTGGATAGTATTTCAATGGTAGTTGAGTAACCTGATGTGTTCCCCGTCGATCTTCCTAGATCCCCGCCTCAACAGGAGATAGATTTCACTATTGAACTAGTGCCAGGTGCGAAGCCTATGTCACGATCTCTGTATCGGCTAGCGCCTAAGCAAATGGCGGAGCTGAAGGTGCACCTTTAAGAGTTGTTGTAGCAAGGGTTTGTGCGTCCAAGTTCGTCGCCTTGGAGCGCACTGGTCCTCTTTGTAAAGAAGAAGGACGGGAGCTTGAGACTTTGTATTGATTATCGGGAGTTAAACAAGCTAACAGAAAAGAACAAGTACCCAATCCTGGATCGATGATCTCTTTGATCAGTTGGTCGGGTCGACGGTGTACTCTAAGTTGGATCTCAAGTCTGGTTACTATCAGCTGAGGATAAGGGAGAGTGATATCCCTAAGACAGCGTTCAGTACAAGATACGGGCATTATGAGTTTACAGTCATGTCGTTTGTTTTGACCAATGCGCCCTCGGTGTTCATGGATTTGAAGAACAGGACCTTCAGGGAGTACTTGGACCATTTTGTGATCGTCTTCATCGATAATATTTTGGTGTACTCGCAGAGTGAGGAAGATCACTTCAGGCATCTTCATTTGGTTTTGAAGATGCTAAGGAGGAATCAATTGTACGCCAAGTTCTCGAAATGCGAGTGTTCGTTGTCCTCAATGGTGTTACTCGGTCATATAGTGAGTGGGGAAGGTATTGTAGTAGATCCGGCGAAGATTGTTGCGATATGAGAGTGGCCTGAGCTTTCTACGGTAGCGAAAGTCCGGAGCTTTCTGGGGCTTGCCAGCTATTATAGTCGCTTCGTAGAGAACTTCTTGCGGATAGCGTTACCTCTCACTATTTTGACGAGGAAGGAGCAGAAGTTCGTTTGGATGCCGGAGTGCGCGCGAGCTTTTGAGGAGTTGAAATGTCGGTTGACCACTGCGCCTGTGTTGAGTCCGCCGAGTGGGACCAAAGGTTATGAGATTTATAGCGATTCTTCGGGCAGATGTTTGGGTTGCATGCTACTACAACATGGAAGCTTTATAGCATATGGCTCGACACAACTGAGAGTGCACGAGAGGATTATCCGGTCCATGACTTGGAGTTAGCGGCCGTGATTTTTGCCTTGAAGCTGTGGAGGCAGTACTTGTATGGGGTAAGAGTCGATATCTATACCGACCATAAAAGCCTGAAGTATTTGATTGATCAGAAAGATCTGAACATACGGCAGCGTAGATGGATGGAGTTCCTGGGGGACTATACATTAAGAATCCATTACGTGCATGGTAAGGGCAATATGGTGGCTGACGCGTTAGTCGTCGGGCCCCAGCCCAAGCCAATTAGCTGTCAGTCCATAACGAGTTGTTGGTTCGGGAGTTGGAGGAGTTGGAGATCTTTTGCGTTGATAAGAAATCAAGTGCTGAAGCAGAATTGAATTGGACTGAAGTCCAATATGACCTGGCTGATCGGATTCGGCAGGCTTTGGATATGGATGTCCATATGAAGCAACTTATGATAGAGGCTCTGGATCGGTCAAATTCCCAATTCGTTGTGGAGGACGGATTACTTTGGAAAGACGGTCGTCTGTACGTCCCAAGCGTGGGGAATTTGCGGGTAGAATTGTTGTATGAGGCACATCATACCAATTACTCAATTCACCAGGGGAGCACGAAGATGTACCGCAATGTTAGGAAATTGTTCTGGTGGCCAGGACTGAAAAAGGATGTGGCGCTCTACATGGCGAAGTGTCAAACTTGCGTCTTGGTGAAAGCGGAGTGCCAAAAACCGGGATGATTCTTGAAATCCTTGCCTATTCTGGAGTGGAAGTTCACACGACATTACTATGGACTTTGTGCACAGGTTGCCAAGGTCACAAAAGGGGAACGACGCCATTTGGGTGGTCGTAGATTGTCTAACGAAGGTGTCGCATTTCATTCCGCATAGGAAGGATGATCCGGTTGAGAAATTGGCAAAGCTGTATGTGGATAATATTGTGCGGCTTCTTGGTGTGCCCCACAACATCATGAGTGACCGAGATGGGCGGTTCACATCCAATGATTGTAGGCTGGTGCAGCAGATGTTGGGAACAAAACTGAGTTTTAGCACAGCCTTTCATCCGCAGACGGATGGTCAGACCGAGAGGGTCAATAAGGCAATGGAAGACAAGCTTCGCATGTGTGTCCTGG
The DNA here is from genome assembly GCA_039583875.1 of Platanthera guangdongensis. Classification (NCBI taxonomy): domain Eukaryota; kingdom Viridiplantae; phylum Streptophyta; class Magnoliopsida; order Asparagales; family Orchidaceae; genus Platanthera; species Platanthera guangdongensis. Next base: position 94,017,134 of record CM077147.1, read on the forward strand.
ACATTGGAAAGTAATGGTAGGACCACCTATACTTGGTGGAGTTCGCGTACAACAATAGCTACCAGGCAAGCATACAAATGGCGCCCTTCGAGGCCCTTTATGGTAGAAGATGTCGCACCCCGTTGTCTTGGTTGGAAACGGGCGAGTCAAAGTTGTACAAGCGACTAGAGGTGGAGGATGCTACTTCTTTGATGAGAACCATTCGTAAGAGGTTGCTAATCGCTCAGGATCGCCAGGCTAAGTACTATAATGCCAAGCACAAGAACAAGGAGTTCGATGTTGGCAATTGGGTGTACTTGAAGATCAAGCTGTTCAAGGGTGTCTCACGGGTGCGGCGCTTGAAGAAGCTATGCCCGAGGTACCTTGGAGCGTTTGAGGTTCTGGAGCGGATTGGTGAAGCAGCATACCGGTTAAAGGTGTCAGTGGAACTTAGTGGTCTACATGATGTATTCCATATATCGGTGCTACGGAAGGCGATGTAAGAGCCTACCCCAGTGATCGCGGTCGATCAAGTTCCGGTCGATAATGGGTTGACGACGAAGGTCAAGCCCATACGTATTGAGAATTCAGAAGTCAAGCTGCTACGCAATAAAGAGATCAGGATGGTCAAGGTCCGTTGGGACAATTGCGGTCAAGAGGAGCTCTCTTGGGAGCGAGAGTAGACTATGCTTGAGGAGTACCCAGAGTTGTTTTGCTCAGTTACCTTTTAAGTTTTATGCTTATCTTTAGTTTATAAAATTTGGTTGGATCCCTAGTTGATTTAGGCTAGGCTCACTAACTTAGGATGTGACCAAACATGTATAGCCACGGTCAAAGTTGTGTCCTAGAGTCTAGGCCAAGTCCTTAGAGTCAACATCAGATGGACCAGCTATCAACAAGACCATCAGAGACTCAAGACTTAGAAGATTTCGAGACTAAGTAAAATGAGTTTGACATTCATCAAACTCAGGTCGACGAAAGGCGTTCTCAGCTCGATGATTTTGGATATTTCTCTGAGCTGAACTCGACGATCTTCATTCTCAGGTCGACGAACGCAGTACTCTACTCGACGAATTATGGAACCAGAAGATTCATGTCGACACACAAAATATCAGTCAACATAAAATACTCGACTAAGTCCACAATGGTTGTTGAACTCCAGGCGACGATTGCAATTGTAAGCTCGACGAACTTCAGACCGAAAAGGCAATGGTTCTGAAGAATGCAAGTTCTGTTATCAGCTCGACGAACTTGGAACTCAGCTCTACGAACAGAAGCTTTCTGGTTGACGAATACAAAACCTCAGTTTGTCGAACTAGTAACTCAGCTCGATGAATTTTGTTATTTGTTCGACGATTCCAGACATAGCCATTTCTGGCATTTAATCCTCACTCAAATGCAATAATTCCTGATAGATTAATGACTCAAACATTCTCTGAATGTATCCATTACTGGAAGCATTAATTATAGTCTTCTTCAGGAATATTACTTGCTGATTTTCCACAAGATAGTTGGGGAAATACATTAATGCCGATTATTCTCAGGTCGTCAGCATTAATTACAGAGGATTCAAATTTTTGAAAGGTGATAGAAGAAAAAGACACCAAGGATCAAGTGATTAGTAATCGATACTCAGTCTAACAGTCAGAAAAATAGACACACAGAGACTGACAGCAAGATTTCATACAGCACCAGAAAAGCTTCACACAAAAACTCATACTGAAGCTTACAGTGATAGACAGTGATATTCATTCATTCAGAAGAAGAACAACTATACTATATCAAGAGTCTTCTTCTTCAACATTCTCTCCGGGACTTCTCCAAGGACAATAGATATCAGATCAGTCAAGAAGATCCTGCATCACTGCTTGTCAAGAACTCTGATTGAAGACCTATCACCCTACAGCAAAGCTCCAGATCTTCCCTGAATCATTCTACATCTCACGGGGAGTTGTTTGCTAACATCAATCCACATAAGTCTTCTCTCTGACTATTGACAGAGAAGACAAAATCAACTCTCTCACCCCCTCCTGTATAAAGGGTTGTCATCTCCCTTCAAAAGTGATTCCTGGTTGCAAGTCTCCTTACCAAAAGGCTTGAGTTGGTTTTTGGGGACCTCATCAAAACCCATTGGTGTCAGGCACCTGATCAAAAAGCTGAGTGGATTCCTACCAGGGGTGATAGAAGAGTGGACTTCCCAGATTTGGGGAACCACTATAAATTTCTTGTGTCGTCTGGTTGCCTATCTTTTTCTTTTTGTTTCTTGTTGTGTGGCTGTGATTAGGTTTAATCTTATTTGTTTTTTAGTTATCTATTTACTACACTTCTTCAGTTTACAGCAAAAGCTATTGCAGCACTTTTATTGGGACCTAGCAATTTTAAATATACTCTATTCACCCCCCCCCTAGAGTATTGTTGATCTAACCCTCACTTTCAATTGGTATCAAAGCAAGGTTCCTTTGGTTGAATAAGTTAATCCTTGAACCAAAGATCCTGTGTTAGATCTACATATCACTTTGTTCATATTATAAAGTAGAACCACAGCCATGACACAGAACAAAGATTATGCAAGCACCAGACCTCCAGTTTGCAACTTGCAAAAGTTTGGAATCTGGAAGGCAAGAATCAAGTTGTATATGAATTATATTGATGAAGATATTTTTGCTTCCATCTTTACAGGAGTACCTCCAACACCTGCAGCTCCTCCAAGAACTTCCACAAATATGACTACAGTACCTCCTCCAGACTATAATGATGCTTACAGGAAAGCCAAGATGGGTGATACAAAAGCCATGAACATATTGGCACAGACAATGTCTGATGATATTTTCTAGAAGGTTGCTGAGTGCATATCAGCAAAAGCCATTTGCGATTCCCTGAACCAAATGGTTGATGGATCAACTAATGAAAGGAAGGATATGAGATCAAATCTCATATTCCAATATGAGAATTTTAAGAAACAGGAAGCTGAGATAGTGTCAGAGATGTATAATAGATTAAGCTCAATCAATAATGAGCTAAAAACTCTAGACAAGTTCATCACTCTCACTGAAGTGAATGACAAAATTTTTATGTGTTTCCCAAGCTCATGGGACACAAGAATCTGGCCTATCAAGGAGGCTAGATGCCTGAATGAGATATCAACTGAATCTCTATTGGACAAACTGAAATCTTATGAGCAGTTAATTAAGATAAGGGAGGTTGCTGAACAAAGAACACCTCCTGCAGCCAGAAGAGATCAAAACATAGCATTCAAAGCCTCAGAAGAATCAGAATCCACTGCATCAAATGAAGAGCTCATGAGTCTCTTTGCAAAGAGATTCCTCAAGATGACTAGAAAGGACTTCAAGAGTAAGTCAGCGAGAAAGGATGACAGACCAAAGTATGATAAGACACCAACAAAGGAATTGGTGTGTTATGGATACAGAAAGTCTGGGCATTTCCTCTCTGAGTGCCCAGAGAATCAGAAGAAAGAGAAGAGAAGAGAAAGGGAAAAGGATTCCAAAAAGCAGTTCACCAGCAAACCCTCTTCCAGCAAACACAAGAGTAAGGAAAAGGGGTTTTTAGCTGAGACTTGGAGTCAACATCTTCAAGCTCCAGTGAAGATGAAGAAGAAGAGAGAGCAAAAGAGGTTTGCTTCATGGCAATTGATGCCTCAAGAAGCAACTCAGAAGAAGGAGATTCAAATAATGAGGAAGCTTCTGAATTAGAAGCTGATCAGGTATTATCATTGTATGATTATAATTCAGAATCTTTTAAATCAGACTTTAAAATCATGTTTTTAGACTTAATCAAATCTGAGAAGGAAATCAAACTTCTCAGAGATAAGCAAGTTAACTATGATAGCATAGTAATAGAAAATACTAAATTAAAAATTGAAATAGATATGTTTAGTGAACAAATCACCCTTCTGAAAGATGAATTAAATGAGGCAAAACAGCTAGAAGAATCAATAAATGGAAGAAGTAAACAACTAGCAGAAATCACTAACACATCTAATGCTAGATTTAATGGAAGTAGGTTAGAATTAGGTGCATCATCAAGTGAACCACCTGTTATTCAGAAAAACCACATGTTATAACCCATCAATTTTATTTCTGAGAAAGGAAAGAAGAATACTGAGCAAGTATATAAAGTAAATAAAATTCTTGAACAAATTAAAACAAGGACAAAATGGAAAAATAGAAAACATCAAATAAAAACAAAGTTCAGCAATTTTTGTCGACCTCAGATCGACGAAAAGGGGCCAGTTCGTCGAACCCAGATCGACGAACTCTGAATGTCAACTATAGTTATCATTATTCATCTAAATGCGATCGACGAACTTTGTATGGTTCGTCGAGTAGAGATCGATGAACGTGGGGCGTAGATAATGAACATGTTCATTCTTTGGGTAGAGATCGACGATTTCAACCCAATTCCTCGAACTCTGGTCGACGAACTTACATAAATTCGTCGAACCCAGGAAGACTTAACCAAAACTTTAATTTTAATAGAAACTTAAATACTTCTAGGAAATTATTTAATCCCCTAGCTGACTGGACCATTCCACCTAGGAGATACTACCCCCTAGGATATAAGTCCCAGCCAGAATTTTCTGTTATTTCTAGTTTCTCCTATCAGCCATACAAAGGGCCCTAGGTAACCTGGGTCAAAAATCACTAACTGTTTATATTGCAGGTGAAAAAGTGTCTAGGGGTAAATGAAACTTGGTACCTGGACAGTGCCTGCTCCAAGCATATGACTGGCAGCAAGGACATCCTATTCAACTACAAGTCCAAATTGGGGTCAAAGTTTATCTTTGGTGACTCAAAATGTGGTCAGTCAGAAGGATTTGGAGAAGTAAAAATAGGAGCTGTCACATTCAGAAAAGTGACATATGTAAGTGGACTGAAGCATAACCTCATCTCCATAAGTCAATTATGTGATGATGGTTATCAGGTATACTTTAACCCTTCTACTTGCTCTATCATTGATAAAAATAACCAAACTATTTTAACTGGAAGTAGACAAGGAAACATTTATTTAGTAAACTTTTATTCTGCCACAACAGACATCTGTTTACTGAATCTAACTAGTAATGAGAATGAACTATGACACAAAAGACTAGGACATGTAAATCTGAAAAATATTGCTAGGTTATCTAAGCACAACCTTGTTAGAGGTCTACCTTCTGCTCCCTACAAGAAGGAAGATCTCTGCAGGGCTTGTCAATTAGGCAAGCAAACTAAGACTAGTTTCAAATCAATTAATAAGAGTGATTCACCTAGGATTCTGTACTTGCTACACCTGGATCTTTTTGGACCCATTGTAGTACAAATCCTAGGAGGGAAATCCTACACTTTAGTTATAGTGGATGACTTCTCCAGGTTCAGTTGGGTATTCTTTTTGAGAACAAAGTCAAATACATTTACGGTTCTTACAGATTTTCTCAGGACCATACAGATTGAGTTCTCTACTCATGTTACATTGATCAGAAGTGATCATGGCACAGAGTTTGAGTATCTTATTATGCATGAGTTCTGTCAGAAGGAAGGTATCAGGCATTGCTTCTCAGCTCCTAGAACTCCCCAACAAAATGGGGTAGCTGAAAGGAAAAATAGAACACTCATTGAAGCTGCAGGTACATTACTTACTGATGCATACATGTCACTAACCTTTTGGGCTAAGGCTGTAAGCATTGCAAACTATATCCTGAATATTAGTATAATTCACAAACTAAAGAATAGGACTCCCTATGAATTACTCAAAGGGAAGAAACCTAAAATTAACTATTTTAAATTATTTGGTTGTACATGCTATATACACAATAACAACAAGAAATACATTAGAAAGTTTGAATGTAAGGCTGAAGTGGGAGTTTTCTAGGATACTTCCAAGTAAGCAAGGCTTATAGGGTATTCAATAAATCAACATTAAAAGTAGAAGAGTCAATTCATGTTTCTTTTGATGAAACTAACATGTATTGCAAGGAGAAAGAAGTTTCTACCATTAGAAACTTGCAGGTACCCCACTTGTGTGAGAAATTGGATGGACTAAACCTCACCCAAGAGGTTCCCACTCATCCCTCTCCACAGGTCATTAAAGACAGTGAAGAAGATGAAGCTGAAGAACATGAGCCTCAACCAACAGCAAACATAATTCCACAAGAGGAACTTATTCAAAATATTATTGCACAACCAACTCCACCCACTGATTTTGTCACACTTAGGGATCACCCCAGATCTCAAGTAATTGGAGACATTTCCGCAGGTGTACAGACAAGGCATCAACTCAACCAAGACTTGATGCATGCCTATTTTCTCTCTCAGGTTGAACCTCTAACCATTCATGATGCTGAGCAAGATCCCCACTAGATCCTTACAATGCAAGACGAACTAAATCAATTTGAGAGATGTAGAGTTTGGTAATTGGTTCCAAGACCCCAACACTATCCAGTTATTAGAACCAAATGGGTTTTCAGGAATAAGCTTGATGCCCAAGGAGTTATTGTGAGGAACAAGGCTAGGCTTGTTGCTCAAGGATATAGGCAAGAGGAAGGAATTGAATATGATCAGACCTTTGCACATGTTGCAAGGTTGGAAGCTATAAGGATTTTCCTTGCCTATGCAGTATTCAAAAGGTTCAAAGTCTTTCAAATGGATGTGAAAAGTGCCTTCTTAAATGGAGTGCTACAAGAAGAGGTTTATATAGAACAACCTCCAGGTTTTGTTTCTCCAACTTTTCCCTCTTATATTTTTAGATTAAATAAGTCTCTTTATGGTCTAAAGCAAGCTCCAAGAGCTTGGTATGAGACCTTAGCAAGTTTCTTATTAGAGCATAAATTTCCAAGAGCAACTTTAGATAAAACTCTTTTCACTAGACATCATAATGACCAAATTTTGTTAGTACAAATCTATGTAGATGATATTATATTTGGCTCTACAGATTCAAAATTGTGCAAGAGGTTTTCTGACCTCATGCATTCTAAACTTAGCATGGGAGAGCTTTCATATTTCCTTGGTCTCCAAGTGAAACAACTTCCTGATGGCATTTTCATCTCACAAGCAAAATATGCTAAAGAACTTCTAAAGAAGTTTGGGATGGCTGATGTCTCAGCAAGGAAAACTCCCATGGCCACAAATGCTGTTGTGGACTCTGATATACCAGGAAAACCTGTAGATCAGAAACTTTATAGGGGCATTGTTGGGTCCCTATTATACCTCACAGTAAGTAGGCCAGATATTATGTTTGCTACATGCCTTTGTGCTAGGTTCCAAGTGAACCGTAAAGAATCTCATCTAATTTTCTTAAAAAGGATTTTAAGATATATAAAGAGTTGTCTTGATCTAGGCCTATGGTATCCTGCTGAATCAGAATTTGAGTTAACTGGATACTCTGATGCTGATTTTGCTGGATGCATGGTAGATAGAAAAAGTACTTTAGGAACTTGTCAGTTCCTGGGTATGAGACTAGTATCTTGGTTTTGTAAGAAGCAAATATCATTGTCAACATCAACTGCTGAAGCAGAATATATTGCAGCAGGCAGTTGTTGTTCACAGATGCTGTGGATACAAAATCAACTTCTAGATTATGGGTTCAACTTAAATAATTCAACCTTATTCTGTGATAATTCTAGTGTTATAGCCATAGCACAAAATCTAGTTCACCATAGTAGGACAAAGCATATTGATATAAGACATCATTTCATTAGGAAGTGTGTAGACAAAAATAAGATTAAGCTTGTCTTTATCTACACTGATTTACAAAAAGCTGATATATTCACCAAACCTCTGGATGAGAAAAATCATGCTTTCTTTTTAAATCAGCTGGGAATGATCAATGGAGAAGACTTAACTTAAGTTCTGTCTGCATTCGACGAATTTTCCAAAGTTCTTCGAACGGAGTTCGACGAACCGCGGAAGGTTTGAGAGATATTCGTCGAACGGATTTTGCCGAATTATCTGTGTGAAACAATTTTCGTCGACCGGAGCTTGACGAACTTGCTTCAGAAGATATTCGTCTACCGGAGTTCGACAAATTATCTTTAAGTCTTCTGAATGAGATCGAAGAATTATTTATTATTAACTCATTTCGTCGACCTCAGTTCGAAGAATTAATTTTATTTTCATGGAACGGAGATTGTCGATTCATATTCTGGAAAATCTTATATCTAGGTTTTCTTCGACCTCTATCCCGCGCTTTTTGTTCCCTTGCACTTGATCGCCATTTCTCTCATTTGCAGGTGATTCCATGGCGATTCCAGTAGGAGCTCTAGCCGCTATGAAGTTAGACACTGGATTTGATGTCGACTTCAAATCATTCCAGCACTCGGATCCAATCTTTCTATATATTCTGGAACTTCTGGAAGTACAGAATCTGAAGAACCTGATGACCACCCGGATAAAGTTGGAAGGAACAGAAATCAGAGAATGGGTCTATACTTCATCCACTTCTGAAGACAATACTATGACAGGATCAATCGCCGGTAACACTGTCTCCTTAACCCCCGCGGTTTTAACTGAAATATTTGGTTTGACAAATGGCGAAGAGGAATTAGAAATTGATTTTGAAGAGTTTAATATGATGCTAAATCTGATGGGTTATGCTGGTGACAACCCACATAAATTGTTGAAGAGGCATTTGTCTGCAGCATACAAGTTCCTGGCAGACATTGTTGGGAAGGTCTTGCTTGGCAAGAATACTGCCCATGACTACATCACAAGACATCAGTTCTTGGTCATGTGTGTAGTAATAAATAAGAAGCGAGTGGACTGGGCTCAAATCCTCTTTGATCTGTTAAAGAAGAAAAATAACAAGAAAGAAGTGTGTTTTGGAAGGATCCTAGGGATCTTCCTCAAGGAAAAGGCTGCTGAATCACTGGTGTCCCAGACCATATTCATCAATGCCAGTAAAAGGCTCACATGTGCCTTATTTAGCAGGTGGGAGAGGACAATCACAAAGCCTACTAAGGCTTCTACCTCTTCCACCCCAGCTTCTGAAGGCACAAGGCTGTTAACGCCACTCCCACACTTGTTGAAGAGATTCATCCCACACCACCATCTCTTCCAGCACCCCTTCCAGCAAAACAACTCACTTCCTCTCCCATTATTTCGTCAACACCCCAATCACAACAATATACTCATGTTCCTACTCCACCTCCATCTCCACCACTTGACATCACTGACATTCCATCTACTCCTCTTCAAGAAAATCGACAAACAACACCTCTTGAATCACCTCAAGACACCTACATTCCTACACCACCACAGTCTCCACTTTCCACACATTTATCTTCCATACCCTCTTACATCCTACAATCAGACTCCATGATGCAAGATGCCACCCTTCCATCCCCATCAAAATCTAACCTACACATACCTGATGTTCCACCCTCAATTCCATCACTGGTTGCCACCTCTTCCACACCAATTGCAACATCATCACCAACTTTCTCATTGGACCCCTCTACCATCTCCTCTATCATCACCATCATCACTCCCATTCTTAAATCCCTTATAGCAGAGGCCATTACACCTCTTGCTACCACCATTACCTCCTTATATGCTCAAATATCTGCTCTTACTGCTGCTCACTCCTCAGTCAGGGGTCTGGCCTCAGTCCCCACTGAAACCAGGCAGGGGTAGATGCCTGATGATGAAGCAGCAGCTACAGCTTTAGATACTTTAGCACCAGCACCATCAGATACTCCAGTCCCCACAGCAGTATATACAGATTGTATAGATAATGATTTAATTGATTTAATTGATTTTATTGATACTGATATGGACATTGATGAAACTGTTGGTGATTTTATCCTCAATCCCACAGTTAATTTACAAGAATTGCTGAAAACTTTTGACACTCTATATATGTAGTATCTTCCAGGCGACTTTACTAAAGCCACAGTTGGCTATTATTCCTTATACTCCTCCTATCAGTCAAGCAGTTGCTAAGGAACTATGTGACAGTTTTGATATTCCAGTTTCTGCACCAACTTCTGCAGTTATTCCATCCCATCCAGAAGTTATCTCAGCACCAATCTTTGTGATGGATGAATCCCATATGCCAGATCTAGATGAGTTGATCTAGGCTGACATTGAAGAAGAAAATAAGGCAGTAGCTGAAAGCTCTGACCCAGTTACTTCTGATTTTTGTATAGTCTCTTCTTCAACCCCTACTGAAACTCCAGCCTCTGAAACCTCTGCTCATGCTATAGAAAAGACTGTTACTTATGATAAAGCCTTGAAAGCATTGGATGCTCTATATGATAACCCTCAGGGTTCTGCCAGTGATTCAGATGAAGATGATGATGAAGAAGATTCAGATGAAGAAACTGCCAAGAAAAAGAAGAAACTGTTGCAAAGAAAAGGAAATCCCCTCCTCCTGCTACTGCTAAGCCAAGCTCAAAGAATGACACCCCATTCTATATAATTCAAAATATTACTCCTTATAAAGCCATGCCAGCATGGATGTGGTTGTCTAAAAATCAGCAAAAGGAGAGGAAAAGAAGTATAAAATAGTCTCCTCCACCAGTTCAGAGATACAGAAGAGATCCACCTCCTCCACATCCTCCAACAGCTGGTGCTACTGGATCTTGCTCTCAGAGATCTGCCCCTATGCAAACTTATCAGAGACATCAAGGGAGATCTTCACGAAGCAGTCAGTAAGGGCATCATTCTTCAGGAAATCAACAACATCAACAGCATCAGCAGCAACAGCCAACTCTCTCTGCAGAACAGAAAACTGACGGTCACAACAAGCCATATTCACCTCCTGTTCCATTTGAAGATCCTTAAACATCAAACATTGCTAAAAGACATATCAGGATATACAACTATGTCAAAATATAGGAAGGAAGAACTAAAAAGATTTGATAAAGCCAACAAACTGTTTAATGTTGATGATTACATGAAGCTATATCCTAAAGCAGTTGTCCCAGAACTATATAACTGAAGATTATTGGGGCAGCTGATATGATAATGACATAGGCACATGCTTTGGATCCAAAGAGAGAAATTATCTTTACCAAGCCAGGAGAAAATCCTAAAGAGGACAAGACTATAGAGAACAAGCAGAAGAAGTAATCCTTACTTTGTTTTAATTTCATTGCTCTTCTTTCTGCATTTACTTTCAAACTGTGCTAACTTTTTAAACAAAGCTTATGTACATATATATCTGCTGCATGTGTTAGTAATTCTCTGCCAGATATATTTTTTTCCTGCTTTGTTTATCTTTATGTTTATGTTTTGAGTCTATTAGTGACCTCACCCAAATAGGGGGAGATTGTTGGATCCCTAGTTGATTTGGGCTATGTTCACTAACTTAGGATGTGACCCAACATGTATAGCCATGGTCAAAGTTATGTCCTAGAGTCTAGGCCAAGTCCTTAGAGTCAACATCAGATGGACCAGCTATCAACAAGACCATCAGAGACTCAAGACTTAGAAGATTTCAAGAATAAGTAAAATGAGTTCGATGTTCGTCAAACTCAGGTCGACGAAAGGCATTCTCATCTCGACGATTTTGAGATATTTCTCTGAGCTGAGCTCAACGATCTTCATTCTCTGTTTGACAAAAACTGGGATACTTCAACAAACTAAAGTCAGGGTAACTCCAGATTATTCTAAGTTCAACTTCAGACTTTGGTCGACGAACAAGATTCTGAGCTCGACGAACTTGAACCTCAAGTACACAACTTCTCAGGTCGACGAAGTCAACTTCTCAGGTCGACGAACGCAGTACTCTACTCGATGAATTCTGGAAACAGAAGATTCATGTCGACACATAAAATATCAGTTAACACAAAATACTCGACTATGTCCAGAATGGTTGCTGAACTCCAGTCGACGATTTCAATTGTCAGCTCGACGAACTTTAGACAGAAAAGGAAAAGGTTCTGAAGCATGCAAGTTCTGTTATCAGCTCGACGAAATTGGAACTCAGTTCGACGAAAAGAAGCTGTCTTGTCGACGAATACAAAACCTCAGTTCGACGAACTAATAACTCAGCTCGACGAATTTTGTTATTCGTTCGACGATTCCAGACTTAGACATTTCTGGCATTTAATCCTCACTCAAATGCAATAATTCCTGACAGATTAATGACTCAAAATTCTCTAAATGTAACCGTTAGAGGAAGCATTAATTACAGTCTTCTTCAGGAATATTACTTGCTGATTTTCCACAAGACAGTTGGGGAAATACATTAATGCCGATTATTCTCACGTCGTCAGCATTAATTACAGAGGATTCAAATTTTTGAAAGGTGATAGAAGAAAAAGACACCAAGGATCAAGTGATTAGTAATCGATATTCAGTCTAACAGACAGAAAAATAGACACACAGAGACTGACTGCAAGATTTCATACAGCACCAGAAAAGCTTCACACAAAAACTCATACTGAAGCTTACAGTGATAGGCAGTGATATTCATTCATTCAGAAGAAGAACAACTATACTATATCAAGAGTCTTCTTCTTCAACATTCTCTCCAGGACTTCTCCAAGGACAACAGATATCAGATCAGTCAAGAAGATATTGCATCACTGCTTGTCAAGAACTCTGATTGAAGACCTATCACCCTACAACAAAGCTCCAGATCTTCCCTGAATCATTCTACATCTCAGGGGGAGTTGTTTGCTAACATCAATCCACATAAGTCTTCTCTCTGACTGTTGACATAGAAGACAAAATCAACTCTCTCACCCCCTCCTGTATAAAGGGTTGTCATCTCCCTTCAAAAGTGATTTCTGGTTGCAAGTCTCCTTACCAAAAGGCTTGAGTTGGTTTTGGGGTACCTGATCAAAACTCATTGGTGTCAGGCACCTGATCAAAAACCTGACTGGATTCCTACCAGGGGTGGTAGAAGAGTGGACTACCCAGATTTGGGGAACCACTGTAAATTTCTTGTGTCGTCTGGTTGCTTATCTTTTTCTTTTTGTTTCTTGCTGTGTGGCTGTGATTAGGTTTAATCTTATTTGTTTTTCAGTTTTCTATTTACTGCACTTCTTCAGTTTACATCAAAAGCTGTAGCAGCACTTTTATTGGGACCTAATAATTTTAAATATACTCTATTCACCCCCCCCCCCTCTAGAGTATTATTGATCTAACCCTCACTTTCAAATTTTGTGGACGAAAGTCTTTTAAGAGGGGGAGAGTTGTAATACCCCGAAACTCAAAAGAGCAACGGGAGGCGTTTTGAGCCAAGTAAGGAATTTGGCAGGGGTCACACGGCCTAGGACATGGGCGTGTCATAGGCCGTGTCCTTTGCGAGTTGTGGCGTGTTTGACACAGTCTGTTGTGTTAACAAAAGGTCTGCTATGTCGACACAGGGCCTACTGTGTCGATATAGGGCCTGTTGTGTCGACAAAGGGCCTACTGTGTCGATACAGGGCCTGCTGTGTCGACACAGGGCCTGTTGTGTCTACATAGGGCCTGCTGTGTCGATACAGGGCCTGCTGTGTCGACACATGGCTTGATGTGTCGACACAGGGCCTGCAGTGTCGACACAGGGCCTGTTGTGTCGACACAGGGCCTGTTGTGTCGACACAGGGCCTGTTGTGTCGACACAGGGCCTGCTGTGTCGACACAGGGCCTGTTGTGTCGACAGTAGGCCTGCTGTGTCGACACAGAGAGTCGATATAGAGTGTCGACACAAAGTGTCGACAAAGAGTGTCGACTCAGGTTGTGCTGTGTCGACACGGGGGTGTCGACACAGAGTGTCGAAACATGTTGTGCTGTGTCAACACAGGGTGTCGACACAAAGTGTAGACACATGTTGTGTTGTGTCGACACAAGGTGTTGATACACAGTGTCGATATAGTTTGTGCTGTGTCGACACAGGCTGTCGACATACGGTGTCGACACAGGGTGTCGACACAGGGTGTCGACACAGGGTGTCGACATAGCTTGTCGATACAGGGGTCTTGGCAGAGTCTCGACTAAATGTCCTGACACATTTTGAGTTTGTCGCGGACGTGTCTTTCTCCGGTTTGTGAACCGTGCGGTGTTTCGGCCCAGTTTTTCCATGTCAGACCTGGATCGTGGTCGTACATTTCTTTATGTTGGAATCCGACGACTGGAGGCTATTCCTATTTGGAGATACCCGAGTGTAGGGTTACAAAACCCTTATCTTCTGTTTGCTGGTTCTCTGTCTAAGTGCTAGAGAGAGGAGAGCAACGAGGAAGAAGAAGTCTAGATCGGGTCACCGGCGCAGCTTCGGAGCTCCAAATCGCGAACCGACTTTAGATCTACAGAGGCTAGGAGAGGGCGGTGCTTTTCGTCTGCTTACATTTCCATGGCGCCAAGGAAGAACACTAGGGTAACGGTTCTCTACTTGAGCATGTGAAGCTCTACTTATTTTGCATATGGAAGCCCGCTCACGCGAGTTTGCGGTGAGTTGAGGCATTCCTTCGGGTAGACATGAATAGTACCCGTTGTGTACATACAGAGTCCATAATCAAGAACGGATATAGGCATGATGTGTGAAGCCTACCCGGACAAGTTGGTCTGGATCGATGATGTTGCATTGCATAAATGGCCGGAGAAGACTCTGTGCAAATGTTTGTTTTCGTTTTTTCTACTAGGTAGATTGCAACAGTGAGCCTTGGGGATTAACCCCAAGGTGCACCCAAAAAACTGGGCAGATGCATGATTCTGCCAACTTGGTGGCCTGGGAGCCAACTTGAACATAACCGGGTTATTTGAAGTGTGTAATGGAAACAGGACTTGGGAGAAGTTTGACCCGCGCATATGGCTTAAATTGTCATTGCGATGTGAGCGCGGGAAAGACGGAATCGTACCTGTTCTATGTCGTTCGGTGTGAGCCGTTGGCATAGATGAGGGTCTTCGGCAGTCTATGTCTTAAATTGACGTGACCCATGCCAGGAAGACAAAATGCTCATAGTTTGGCCGTCAAAATGGCGGTGGTGAGACCGGGGAATCTAAGGCTTAAATTGACATGACATTGACCGGATCACCGAGAATGTGCCCTGAGTGCACGAGGCGTGTGGCCGGGCGTGCCAACGCCTGTGATGCAATGTATATATATACAGCCTAGTTATGCTAATAAAGTGCAGGGAAGGAGCATCGCCGCCACGATTTGGGCGCGGGATAATTATAATTTGGTCAGCATTACTGATCGTTGCTTTGGTTTGCCACCGTTGTGGTGGATTGTGCTTACAGGTGCTACGGAGCTGAGCGGTAAATAGCGGGCCAAAGCCCAAGTTGCTGAGCCGGCCCTCGAAGGCCTAATTTTGAGTGTTTTCTTTTATTCATGTATAGCCGGCCTGCGTGCTGAGGTTTGAAAAACATGTAATTTGAGGAAAATAATTGTAAGGCCATAAGGCCAGTACTTATGTATTTGTACTTCATTCCTGTTGGTTTTGTAGTGTACATTCATGCTAGTGTTGGGTTCTTTATTAATGCAACAATTTTAATTACTTCTGCTAGAATGCTCTGTGTAAGATGTTGTATTGGTTGGATGGTTTCCATTGAGTAACCACCTGCTCTGTCTGTGGTATATGTCGTCGGGCCCCGACCAGACCTACTGTTATATGTTATGTGACGGATAGGGGGTGTTACACCTCTTACATTGCAATAATCCATTGTGGATCTTGTTGTGCATCTTTTATAGATTGGGGCTCAAGTTGAGATATGAAGCAAGCATGGATCAAGTCTTGGTTGAGTTGATGCCTTATTTGCACATTGACTGATATGTCAACAATCACTTGAGATATAAGGTGATCTCTAAGTGTGACAAGATCAGTAGGAGGAGTTGGTTCAAAAACAGCATTAGGAATTAATTCCTCTTGTGGAATTATGTTTGATGTTGGAGGTTCAGCAATCATTTCAAAAATATCACCTTCACTGTCTTCTTCAATATGTGGAGAAGGATGTTATGTAGCCTCATTGGTGAGGTTTAAATCATCTAATTTCTCTCACAATTGGGGAACTTGCAATAAATCTCTGGTAGAATAATCTTTCTTCTTGTAATACATGTTAGCTTCATCAAAGGTTATATGTACAATTTTTTCCATTTTTAAAGTTGATTTATTGAAAACCACATAGGACTTGCTTACTTGGGAATATCCAACAAAAATTCCCACTTCAGCCTTGGCTTCAAACTTTTTAAGATTTTTCTTGTTATTATTATAAATGTAACATCTACAGCCAAAAATTCTAAAGTAAACTATTTTAGGTTTCTTCCCTTTGAGTACTTCATAGGGAGTCTTGCCCTTAAGTTTATGTATTAAACTTCTATTCAAGACATAATTTGTTGTGCTTACAACCTCTGCCCAAAAGGATAGGGGCAAGTAAGCATCTGCAAGCAATGTACCTACAGCTTCAATGAGCGTTCTATTTTTTCTTTCTGTTACCTCATTTTGTTGAGGAGTTCTAGGAGCAGAGAAACAATGCATGATACCTTACATCTCACAGAATTCTTGCATAGGAAGAGATTCAAAGTCAGTACCATGATCATTTCTAATCAATACAACTAGAGTAGAATACTCAATCTTTATGCTCTTAAGAAAGTCTGTAAGAACTTTAAAGTTATCTGACTTGTTTCTCAAGAAGAACACCCAAGTGAACCTAGAGAAGTCATCTACAATAACTAAGGTATAAGATTTCCCTCACAAGCTCTGTACAGCAATGGGTCCAAATAGATCCATGTGTAACAGGTACATAATCCTGGGTGAATCACTCTTATTAATAGATTTAAAGCTATTTTTGGTTTGCTTGCCTAATTGACAAGCCCTGCACAGGCCTTCCTTCTTGTATGGAAAGAAAGCAATCCTCTAACAAGGTTGTCCCTAGAGAGTTTAGCAATATTTTTAAGATTAACATGTGCTCATCTCTTATGCTATAATTCATTAATATTACTAATTTAATTAAATAAGCAAATTTCTGACCTAGCATATTTGAAGTTTATTACATAGATGTTTCCTTGCATAAGACTAGTTAAGACAGTTATATTATCTACAGAAGATATAACGCAAGAAGAATAGTGAAAGGATACCTGATAACCTCCATCACATAATTGGCTTATGGATATCAGGTTATGTTTTGAACCACTCACATAGGCAACTTTCTTGAAAGTGCAACTCCAATCTTTACATTCTCATAGCCTTCAGTCTGGCCATAGTTGGAGTCACCAAAAATCACCTTTGGACCAAGCTTGGACTTGTAGTTTGTTAAGTTGTTCTTGTTGCCTGTCATGTGCTTTGAGCATCCACTATCCAGGTACTCTTGTTCCTCTGTGGTAGGTAGCCTTTCACCTGAAAAATAAAAGTTAGGTGTTTTTGACCCCGGTACCCTTGGGTCCTTGATTCTTTACAAATTTAAAACTAGGAATATAGGAACATTAAGGTTGGTTTTTATATCCTAGGTGGTGAAATTTCGTATGTGGAATTATACATTGGCTAATTAGGTTAACAAATTCTTTTGATTTATTAAATGATTTGGAATAATTAAGGTTTCTGTTAATTTTAACTAGGATCGACGAATTCTGATAAGTTCGTCGAACTGAGTTCGACGAATATGGATAAGTTCGTCGAACTCCGCCCAAAGAATGGAAGTATTCATTCTCTGTGCCCCAATATCGTCGATCTCAGCTCGACAAACCATATTGGTTTCGTCGATCGTAGTTTGAAGAATTAGTATAATAAAAATCTGCGTTTGGAGTTCGTCGACTTGAGTTCGACGAATTGTACCAATTTTGTCGATCTGAGTTAGACGAAATCTCCTGAACATTGTTATGCTTAAGTTTTTTGTTGTTCTTTTTCGTTTTCTTGGGTTTCTGTTTTAATTCAATTGGTTTATTATTCTCCTCTGTATTTTCTTTACCCTTTGCAGATATGAATTTAATGGGGGTTGAATGTATATTTTTCTGAATTAAATGAGGTTGGCTTGATGAAGCACACAAGTCCAACTTGCCATTAAGCCTGGCATTAACAGTGCTTGTGATGTCCATCAATTTGATGCTTATCCCATTTAGGGATTCTTCAAATTGCTTAGCCTCATTCAGTTTTATTTTTAGAGTATTAATTTCTTCAGAAGCTATAACTAATTTGTCTTTTAGTTTAATATTTTTCGATAACAAATTTTCTTATTCAATTAGCTTATTTCTAACAAGTCTTATTTCCTTCTCAGATTTGATCAGATAATTACATAATAATTTGAATTCAGTTTAAAGTGTTCAGAAGTAAAATCAAAGGAGGATATTACCTGATCCTCTACAGTCTCAGAATCTTCTACTTCTGATTCTTCAGCTTCTGATGGATTGCTTGATGCATTGATGTCCATCATGCAAGCTTCTTTTGCTCTAGCCTCTTCTTCATCTTCACTAGAGCTGGAAGATGAGGATTCTTCTTCTGTTTCCCTCCAGGTTTCTGCTACAAAACCTTTTTCCTTCCTCTTGTGTTTGCTGGAAGAGGGCTTGCTATACTTCTTTATGGAGTCCTTGTCTTTTCTTCTCTCCTTCTTCTTGTTCTCTAGACACTGAGGAAGAATGTGTCCAGGTTTTTTGCAACCAACCAGACAATCTCCTTGGTAGGAGTTTTGTCAAATCTGGGTCTGTCATCTTGCCTTGTTGACCTTCTTCTGAAGTCTTTCATAGCCATTTTATACAATCTTTTGGCTAACAGCCTCATCAACCCTTCATTTGCTGGAAGAGTTTCAGATTCTTCAGATGCCTTAAAGGAAACGCTTTGCTGTTTTCTTCCTGATATAGAAGTCTTCTGCTCAGCTTCTTCTCTGGACTTTATAAGCTGCTCATAAGATTTCAGCTTGCCTAGAAGGGCTTCAATTGAAATTTCATTTAGACTTCTGGCCTCCTTGATTGCCAAATCCTAGAATCCCATGTGCTAGGGAAGCACATAAGGATTTTTTTCATTTATCACAGTCAGTGAGATATTCTTGTCCAGATTCTTCAGCTCATTGATGATCAGGCTGAGTCTATTGTACATGTCAGCCACTGACTCAGATTCATCTTTCTTGAAATTTTCATATTGAGAGATGAGATGAGATCTTCTGTCCTTTCTCTCATCAGTTGATTCTGCAACCATTTGGTTTAGACAGTCCCAAATGTCCTTTGTTGATGTGCATTCTGCAACCTTTGAAAAGATGTCATCAAACGTGGTTTGAGCTAGAATGTTCATGGCCTTAGCATCAGTCATCTTCAACTTCTTCTGAGCATCTGTCCACTTAGGTGGTGGAACTGCTGATGTACTTGTTGAAGTTGATGTAGGAGGAGTAGGGGGACCGGTCAAAATAAAATTGTAGATATATTCATCAATAGAGTTCATATATAATCTTATTCTTGCCTTCTAAATTGCAAACTTGTTCAGATTGCAGACTATAGGTCTTGTGCTTGAATATTCTTTATTTTGTATCATGATATAAGAAAGACACTAGAGATAATTAGAACTATCAAAGATCTTTTGGTTCAGTTGTTAGCCTGTGAAAGCAAACAACCTTACCCTCTGATACCAATTGAAAGAGATATCAGATATGCTCTGATAGTAATGAGAGATAGATCTGCTTAACTCTAGAGGGGGGTGAATAGAGTATTTTAAAACATTAATTAATTTTTACAGTGGATCAAAATATGTGATAAGTATATATATAAAGAGAGAAAATAAAAACAAAAACTATCATAGCACAAAGAAAATAAATAATAAAACATTCAAGACGACACAAGAAATTTATAGTGGTTTCCCTAAACTTCGGTACTTCCACTCTTCTACCACCCTAGTAGGAATCCACTACAGTTTTTTGATCAGGTACCCTGCCACCACAGGTTTTTGCTCAGGCACACTATCACCACAAGATCTATTTTTAAGGGAGATCTAACAACCCTTTTGATCTTTTGATCAGGTGCCCAAAAACCAAACTAAGTCTTTTGATCAGGAGACTTAACAACCAAGATGTTAACTTTTGAATGGAGTTATAACCCTGTACACAGTGGGAAAAAGAAAATTGATGGTGTTCTTCTCTATCAACAGTTTAAGAGAAGACTAGTGGATTTGATCTTGTCAAAGCTCCCACTGAGATGAAAAATAGTTCAGGAAGATGAGAGTTTTACACAGTGTGTAGGGATTCAATATTTAGAAGATCTTCTGAAGCTTTTTGGATTGATATTGAATAGTTGTCCTTTGAAAAGCTCTGAAGCTGATGATGAAGAGCTCTGTGAGATTCTATGTATATGTCTATGTGTCTCAGTGAATTTTCTATGTCAATTCTCTTTATGATCTTCTGAAAACAGTCCTTTTATATTCCTTCTAGAAATTAGCATTTGAATTTGAATTCTATCATTGAATTAATGCTAGAATCCTGGGACATGAACAACCGAAATTGTATTAAATGCATTTCCTCAACTGTCTCAGTAAATAAGTCAAGTAATTACTCTATGAAATTCATAATTAATGCTGTCAAGAAACGACTATATTCTTGAGAATATTAGCATTAACTATCATAGAATTACTGCCCCAAACACAGGTCACTAAGACCCAACTTAATAGTACAGGTGAAAGAATTGGTTCCTAAACACCTAGAGGGGGGGGAGGGGGTGAATAGGTGCAATTCCTTTTTCTTTTAAGGTAGAATATTAATTTAGTTAATTAACAGAAACATATAGTTCTACAGCTATCACAACACAGAAATAACAATACAACACACAATCACAGATGGCACACTATTTATAGTGGTTCCCCAAGGTCTGGGTACATCCACTTTACCCCTTCGCCTATCTAGCAGTGTGCTAGATTCGGCCGAACTTCTTTCCTTCTCCTCAGATCCGTAGATCTTACAGCTCAGAACCCAAACAAGGCTCCTACAACTCAGAGGGAGTCCACACTCCTACAGCTCAGGCAATCTGCCCAACCTCAGCCTTCAAAAAAACCTACAACTCAGAGATAAAAATCTCCTACAACTCAGGGTCTCAGCCCTACCTCAACCTTCAACAAGGCCTACCACTCAGAGAACTTAATCTCGTACAACTCAACATTTATAAATCAGGCTTACAACTCAAATCTTAAAAAGATCCTACTGAAAATAGATGTAAATTTGAAATTTACCACCACCCTAGTTGAGGGAGAAAGGATGGAAGGTTTCTTGATCAGTTCTTGAAAGAATCTAATGTTAGAGATCAAGCTGTCTTAGCTTTTTCAAAGCTTCTTGAATCTGAACACAGTAAGGTTGATCTCCTTTGAAGTTGATCTTCAATCAGCTTCTTTCTTGAAATTCAGCAATCAATCTGAATTCTTCTTGGCAGACTGGTTCAGAATCTGTACTTAAGAGACTTGTTGATGTAAGTCCCTTTCTTCACTTGAATAGATGGATCTCTCACTCTCTAAATTCTATTGGAACCCTAGTTCTGATTTGGGTAAAGAACACTATTAGGAATATTAGATTGACCCAACATGTCTAGTCATGCGTCATAGGATTATTTCTAGGCTTGGTCATTCAGAAGGTTTCTCCAGAATTACTGAATGAAGTCCAAGAAATGCAGTTAAGACAAAGTTAGAGAATCAGATCGACGATCGTCGAACGCAGTTCGACGAACGGCAACCTCCGGTCGATGAATTCTGAGTTGCTTCTCTGAACTCAGGTCGACGATCTCAAAGACTCAAGCAAGGCTGTGTCGACACCATCACAGCAACTGTGTCGACACTCAACAGTTCTCTCAGTTCGACGAACATTGAAACTGAGCTCGACAAATTGCAAGCTCCGGTCGACGAACGCAGGCAAGATATTCAGCTCGACGAATCTAGCTGAGTTCGACGAATGTCAAACTCAGCTCGATGATTGATGAACTCGACGAAAGTTCAGGTCGACGATTTTTGAGCAATCAGTAACAGTTGGCAGAATTAATTAAGGAATAATTACAGTCAACATTCACAGTGAAAATAACCGTTCAAACGGACAGTTACAGAGGAATTAAGTGAGGATCAGTTTCCAAAGCATCTTCTCTCTCGGGAATGTTTTCTTCCACCATCAAGTCAATGGAATTCAAATAGAGGAAAGAATAGAGAACAAATACGATAGACAGAAAAAGAAGAAAAATCAATGTAGGGAAAAATAAACAGACAGAAGAAGAAAAGAGACAGAAAGGGCAATATCACTATAGTAACCAAAAAGCGTAGACCAGAGCGATAATAACTTTCTGAAGAAGAAGAAGAACATCTAATCACTATCAAGAGTCTTCTTCTTCCCTATCACAGCAGGATAACTTCAAGGACATCAAATACTTTATCAGTCAAAAGTTCCTGAAAGATACTCTGTTCCAGGCCTGAAGATTGAAGCCCTATCACCCTGAAGTAGTGCTCCAGATTTCCCTGCACCATTCAATATCTCAGGGGGAGCATCTGCTAACATCAATATCCACAAGTCTTCTCTCTGATTGTTGAAATAGAAGACACCATCACTCTTTTCCCCCTCCTGTATAAAGGGTTGTCATCTCCCTTCAAAATTGATTCCTGGTTGCAAGTCTCCTTCCAAAAGACTTGAGGTTTTGGATTTTGGGGATCTGATCAAAACCCATTGGTGTCAGGCACCTGATCAAAAACCTGAGTGGATTCCTACCAGGGTGGTAGAAGAGTGGATGTACCCAGGTTGGGAATCACTATAAAATCCTTGTGTCTCTTCTGGTGGCCTGATCTGCTCTGTTCTATTTAGTTTTTATTTTGTTTTTGTGTTGTGACAAACTCTAGCCTTTTTGCTTAATATCTATCTCCTTCAATTGGTATCAAAGCGAGGATGGTTAAAGTCCACACCTTACCAGGTTGGTTAAAGTCCACACCTTACCAGGTTGGTTAATCTACCACACCTTAAGAGATCAAGTGGTTGTACAGGCTAACACCTGAACCAAAAGATCCTTTAATAGATCTTAATAATCTTTTGAGTTTTATCATGGCACAAATTGCAGATGTTTCATGAACCAGACTTTCCATGTGCAATCTAGATAAGTTTGCATCATGGAAGACAAGGATTAGGTTTTATATGAACTCCATTGATGAAAACATCTTCAAATCTGTTTTGACAGGTCTAGCTCAACCTCAGAATACAACAAGTCCAGATGCTGCTCCACCATCTCAATGGATAGATGCCCAGAAAAAGCTGAAGATTGCTGATGCACAAGCAATGAACATTCTGGCACAATCAATGTCTGATGACATTTTTGAAGAACTTGCTGAATGTTCATCTGCAAAAGAGATGTGGGACTCCCTCACAGCTTTGGCTGCTGGATCAGCAACAAAAAGACCATTTCTTGCTAAATCCTGGAGTGACTCAGATGCTTCCTCCTGTTCAACTGAGGATGAAGAAGAAGCAAGAGCAAAAGAATTTTGCCTAATGGCAATAAATGCTTCTCGCAGCAGCTATGCTGTAGAATCTGAAGAATCAGAGTGTGAATCAGATGAAGAGGATCAGGTTATTTCTTCCCTTGACTCTTCTTCAGCTAAATTTAACACTGATTTCAGATTATCACATGAAAATCATCAGAAAATCTTAGTTCAAAATATTTCGTCGAACGGAGATAGACGATATCAATACTATTCGTCGAACTCAGATCGACGAACTATGGACAAAGATTTTGCTTTGAACTATTCAGGACTCTGTGCTCTACGAAACAAATTTAATTCATCGAATAGAGATCGACGAAAATGGATCACAGAAAACAATTATTATCATTCTGTGAGTAGAGATCAACGATCTCAATATCATTCGTCGAACTTAGATCGACGAAAATATTTTTCATCGAACTCAGAATTTCAAAACAGAAATTTTTATTCTTTTATTTCTGATTATTTTAAAAGACAACCCGGACCCAAGGTTATCTGGGTCCAGAACTCTTAACATCTCCTTGCAGGAAAAGAATTCAGTCCAGCAAATATACATGATATCAGTGGCTGAATAATTTGCTCAAGGCTATGCATATAGGGGGAGATGCCTGTAAATGAAGCTGTAGAAATTCCAGCAGTAGCAGCAGTTTGTGGGGATTGTAGCAGCAGCAACAACAACAGATTATAATGCTGCAGATTTAGGCAAGGATCAACAACAGCTGTAACAACAGCAACAGCAACAGCAGAAGTACTTGATACAGATTTAATTGCACTTAATTGCATTGTATTTTACATATATTTATGTAAATAGTGTCCTTATCCAAGTAGGGGGAGATTGTTGGAACCCTAGTTCTGATTTGGGTAAATAACACTATTAGGAATATTAGATTGACCCAACATGTATAGTCATGAGTCATAGGATTATTTCTAGGCTTTGTCATTCAAAAAGATTCTCCAGAATTACTGAAAGAAGTCCAAGAAATGCAGTTAAGACAAAGTTAGAGAATCAGATCGACGATCGTCGAACGCAGTTCGATGAACGGAGACCTCCGGTCGACAAATTCTAAGTTGCTTCTCTGAACTCAGGTCGACGATCTCAAAGACTCAAGCAAGACTGTGTCGACACCATCACAGCAACTGTGTCAACACTCAACAGTTCTCTCAGCTCGACAAACATAGAAACTGAGCTTGATGAATTGCAAGCTCCGGTCGACGAACGCAGGTAAGATATCAGCTTGATGAATCTAGCTGAGTTCGACGAATGTCGAACTCAGGTCGACGATTGATGAACTCGACGAAAGTTCAGGTCGATGATTTTTGAGCAATCAGTAACAGTTGGCGGGATTAATTAAGGAAAAATTACAGTCAACATTCCCAGTGAAAATAGTCGTTCAAACGAACAGTTACAGAGGAATTAAGTGAGGATCAGTTTCCAAAGCATCTTCTCTCTCGGGAATGTTTTCTTCCACCATCAAGTCTATGGAATTCAAATAGAGGGAAGAAGAGAGAACAAATACGATAGACAGAAAAAGAAGAAAAATCACTGTAGAGAAAAACATACAGACGGAAGAAGAAAAGAGACAGAAAGGGCAATATCACTACAATAACCAAAAAGCCCTAGACCAGAGCGATAACATCTATCTGAAGAAGAAGAAGAAAATCTAATCGCTATCAAGAGTCTGCTTCTTCCCTATCACAGCAGGATAACTTCAAGGACATCAAATACTTTATCAGTCAGAAGTTCCTGAAAGATACTCTGGTCCAGGCATGAAGATTGAAGGCATATCACCCTGAAGCAGTGCTCCAGATTTCCCTGCACCAATCAATATCTCAGGGGGAGCATCTGCTAACATCAATATCCACAAGTCTTCCCTCTGATTGTTGAAAGAGAAGACACCATCACTCTTTTCCCCCTCCTGTATATAGGTTTGTCATCTCCCTTCAAAATTGATTCCTGGTTGCAAGTCTCCTTCCAAAAGACTTGAGGTTTTGGTTTTTTGGGACCTGATTAAAACCCATTGGTGTCAGGCACCTGATCAAAAACCTGAGTGGATTCCTACCAGGGTGGTAGAAGAGTGGATGTACCCAGGTTGGGGAACCACTATAAAATCCTTGTGTCTCTTCTGGTGGCTTGATCTGCTCTGTTCTATTTAGTTTTTATTTTGTTTTTGTGCTGTGACAAACTCTAGCCTTTTTCTTAAGATCTATCTCCTTCAATTCTTCTGAAGATTCTTCTGAATTCTTCTTTGAATTCTTTTGACAAACTCTGAGTAGATCACCACTTGAGAATGTCTTCCTAGATCTTCGGTTGAAAATCTTATTCTATTTTTCGTGTTTTTTTATCTCAAGTGTATGTATTCTATGTCTTCTTCTGTTGATGGAGAATGCCTTTATATAGACTTCCTCCATGGTAACCGGCTGATCCGGTTTCTAACGAACTTCTGACAGCTCTGACAGTTGCAGTAGACCGGTTCGTAATGGCAGTTGTCAAGTCTTCCATTCACTTCTTGAAACTCTATCTCTATCAGCAAAGTGTCGAGACTGAACTTCATCATGTGTCGACACAAGTAGACTAAGTGTCGACACAAGCCTTGGTGATGTCGACACAGCTCCCTTGGTGTTGACACTGCTTCTCGACACTGCTTCTGTAGAACGTGTCGACACAATCACTTCTTTACGTCACAAAAATCAACTTTGTTGAAACCCTGCTATGTGTCGACACAAGTCCTGTGTGTCGACACAGTTGATGTCGACAAAGTCTTCTGTGTGTCGACACTACCTCTGTGTGTCGACACTACCTCTGTGTGTCGACACAGTTGATGTCGACTAAGCTTTTCTGTATGTCGACATTGCCTCTATGTGTCGACACAATTTCTTATAGTATCGACACAGCCTTTCCAAGTGTCGACACAATTGACTTCAGGTATCGACACAGCTTTTCTCTAGTGTCTACACAAGCCTTCATAAGTGTCGACACAGCTTCTTCTGGTGTCGACTCATGGACTTAAAAACTTTTCCTACATTCCTGCATTTTCTTAACCTGCACATATAAACTCAAAACAACATCAAATACACGTTGATGCATATCATTGAGTAAGGCGAGGCTTCTTCAAATCTGATACACATTTTCCAATGTACCCAACAATCTCCCCCAATTTGGAGAATTCATAACCCTTATTCAATGATATACACCATTCATAATAAACACACATTATGATGTATAAAAACAATACATGACAGGGTAACTTATAAATAAAACATGTATAAAATGTCATCACAGAATAATGATGCAAACATAATGAGCATTAATCATTGTTTTGTTTAAACTTTCAAAAGTTTCTTAACAATAGTTT
The DNA here is from genome assembly GCA_039583875.1 of Platanthera guangdongensis. NCBI lineage: Eukaryota > Viridiplantae > Streptophyta > Magnoliopsida > Asparagales > Orchidaceae > Platanthera > Platanthera guangdongensis. The sequence goes on from CM077147.1 coordinate 94,043,786, forward strand.
ACATAGATTTTTAAAACTAAATATTACATTGTTGTAAAATCTACTTAATATATTCTAAGGCTGATCAGGCTCCATGATGACTATGTCTTTGCCTGACTGAATCTTGGCTTGTATTGGAGCTTCAGTATCTTTAGCTGGCTTCTTACCCTTCAGATCTTTCTTCTTGTGTTTTTCAGCCCTTATACTTTGCCTTTCAAAATAATGAAAAGGCTTTGGGAATTACTTGCTAGGCTCCTGAGCATTAGGAGGTAACTTCCCAGCTTTTGCCTTTCTTCTATATTGTAGAATGGATTCCTGCCTAGCTTCATGCTTTTGCCATTCTTGCTCAGTGTACTATTTGCCCCTGTCATGGGTCTTGTCCTTCACAGCCTTCTAGGTAGTCAATATAATATTCTTGGAAGTTGGGTTCCATTGCTCAAAATCAGGCTTCAACTCATCCTGTTCTCTGAACCTTTTCTTAGATAATAGAGCTTCTTGCTCTTTAGACAAAACTGCCTCTGACAATTCCACTTTCTCAATAATAATATTGTTAACCTCCTATGGAGGACTGTACATTGACTGTACTTCTTGCTGAATTATATCAAAATCTGTTGGAAGAAAAATGACCTGAGCAACTTCAGGTTGATCACCTTCAAAATAAGCAGGTTGCACACCTGACTCAGCTACATTATCATCATCACATAGGGGTGGATATCCAACGGTGGCTCTGATGCTATTAGATATCCATTTAGCATGATCTGAGCCTGCTTTGACTAACACTCTCTCCCCCTTTATGACATCTCTTGCAATATGATCTCTGAGGTCATCTTTTTGAAATCTTACTTGTTCATCTAGATAATTAACACCATCTTTATAAAATGACCTTAGTTTCAGTAGCTGATCAGAAAGGATCTTTTGAGAATTCTTAATAGTTGTTTGTATAGCAAATAGTTCTTCCTATAACTATTTATCAAAATCTGACTTGTCTTTAGCCCTTGCCTCAGTCAGGACAGTAGCAGTATTCTTTAATTCTGTAACAATCATATTATGTGATTTAGTCAGATTATCATTCATCCTTAGTTGATTTTCTAGGACATAGCCTTGCTTAATAGCTATATCATCAACTTGAGTCTTTATTCCCTCTTGTTGTTTTGCCAGAAAAACTACAGCATTACCTCCTTTATGAAAGTAGTATGTCATCTCCTTTTTATTCTGATTTACCTCAAATCTAATTGATTTTATATCTTGAGCCAAGGAGAATTACAAATCTTTATGGGTCTCATCCATATATTTCTCCATGGCTATCCTTTGTTCATCTAATTTGACTTGCAAAGATATCAACAAAGAGCTATAATCAGTGGCTGGGGCAGGTTGTGGAGCTGTTTGCAATGCCCTTTTATAGATTTGGCTTCTTCTTTTGAAAACAATCAACTTTCTATTCTTTTCTTGAATTTCTATTTCATCTTCAGAAGCTGAGGTACTTGGTATATCAACTCATTTCTGAGTACTAGGAGATAGTTCCTTTTCTGTCCTAGGTTGCTCCCCCTGAGTCCCTTACTCCTCCCCCTCAGTCCTGACTTGCTTCCCCTAAATTTCAGCTTGCTTCCCCTAAATTTCAGCCTGCTCCCCCTCAGTTCTTACTTGCTCCCCCTCATTTCTTACTTATTCTATATCAGGGAACAACTCTTCAAGGATAAAATCTTGTTGATGTTGGACTAGAGGCCCTCTTAATTCTGGAGCATCAGCAGCTGTAGATGTATCCTCCATGATAACATCTTGTGCTTGACTATTTAGTTGAGTGGTTTGGTCAACATCAACCAAAGGCACAGTTAGTATTTCATCCTCATTATTGAAAATTGTTTGATTAACTTCTTGGATTACCTCAAAAATAGTTTGAGTAGTCATGTCACTTTCTAAATGTGTTGGCTCTTCCTCAAGATGAGGCTCCCCCTGCACGTGAGTACCATCTGTAAAGTCTTGTGCAGGAGATTTTTCAGGAATCTCTGGCCTCTCTTCATCAGGCATTTCCTTTGTTAGGACTCTATCCCATCTGGAGAGTATCCTTATATCCAATCTTCTCATGTGGTTGATCTTAGAACCAGTAGTCTATTCCATTACTTCTGGAATTGTTCCAGCCAAGTATAGACTAATGATTCTTCCTATATTTGGCTTTTTGATGCCTTCCTTAATCTTTTCAAAGTTTCTGCAGACCAATATGTGTTCAGTCTGAAGATAATCCTGGTCATCAGGCTGAACATATATGCTGAAACCCTATCATGTCCCCCTGGCTTGCAGAGAATGACCTTTCCAACCACTTCAAAAAAGAATTTTCCTTGTAGATTCATCCCTTTCCTGTTCATTACAGATCCAATCTTCATGGTGGGATCCAATCCACACCACTGAAGTGCTTCCCTGGTCTTGAATGAGGGTACTTCTTCTTCTTCTTGAGTTCTTGGGAGTTGAAGAGTTTTCCTCAAGCTCTTCAAGGTAAGTTTAACTTTAGCTCCCTGAACTGTAGATTTGATCTTAAGTCCAGATGAATCTAAAGTAGCTGCGTCATAGAATTCTAGTATTTCTTTCTTCCATATCTTTGTAGGTTCGGATACAAGAAATTCCAAACCATTCGCAGTAATTAGGGTAACTACTGTTTTAATGTCGGGTTCCGCATTATCAAAAGCATTGCGAACCAGCTCATAGCCTTCGTTGACGTTATCTTCAAGCTTTGGCGCCATTGGGGTTGAGAGAAATCTTGGATTGAGAAGAGAGAATTTGTCGACACAAGGTTTTGTTCTCAAAAATATGGAGAGTGTGTCGACAGAGTATGCTGTTGACCTATTTATACCCTTCTAAATAAAGAGGTTCAAAAGGCACGTCAAAATTCTCTTTATGTGTCGACACAGTTGAAATGTGTCGACACAAATTTCTAATGTCTCGACAGAAGTGTTGACTTCTATGTGTCGACACCAATTGATGATGTGTCGACACACACATACTTATCAGTTCGACAGAAATTCTGTATCGACTATAATTCTAAGTGTCGACACAACTTCTGGATGTGTCGACACAACTGCTCTAAAGTGTCGACACCAATTTTCTAGATGTGTCGACATCACTTTCCTGGAGTGTCGACACCAACTACTATGTGTCGACACAGACAACTTTTTGTGTCGACACAATTTTACTTAGCCAAATATGTTAAACTAAATTATGTTCAACATTCCTGATTCAATTTTGAAATTATTGAATTTAGTTTCATCTAATGGCTTAGTGAACATGTCAGCAATTTGTAAATCTGTATTAACAAATTCTAAAGAAATATCTTCTTTTTCTACATGATCTCTAAGAAAATGGTATCTTATTTCTATATGCTTTGTTCTACTATGAGAAACAGGATTATGAGCAATAGAAATAGCACTAGTAGAATCACATAATAATGGAGTTCTACTTACCTGAATACCATAATCTTCTAACTGATGTTGTATCCACAATAGCTGTGCACAGCAACTTCCTGCAGCAACATACTCAGACTCAGCTGTAGAAATTGCCACACTAGTCTGCTTCTTACAGCTCCAAGACACTAATCTTCCTCCTAGAAATTGACAGGTGCGTGTTGTGCTTTTCCTGTCTACTTTGCAACCTGCAAAGTCTGCATCTGAATAGCCTATTAGTAGAAAATCTCTATTCCTAGGATATTAAAGGCCTAGAATAGGTGTGCCCTTAAGATATCTCAAAATCCTTTTGACAGCAGTAAAATGAGATTCTTTAGGGAAGGATTGATACCTAGCACAAACACATGTAGCATACATGATGTCTGGTCTACTAGCAGTCAGATAAAGGAGTGAGCCAACTATCCCTCTATACAAAGACTCATCTACAGGTTTTCCTGCATCATCTTTGCTTAGAGACATACCTATTAGAGTTCTCATGGTAGTGGATGACTCAATACCATACTTCTTAATTAACTGCTGGGTGAACTTAGACTGGTATATGGACAAGCCATCATCAGTCTGTCTTAGTTGGAGTCCCAAGAAGAACTTAAGTTCTCCCATACTACTCATCTCAAACTTCCCTTGCATAAGTTTTGCAAACTTTCTACAAAGGTTGTTTTCAGTAGAACCAAATATAATGTCATCAACATATATTTGGACTAGGATGATCTTTCCTTTGCATTCTCTAAGGAATAGAGTCTTGTCTATTTTCCCCCTTGAGAATTTGTTCTCAATGAGGAAAGTAGATAGTGTTTCATACCAAGCCCTTGGGGCTTATTTCAACACATATAAAGCTTTCCTAAGTTTATAAACATAATTAGGATTGAGTGGATCAACAAAACCTGAGTGCTGTTCTACATAGACCTCCTCTTTTAAGTCTCCATTTAAGAATGCTGACTTAACATCCATTTGGAACACTTTGAATCCTTGATATGCTGCATAGGTAAGGAATAGCCTTATTGCTTCCAACCATGCCACTGCAGCAAAAGTCTGATCAAAGTTTATGCCCTCTTCCTGCCTGTATCCTTTGGCAACTAGTCTTGCCTTATTCTTCAATATGATCCCACTCTCATCAAGCTTGTTTCTATAAATCCACTTTGTCCCTATGACATTGTGGCCCTTTGGTTTTGGAACCAACTCCTAGTCCTTGCACCTTCTAAATTAATTTAACTCCTCCTGCATAGCATCAATCCAGTGTGGGTCTTGAATAGCTTCTTCAAATATCTAGGGTTCCAGTTGAGATAAGAAGCTTGAGCAAAGAACTGTGTTTAAGTTCCTGCTTCTTATTTGTACTCCATGTCTTGGATCACCAATGATCTGGTGTGTAGGATGATCCTTTAAATGTTTAACTGCTGGAGGTAATCTATCAACAGTTTGACCTTCTTCAATCTCTTCATTATGTTGCACCTTATGGTCTTCATCAGCCTCTTGAGTGTCTTATACTCCCCCTGGACAGCAACTACCATTTTCCTCATACTTCTTTGCAGTTGGATCTTCTCTGATAGTAAGCTGGTCCATCTTCTGCTGTATACCTGTAGAGCTACAAGAACTACTAGGCAACTCACTGTTAATAAGTCTAGATTCATCAAATTTGACACGAACAGACTCTTCTACAACTTGAGTAGCCAAATTGTAGATCCTATAAGCCTTACTATTGTTGATGTACCCAACAAATATCCCATCTTGGGATTTGGCAGCAAACTTAGTTAGGTGAGACTTGCTATTGTTAAGCACATAACACTTGCAACCAAAGATCTTAAAATAGGATAAGTTTGGTTTTCTGTCTTTCATAACCTCATAGGGTGTCTTTTTGTGGCTTTTGGTGATGGAAGCCCTATTGAGCACATGGCATGCAGTGTTTACTGCCTCAGCCCAGAAATATTCTGGGAGAGTAGTGTCACTCAATATTGTTCTTCCAGCCTCAATCAATGTCCTATTCTTTCTTTCAGCAATGCCATTTTGCTGCGGTGTTCTAGCTGGGGAGAATTCCTAATGAATCCCAAATTCTTCACACAACCTTGTCATACTTTCAGGTTGGAATTCAGTTCCATGGTCACTTCTGATTTTGACCACTGAACTATCTTATTCATTCTGAATTTGTTTGACAAAATTGTAGAAGACATTTGGGGTTTCAGATTTCTGCCTCAGAAAGAATACCCATGAAAATCTAGAGTAGTCATCTACAATCACAAAAGTGCAGATCTTCCTACCTAGACTATGAACTGGCATAGGACCAAATAAATCCATATGCAAGAGGTATAAGCACCTCACTGAGTCTTTGGTTTCTAGGCTACGAAAGGAGGATCTGGTCTGCTTGACTTTTTGACAAGATAAGCATATTCCATCCTTAAAGCACTTAACTTGAGTATCATTCCTCACTAACTCTTTACTAAAGAGTTGACCAATAGTCTTGTAGTTAAGACGAGCTAGCCTCTTGTGTCATTTGACACAATGAGAGGCTTTCTCATCAGCCACAAGACAGATATGAGAATTTTTATTCTCACTTTCAAAGTTTAGTCAATACACATTTCTTTTTCTATATCCAGTCAATATGACTTTTTGATCACTTGACCTCTTGATATGACACCCATTCTTGACAAATGAAATGTCATATTCAAGATCACTCAGCTGGCTTATTCTTATTAGGTCGTGTCTCTAACCCTTCACATAAGCCACTTGGGTGATAGTGATTAAGTTGTTAGAAATATTACCAAACCCTTTGATGACTCCTTTTTCAGAACCACCAAAGATTACTTTAGGCCCATTCAATATTGGAGAGTAGTCCTTCAGCAATCCTCTTGTTCCAGTCATGTGCCTAGAACATCCACTGTCCAAGTACCATATAGGGGTATGGCAACTTGGACTCACCTGCAACAAAGATTACATAACCTTAGAACCCAAATAACTTTTGGGTCCTAGGTTCAAGTTAGCCTGAAACTTGACAAATCTGCATGCAGCTCTTCTAACAGGTAGACTGCTATCCTTCCTGAAACTAGTGTTGTGCCAATGGCCTATCTTGCCACAGCACCAACACTCATACTTATTATACTTCTTTTTAGCTACAATCTTAGTTGTATTGTTGGCAGCAGATCTTTTGTTTTGTGCTGGGGCTTTGCCCTTTTTATTGGACTGAGCAGCCCATGAAATTCCCTTAAAGCCTACTCGTGCATTACCCTTTTGAGACACAACGTCATCAATTAAGGGTAGGATAGATTTTGGCTTAAAGAAACTAGCCAATATTTCCTTCTCTTTCTGAAGTTTGTCTTCCAGACTTTTGATCTGATCATTTTTGAATGTGATTGTACCCATCTGAATAACTGTTATGTTTTTCAGCTTGGCAATCTCATTCATCTTCTGATCTAGCAGCTTTTCTGAATCAGATGCAGCCAACTTAAGAGCTGCAATTTCCTTAGCCCGATTTTTGGCCAGGTTTTTGCTTCTCTTGAGTGCCTGCAACAAATCCCCATATTCATCTATAAGCTGATGAATATCTCCTTCAGATTCAGACTCATCTTCATCTCTTGATATAGATGCATCTGATTCTGACCTAGTGAAGTAATCAAAATCTACAGATAAACTTTTTACCTTACTGGGACCAGGTTGATCGTGGCACTGGTCTTCTTCAGACACAGCCATCAGTCCTTTGCACTGATGGTCTTCTTGCTCATAGATAGAGTCCAGTAATTTCAAGAACTCATCCTCTTCTTCTGTTGCAAACAAACCAATATAGGCCTCAGCCTCAGATTCAGAATCTGAAGTTGATTGATCTGTCCAACTTTTCTCTTTCTTAGCTACCAAGGATTTCTCCTTCTTGCTCTTGTGCTTAGACTTCTTTTTATCAACAGACTCCTTCCTTTTGTCTGGACAGACAGCCATAACATGTCTAGGTCTGTTGCAATAATAGCAAATAATCTTTGATGTAGTTGACTTGCTAGGCTTTGTCCCACTCCTGTCCTTCATGGATGATTTCCTCTTCTGATAATAGTCATCCTTGGACTGAGATGAGGATGGCTTAGATTTCCACTGCTTCTTCTTTAAGAATCTCTGAAACTGCCTTGTGAAAGCAGCAAAGTCTTCATCAGAATTACTGCTGTCTGAACTGTGATTATCAGAATTTTCTGAGATCACTTTTGCATCTTTCTTGAGAGAAGATGGAGACATCCTCGTATTCTTCCTCGTGGCTTCTACCTTGAAGGCCACTGACTTTTCTCTATAGTCACCCTTTGTATTTTTCTCTTCCTCCTTTCTGGCCAACAGTTGCATCTCATAAGACACTAATTTGCCAAACAGTGTTGGAGGTGAAATTTCCGCCAGTCTGGCCACTTCCATAATGACACAGATCTTTGTATCCCAATCCTTAGTCAAAGACCTAAGGAATTTGTCATTCAGCTCATATGTACTGAAGATTCTTCCATAGGACATTAGTTCATTTACAATTCTGTAGAACTTCTTATAACATTTAGTTATACTATCAGACTTGGCTTGTCTGAAACTTTCATAATCTTGATTAAGCATAGACTTTCTATCTCGCCTAACCTCTTCAGAACCCTCCATGTAGACAACCAATGTGTCCCACATCTCCTTAGAGGTTTTGCAGTGAATCAGATTCTGGAATGTTGACTCATCTATGACACTCACTATAATATTCTGTGCTCTTTTATCCATTGTAGCCAAGATGATCTCATCCTTAGTCATTTTTGAAAAATCCTTATGAATCCTTTGATTAGCATCAAGAACAGAAACCTTCATTGGAATATATGGTCCTTCCTTAACTGTTATATAAATTCTAAGATCAAATGCCTCCAAAAATAGTCTGACCCTTTACTTCCATATTCCAAAGATTTCCTTCCTGCAGATAGGCAACTTCATTGAACCAAGTTCTTTATGGTTTTATCCTGAACCCATCTTCTTTAACTAAATTCTACCATACATATCTTACTCAGACTGTTAAGTCTTTCTTTGAGTAACCTTGTTTTCATACCAGTTGAAAGAATTGGTCCTAAACACTTAGAGGTGGGGGGGGTGAGTAGGTGCAATTCCTTTTTCTTCTAAGGTAGAATATTAATTCAGTAATTAACATAAACATATAGTTCTACAGCTATCACAATACAGAAATAACAATACCACACAAAACCACAGATGGTACACTGATTTATAGTGGTTCCCAAGATCTAGGTACATCCACTTTCCCCCTTCGCTTATCTAGCAGTGTGCTAGATTCGACCTAACTTCTTTCCTTCTCCTCAGATCCGCAGATCTTACAGCTCAGAACCCAAACAAGGCTCCTACAACTCAGAGTGAGTCCACACTCCTAGAGCTCAGGAAATCTGCCCTACCTTAGCCTTCAACAAGGCCTACAACTCAGAGATGAAAATCTCGTACAACTCAGGCCCACAGCCCTACCTCAGCCTTCAACAAGGCCTACCACTCAGAGAACTTAATCTCCTACAACTCAGCCTTTATAAATCAGGCTTACAACTCAGTTCTTAAAAAGATCCTACTGAAAATAGATGTAAATTTGAAATTTACCACCACCCTGGTTGAGAGAGAAAGGATGGAAGGTTTCTTGATCAGTTCTTGAAAGAATCAGATATTCGAGATCAACCTGTCTTAGCTTTCTTCAAAGCTTCTTGAATATGAACATAGTAGGGTTGATCTCCTTTGAAGTTGATCTTCAATCAGCTTCTTTCTTGAAATTCAGCAATCAATCTGAATTCTTCTTGGCAGACTGGTTCAGAATCTATACTTAAGAGACTTGTTAATGTAAGTCCCTTTCTTCACTTGGATAGATGGAGCTCTCTCTCTCCAAATTCTTCTGAAGATTCTTCTAAAATCTTCTTTGAATTCTCTTGACAAACTCTGAGTAGATCACCACTTGAGAATGTCTTCTTTGATCTTCTATTGAAACTCTTCTTCTGTTTTTTTTGTGTTTTTTATCTCATGTGTATGTATTCTATGTCTTCTTTTGTTGATGGAGAATGCCTTTATATAGACTTCCTCCATGATATCCGGCTGATCCGGCTTCTAACGAACTTCTGACAGCTCTGACAGTTACAGTAGACCGGTTGGTAATGGCAGCTGTCAAGTCTTCCTGTCACTTCTTGAAACTCTGTCTCTGTCAGCAAAGTGTCGAGACTGAACTTCATCATGTGTCGACACAAGTAGACTAAGTGTCGACACAAGCCTTGGTGATGTCGACACAGCTCCCTTGGTGTTGACACTGCTTCTCGACACAGCTTCTGTAGAATATGTCGACACTAGTTCTGTGTGTCGACACAGTCACTACTTCACTTCACAAAAATCAACTTTGTTGAAACTCTGCTATATGTCGACACAAGTCCTGTATGTCGACACAGTTGATGTCGACAAAGTCTTCTGTGTGTCGACACAGTTGATGTCGACAAAGTCTTATGTGTGTCGACACTACCTCTGTGTGTCGATATAGTTGATTTTGACTAAGCTTTTCTGTGTGTCGACACTGCCTGTGTTTGTCGACACAGTTTCTTCTGGTGTCGACACAGCCTTTCCAAGTGTCGATACAATTAACTCCAAGTATCGACACAGCTTTTCTCCAATGTCGACACAAGCCTTCATAAGTGTCGACATAGCTTCTTCTGGTGTCGACTCATGGACTTAGAAACTCTTCCTGCATTCCTGGATTTTCTTAACATGCACATATAAACTCAAAACAACATCAAATACACCTTGATGCATATCATTGAGTAAGGTGAGGCTTCTTCAAATCTTGTACACATTTTCCAATGTACCCAACAACAGGCTTACAAACCCCAGATTCACAAAGAATCTTAATAGAAAATAGAAATAAATAATGTGATGTTTAGAAACTAGAGCAAGCTCTGTGTCTCCTTCTTCTTTGACTGAGCTGATATCAGATCCAAGATATTGTTGTTGAAGACAACATGTAGACAATAAAATATTTCTTCAAATAGCTTCATTTTTTCACTGCAGAACTTGTAGATCTTCAAGCTTCAGAACAACTTCTGATTCTGCTGATGCAGATGGGGATTACTTCAGCTATCTCTTTCCCAGCAAGGTTCTCTGTACTGAACAACTTCTCCAAGCTTGATGAAAAATGGAGAGGAAGAAGATGAAGTTCGGTCGGACTTTTTGTTTTCAGAAAACCTAGATAGGGAATTTTTTAATTGCTCAGGCCGATTTATTTCTTTTTATTCTCTGAAGGCCAATAGAGCAGTTGGTCCCACCACCAGGATTGATGGCCAAGATTTAGCCAATTCAGCCCATGCTTTCCATTTATTCCCGCTTTAACAACTCTTTGATGTGAGTGGGCCCCAGCACTTAATGATGAAATAATCCTTGGCAATTGCAGAAGATATCACCAGCTGGTTCCACCAACGTCTCTGGCAGCATTTCTGCAACATTTGAATTTTGGATGACTTTTGACTTTGCTGACGTCAGCATGACACAACATCTGTGGACTTAGCCAAAATTCAATCATTAGTACTAATAGCATTGAGTGAGTGGGTATCACTCAACGCCATAACACTTAGACAACATTCTATCTGTCTAGGTATTGAGCTCGATGAACGTTGAGCTCCATTCGACGAACAACAAGCTCAGTTTGACAATAGCATAAAAATCAGTTCGACGAACTGTGAGCTTAGTTTGATGAACATTGAGCTCAGGTCGACGAATCTAAGCTCGACGAAATCATAATGTCAGTTCGATGAACTGTAGACTTAGATCAATGTTTTGTTAAACTCAGTTCGATGAACATCAGGCTTTGTTTGACAAACATTGAGCTCAGGTCGACGAAGCTGAGCTCGACGAAATCATATAATCAGTTCGATGAACTGTAAACTTAGCTCGACATTTTGTTAAACTCAGTTCGACGAATGTTGAGCTCAGGTTGATGAAGCTGAGCTCGATAAAACCCAAGCTATCCATGCATTTGGACTTAGCCAAATTTCTTCTTCAAGGTGTTGATAGCGTCGAGAGAATTAAGAGAGCTTGCATCGCTCAACGCGTTTTGCCTTAGCAAAAATTTCTGTGCCTTGGCATTTAAAGAGTGCGCTCCATGCAACGCCAAACTACTTAACAGAATTTCTATTATCTGACATTGAGAAAGTAAGCTAAACTCAACGCCTTTTGCCTTAGCGTTGAGAGAGTAGGCTCCACTCAATGCCAAATAGCTTAACATAATTTCTATTATCTGGCGTTGAGAGAGTAAGCTACACTCAACGTCTTTTACCTTAGAGTTGAGAGAGTAAGTTTCACTCAACGCCAAAGTACTTAACAGATTTTTTCTGTCATCTGGTGTTGAGTGAGTAAGCTACATTGAATGCCTGTGGACTTGGTCAAATTTTTGCTGAACATTTCTGTCGAGTTGACTAGCACAACAACACTCAGTTCTTTGAGCAGTATGGCGTTCAGTGAGTAGACCATACTCAACACTTGTGGACTTGGCCATATTTTTAGCCAATTTTTTCTAGGCTTAGACTGACTCAACCTAACTCGTAGCCTTTTGTTTTACGGCATTGAGTGAGTAGAGTACACTCAACGCTTTTGTACCTAGCCATCGTTTTTGGCTAACTTTCACATAAGCTGAGATAGTCTCAAAGCTATATGTTATATGGCGTTGAGTGAGTAGACTACACTCAACGCTTTTGTACTTAGACAGATTTCTACTAGATAATATTGAATCCATACCTCTGGTGTTGAGTGAGCTTGTTCCATTCAACGCCTATGGACTTAGTCGATTTTTGTGTTGTGTCAAGCAACTATATCTTGTGTCCACATGTCCAATCAATATGAAATGTACTAACCTGCACTCAAGAACTCAAATGCACATCAAATATAGTTGATGTGTGTGACATTGAACTGTTTGAATTCTCACAAATCAGGGACATTGGGAACAATGGACCCAATAGTTTGCTTCTTGCTGCTCCAAGAAACTAGCCTTCTTCATAAGAACTGGGATGTTCCAGTAGTGCTTTTCCTGTCTTCTTTGCAACCTGCAAAATCTGCATTCTAATGTCATGTTAGATCAAAATCCCTATTTCTAGTGTAACATAGGCCAAGATCTAGTGTGCCCTTAAGATACCTCAAGATTCTCTTTGCAGCAGAGTAATGAGATCCTTTAGGACAGTCCTGATAGCTAGTAGAGACATACATACATGATGTCAGGCATACTAGCAGTCAGTTATAGAAGGGCACGAATTATCCCTTTATACAAAGACTCATCAACAGGTTTCCCTGCCTCATCTTTGCCTATAGGAATACATGATCCCATGGGAGTTCTCATGGTGGAGGCATTCTCCATACCATACTTTTTGATTAGCTCCCTGGTGAACTTGGACTGGGATATGGACAATCCATCATCATTCTATCTTACTTGGAGTCCCAAGAAGAACTTGAGCTCACCCATGCTGCTCATTTCAAACCTCCCTTGCATAAGTTTAGCAAACTTCCTGCAAAGGTTATCATCAGTAGATCCAAAGATAATGTCATCGACATATATCTGGACTAGGATAAGCTTGCCCTTTGATTCCCTTAGAAATAGAGTCTTGTCTATCTTCACCCTTGAGAATTTATTTTCAATGAGGAAGCTAGATAAGTTTTCATATCAGGCCCTAAGGGCTTGCTTTGGCCCATATAGAGCTTTTCTAAGCTTTTACACAAAATTAGGAGAGTTAGGATCTACAACACCTGGTGGCTGAGCCACATATACTTCCTCTTTGAGATCCCCTTTCAGGAATGCTGATTTGGCATCCATCTGGTAGAATCTGAATCCCTGATGGGCAGTAAATGCAAGGAAGATCCTTATGGCTTCCATTCTGGCTACGGGGACAATGGTCTGGTCAAAGTCTATGCCCTCTTCTTGTTTGTAGCCTTTAGCCACCAATCTAGCTTTATTCTTGACAATATTGACATCTTGATCCAACCTTTTCCTGTAGATCCACTTAGTCCCTATGATATTTTGTCCTTGAGGTCTGGGGACCAGCTTCCAGAACTTACATCTCTTGAATTGGTCCAATTCTTCATGCATTGCTCAAATCCAGAACTGGTCCTTGATTGCTTCTTCCAATTTCTTTGGCTCTTCTTGAGACAGGAAGCTTGAGTAGAGAGTTGTATACATGCTCCTGCTTTCGGTCTGGAACCCATGATGTGCATCACCAATGATTTGGTGAATTGGATGGTCCCTTAGATGCCTGATAGCTGGAGGCAATCTAGCTGCAACTTGCTGATCTTCAGGGTTCTCAGCTTACTGGTCTTCATTTTCTTTAGGTATATCTTCCCCATCTCTTGGAATAAGCAGTCCATCATCATTTTCCTGGACTATGGGGGTAGCATCCTTGATGGATAGCTTATCCATCATCTGCTCTGTACTTGCAATACTAGAAGAGGAGGAGCTTGGCAGCTCACAGTTATCCATGTTGGATTCATCAAAAACAACATGCATTGAGTCTTCTACAACTTAGGTAGTTAAGTTGTAGATTCTATATGCCTTACTATGAGTATTGTACCCAACAAAGATTCCTTCATGGGAATTGGCAACAAACTTAGTTGAATGGACTTTCCATTGTTGAGCACATAACACTTGCAGCGAAAGATCCTGAAATAGCTCAGGTTTGGTTTTCTGCCCTTCAAAATCTCATAGGGAGTCTTCTTGTGGCTCTTGGTGATAGAAGCCCTATTAAGAACATAGCATGTAGTGTTAACTGCCTCAGCCCAGAAGTATTCTGGAAGGGATGAGTCGCTAAATAATGTTCTACCAGCCACTATGAGAGTTTTATTTTTCCTCTCAGCAATTCTATTTTACTGGGATGTTTTAGGAGAGGATAATTCTTGATTAATCCCTTGCTCTTCACAAAACCTTGTCATGCACTCAGACTGAAACTCAGTCCCATGATCACTTCTAATTTTGACCACAGTGCTGTTGAATTCATTCTGAATTTGCTTGACTAATGTCTGAAAGACATCAAGGGTTTCAGATTTCTTCCTTATGAAGAAGACCCATGCAAATCTGGAAAAGTCATCAATAACCACAAGGGTGTAGACTTTCCTACCAAGACTTGAAATTTGAATAGCACTAAATAGATCCATATGCAAGAGGTATAAGGATCTCACTGAATCTTTGGAGCCAATGTTCATGAAGGATGTCTTAGTCTGTTTGCCATTTTGGCATGCAGAGCAGATACCCTCCTTAGTGCATATAGACTTAGGCCCATTCCTAACCAGCTCTTTGCTGAATAGCTTACCTATGGTCCTAAAATTTAGATGGGCTAGCATCCTGTGCCACTAGACACAGGAAGAGACTTTATCATCTACAACTAGGCATACAGGTGAGTCTTTGCTAGATCATAGAAAATCTAAACAGTACACATTTTCACTCCTAGTGCCTGTTAAGATGACCTCTTGGTCACTTAACCTCCTAATTTGGCACTCATCCTTGTGGAATACTATGTCATAGCCAAGATCACAGAGTTGGCTAATGCTTATCAGGTTGTGTTGCAACCCTTCCACATAAGCTACTCTAGCGATAGTGACTATGCCATTAGAGATCTTACCATTACCTCTAGTTACCCATTTTTCTTACCCACCAATGATGACATTTGGTCCACTATTTATAGGAATATACTCTTTCAGCAAACTCTTTGTTCCAGTCATGTGCCTGGAATATCCACTGTCCAAGTACCATATAGGGGTATGAGCACTTGGACTAACCTGCAAAACACAAATCAGTTAACCTTAAGACCCCAATTTTTATTGGGTCCTTAGTGCATGTTAGGCTGAAGATAATTCTGCTTGCCTGCAACTTTTCTGACTGACAAGCTGACATTTGCTCTATGCACACTATGATTGTGCCAGCAATCAACAGTAAACTGTCCTACTTTGCTACAGCACCGACACTCATGGATTAGGTGCCTTCTTTTTTGAACAGGTCTACTGGTTATGATAACAGCAGTTCTGGGTCTAGACAGCAGTCCTCTTCCAAGGTTTCCCAGCCCCAGTCTGACAAGTGGTGGATCTGGCAGTAGAAGTGCTTGGGACATCTTAAGCCCTTCTAGCAACAGCTTTTTTTCAGACAGCATACTCTTGAAGGCCTCAGAGATGCCTAGGTCTTTTCTACATACAGCATTGCCCTTTGTCTTAGAGTGGGATGGAGGAATTTGAGAATAGGCTGCAGCTTTACCCTTGACTGAAGGGGTTGTAGCACCAAACACAAATGGTGCAGGATGGGCCATTTGTATTTTCTCATGGGCACTAGCACCTTTGCTGTAAAAGCGGCCATTTTGTGGAACATCTTTGTTCACACAAGATGGTTTAGCATGATTCCCGTGGCCATAAATACTCTTATGGTCATGGCTATTTGAAGGAAACTGAACTTTATTAAGCTTGACACGAGCCTTAGAGGCTAGTGGCTTCACTTGAGCTTTGCCCTTTCCCTTAGGATTAGCAGCTCTTGTCTTTCCCTTGAAGCCCAACCATTTCTTTCCATTTTGGGAGGAGTTAGTCTATCAAGGGCCACATTGTGCTAGGCTTGGAGTAGCTAGCCACTTTTTCCCTCTCCTTTTGGAGCCTTCCCTCAAGATTCCTGATATGGTTGTTCTTGAAGGTTATTGTGCTCATCTGAAGTATTATAACATTCTTCAGTTTGTTGATTTCTTGAGACTTCAGATCCAGTAATTTTGCTGAATCTAAAGCAGCAAGCTTTAAATAGGCAATTTAATGAGCCTATTATTTGGCCAGGAGCTTGCTCTTCTTAAAAGCCCATAGAAGTGCACCATAATTATCAATAAATTGATTGATGTCTCCCTTAGATCCTGAGCAATCATCATCACTTGATGCAGAGGCACAAGAATCTGTAACAAATTCATAATCTGAACATGTAGAGCTAGTGACAGAATATACCTTGCTTGAACCAGGCTGATCCTGGCTGATTTTTTTATCTGACTTGGCCATCAGCCCAAGACAGTAGCTGTCTTCTTCAGAATCCACCTCTGAATCACCATTTTATTGTGATAGAGAGGCCCTATCTTCAATCCTGACAGCAAGATGCACATCCTCAGCTTCTTCTTCTAAAGTAGTAAGCCTTTTGATGTAGTCTGCTTCAACATCTCCTTCTTCAGTAGAGTACAGACCAATGTAGGATTCTTCTTCTTCTTCTGACTCTGATGAGGGGGAGTCAGTCCGGCTCTTTTGCTTTTTAGCAATGAGGGATTTCTCCTTCTTGTCGTTTTGCCGGTGATCCTTTTCTCACCATATTCCTTCCTTTTGATTCGGCAGTCAGCAATCACATGCCCAGGTTATCTACAATGATAGCAAGTCAAGTTATAGGAAACATATTTACCAGATTTGGAAACATAATTATCCTCCTTAGAGGATTTTCTCCTGCCCTTGTAGTAGTCTGCCTTAGGATGAGAGGAGGAGGAAGGCCTGCCTCTCCAGTGCTTCTTCTTCAGGATCTTCTGGAATTGCCTGTTGAAGGCAGCAAAGTCTTCATCAGACCATTGGTAGTCTGATGTGCTTTCCTCTAATTTTCTAGGCTTAGATTCAGCATCTCTCCTTGGTGGAGAGGGAGACTTTCTTCTACTTCTGCTGGAGCCTTCAACTTTGAATGCCACGGACTTGTCCATTGCCTGAGGCTTGTTGTTGTTCTCCTCATCTGTCCTGGCAGCCAACTTCATCTCATATGAAAGCAGCTTTCCAAAGAGGGTGTGAGGATCTATTTCACCCAGCTTTGCCACTTCTCTTATGGCACAGATTTTTGTGTCCCGGTATCTAGAGAGAGATTTAAGAAACTTGTAATTTAGTTCATAGTGACTGAAAACTCTTCCATAAGTCTTCAGCTCATTCACAATCCTGAAGAACTTCTCATAACAAATGGTTATGTTGACCCACTTAGATTGTCTGAAAGCCTCGTACTCTTGGTTGAGCATGGACATCCTATCATCTCTAACTTCATCTCTACCTTCCATGTAAATCAATAGTGTTTCCCATATTTCCTTTACAGTTGAGCAATGGATCAGGTTCTGAAGTGTAGAGTAATCAACATCACTCATAATTATGTTCTTTGCTCTATTGTCTATTAAGGCCAGGGCAAACTCATCCTTGGTCATCTCATTATATGTCTTGGGGGTCTGGACATTAGCATCCAGTGCTGATACCTTCATTGGGATGAATGGTCCTTCTTCAACTGTAATATACATCCTAAGGTCAGCAGTTTCCATGAACTGCCTCACCCTTGCTTTCCCGATGCCAAAATCATCCTTCCTATAGATTGGAAGTCTCACAGCACTCAGCTTCCAATTGGACATTCCTGAACCTAAGGAGACAGATTTCAAGCTAACCTTGGAGATCTACTCAGACTGTTAAGCCTTTAAAGAGGAACCTCCCTCTGGTACCACTTAAAAGACTTGTTTTCAAGGCTAGCTTTACACCTAGGGGGGTGAATAGGTTTTTGTTTCTGTTTTAGTTTTCTAATTTGTTTATTAGATTACTATGTTTGTTGATTAGATTAGATCAACTTTCAAGAACATTCACAGACGATACAACAAATTTATAGTGGTTCCCCAATCTTGTGTACATCCACTGTCCCTCAGCTCCTATCTAACAGTGTGTTAGATTTGGCTCTCCCTCGAGAACTCAGCTTCTTTTTAGCTTATAGCACCGATCCCGCAGGACCACACACAGGTCACACATATCAACAACTTAGGCAGTAAGCCAACCCAGGTCACAAAGACCTATCACCCAACACAAAGCCAAACATAGGTCACTTAGACACAGCCTTTATAGTACAGGCTTACAAACCCCAGAATCACAAAGAATCTTTACAAAAAATAAAAATAAAGAATGTGATGTTTAGACACCAGAGCAAGCTCTGTGTCTCCTTCTTCTTGGACTGAGCAGAATCGGATCGAAGATATTGATGTTGAAGATAATATGTAGATTGTGGAATCTTTCTTCAAATAGCTTCCTTTTTCCCAGCAGATCTTGTAGATATGCTAGCTTCAAAAAAGCTTCTGATCCTGCTGATGCAGATGGGGAATGCTTCAGGTATATCTTTCCCAGCAAGGTTCTCTATACTGAACAACTTTTCCAAGCTCGACGAAAAAATGGCGAGGAAGAAGATGAAGTTTGGCTGCACGTTTTGTTTTCAAAAAACCTAGGCGAGGAATTGATTTTTTGGTTCGATGATCTGATTCATTATATTTCTGGTCGATTGAGCAGTGGGTCCCACCGACAGGATTGATGGCCAAGATTTTGCCAATCAGCCCACACTTTCCATTCATTTCTGATTCAACGGCTCTTTGCTGTGAGTGAGTCCCAACACTTAATGATGAAATAATCCTTGGTAATTGCAGAAGATATCAACAACTAGTCCCACCAACATCTCTGCCAGCATTTCCGCAACATTTGAATTTTGGTTGACTTTTGACTTTGCTGACGTCAGCATGATTCAACATCTGTGAAGTTGGCTAAAATTCAATCATTAGTACCAAAGGCGTTAAGTGAGTAGGTATCACTCAATGCAACAACACTTAAACAACATTTTATCTATTTAGGTATTGAGCTCGACGAACGCTGAGCTCCATTCGACGAACGACGAGCTCAGTTCAACGAGAGCATAAATCAGTTCGACTAGCTGCGAGCTCAGTTCGACGAACACTGAGCTCAGGTCGACGAATCTGAGCTCGACTAAATCATAAAGTCAGTTTGATGAACTGTAGACTTAGCTTGACATTTTGTTAAACTCAGTTCAACGAACACAAGTCTTAGTTTGATGAACGTTGAGCTCAGGTCGACGAAGCTGAGCTCGACGAAAGACAAGCTATCCACGCATTTGGAATTAGCCAAATTTCAGCTACAAGGCATTGATAGCATCGAGAGCGTTGAGAGAGCTTGCCTCACTCAATGCTATTTGGCTTAACAAAAAATTCTGTGCCTTGGCATTGAGAGAGTGAGATCCACTCAACGCAAAACTACTTAACAAAATTTATGTTATCTGGCGTTGAGAGATTAAGTTACACTCAACGCCTTTTATGCTGGAATTTGGAGAGTAAGCTCCACTCAACGCCAAACTACTTAATAGAGTTTCTGTTATCTGTCGTTGAAAGAGTAAGCTACACTCAACGTCTTTTGCCTTGGCATTGAGAGAGTAAGCTCCACTCAACGCCAAAGTACTTAACAGAATTTTTCTGTTATCTGGCATTGAGTGAGTAAGCTACACTCAATGCTTTTGTACATCGGCAAATTTATACTAGTCAATTATTGAATCCATACCTCTAGCGTTGAGTGAGCTTGCTCCACTCAATGCCTGTGGACTTAGTCGATTTTTGTGTTGTGTCTAGCAACCATTTCTTGTGTCCACATGTTCAATCAATATGAAATGGACTAACCTGCACTCAAGAACTCAAATGCACATCAAATACAGTTGATTTGTATTATATTGACCTGTTTGACTTCTCACAAATCAGGGACATTGGCAACAATGGACCCAATAGAGTGAGTGGTATATACTCAACGCGGCATTCAGTGAGCTGAATACACTCAACTACATCCTTTAAAATTTGATCTAAGTTAGAAAGCGTTAAGTGAGTGGTATACACTCAACGCGATATTAAGTGAAGCTAGTTTTGCCGAGTAGTCTGGTTGGCATCGAGTGTGTTCACTGCACTCGACGCGGCGTAGAGTGTACTCGACGTTTTCTTTTTTTCCCGTAAACTGGGGAAATTTCACCAACTCAACGTAGTTCTCAAATAGCTCAGTTTTGCTAAGTTAGAATCATCGAGTTTTTGTTTAATCCGTCAAGTTTGAGCTTTATGGATGTTTGGATATAAGGTTTGGCTTGCTTGGCTTGTTTTTGTGAATTAATGCACCCGGGTATATTTTTGGTCTATTTTTGTACTGCTGGGTTGTGTTGGACAGGATGGCCACCACCGCAGTGTTGTTTTCAGACGTTTGGGTATGTTAGAACTGTTTGGATGGTTTGGTCCCGACTCAGATCCGGTTGTTTTACTGGTGTTAATGATTCACGTGTTTGTGAGATTTTAGTCTCATTTCTACTTCTTATGGATTAGACTCAAGCTATTACTGCATATTCTCGCAGATGTTCTCGGAGCATGACTTCGTTCTCACTTGGTGCAAATTTCTTTACCTTTGAGTTTTATAAGTTAACTCTTTATGTATTCACTTCTACTTAGTTTGTTGTGTTTTGAGAGCTATTTCGGTTTGGGTTGGTAATCTTACTACTCCTTTTATTTAGTGACAAGTTTATTTGCTGATTGTTTATTTTCTTACTGAGGTATTCTTTTCTTGTGAATTCCTCAAGATCAGAGCAGTAGTCGGTTATACGACTAGTGTTTGGTGGTTGCTGGTGTATAGGTGTCGCAGTAGCTTTTCCTCACCATTTGTGAGGTGGTTTGATGCTTTATCCGTTTTAGTTCAATATATATATATATATATATATATATATATATATATATATATATATATATATATATATATATATATATATATATATATATATATATATATATATATATATATATATTTCATTAGTTCATGTCAGGTTGTTGACGCCCACTGGAATTTGTTGAATGTTTAATACTTGCTAGCTGTTGAGCCTTGTCCTTTATGGATAGTTTGTTTCCTTGCTCTCTGGGATGTTTTTATGCTAGGTTGCATGTTAGATATTTTAAACTATAAAACTGTTGTTTCTATTGCAATATTCAAGTCATCTTTTAAAGCTAACGTCACCATATTTTAACCAGCATATAGACTATTTCTATACTTATGCTAAATCTAGAGTCATGCATTACATAAGTTGTCCGGTTGGGATGTTTATGCTCATGTAGGATGTTAAGCAATCTAAACAAAGTACTTTCCCATAGCATAAGCTATACTTTCACTTGTGGAGTAGTTGCTCCACTGAGCCGAGGGATACGACAAATCAATTAAGCCTAAACTTATTTTATTGTTAATAAACTCAAGAATTTCATATAAATTGTAGAGTTTGGTGTCATGCCTGAGCGTCTGCAATTAGCCTCTGCATGGCGTGGCATCACGACGCGTATTTTCCCTTACTCTGATTTAACTTTTAAAGTGGGAAAAATGCGGGTTGTGACAGTTGGTATCAGAGGGATGGGTTGTTAGACCATTGGTCGAACAATCGTCTCTAGTTAGTGTTAGTCGTCTAGTTACATATCATTCACACACTGAGGTATCATCAGTACGTCTTGGCTGAAGTATGAACACTACACTCATAAGCATAATAAGAAGTTTACAATACATATTTTGTAGTATGGGATGCATAATATGTGTTTGTATATGGATCCACCATAGGCTGCAACATGTGACGGTTATGTAGTATAGGATGCATAACCATCATCACATGGATGCCCATTAGCACGTTTTACTTTCTCGTTACGTACGATATTATGTAATATGTGATGCATAATATTTCATGTGTACACCGCTCATAATATGCATTAAGACCTTTTATAGAATGCATAACACAACATGCACATCATAACATAGCTTTAGCACACGTGCTAAGCTAAAGGTTTACATGATAACATATGTACACACATGGTTTTAGAGTAAAAGGAATGAAAATTCATGCATTCATGGTTTATGCACATGAGTCAATAAGGTGATGGTATATCATCCTAAGTTGAGCATGACATCATTATTGAAAATTCCAGAGCAAGTTAGCAGTATGAGCAAGTATTTAAGCATGTATTGTCTGAACTCAGTTGTTTGGTTCTAGAGGTTAAGCTAGGTTTTGATTATTTGTTTGTTGTTCTATTAGAATGGCACCTAAGCGTATGGCGACTAGGTCGACTCCCAAATTAGAGGGCGAGTCTTCGTGTACGCAGAGCGATACAGTGATCGAAAGTCTGGTGCAGAGTAATAATACTTTGTCTATTCAGATGGTGGAGATGCAGTTGTAGATCCAAGCATTGTTATCGATTGTGTCAGGACAGCTGTCGGGAATGCAGGACCCTACGGTGGGTCTGGTTGTTCCTGTCCCCCCTAATCCTCTAGCACCTCTAGTTTTGCTACCACTAGAGATGAAGTTCATATTGCATTTATAACGATTAGGACCCCTTACCTATGATGGAAGGGCAGACTTTATGGCTTTGGACAACTGGATTTTAGCCATCGAGGAGATGTTCTCTTACTCCGGTGTTTCATCGGACCAGAGAGTGATGGTCGCTGCTTATCAGCTCAAGGGACTTGCAAAGAGTTGCTGGCTAGGAGAAAGGGAAAACCTAAAGGATGGGTGTTCTTGGGAAGCCTTCAGGGAGCTTCTGCTGAAGAAGTTTCTGCCGTCGGTCGAGCGTGACCATTTGATGAATGACTTTCTACACTTAAAGCAAAGACAACTCATAGTTATTGAGTACAATATTGAGTTCAGCAAACTGAGCCGGTTTGCCCCTGACTTGGTGACCTCGAAAGCCAATAAAGTTAAATATTTTTTGGGTGTTCTAAGGAGTGACATCCAGCAGCTAGCAAATGCTTATGGATCGGAAACCAATGCTGAAGCAGTAAAAGTTGCTCTGAAGGTCGAAGCGATCGACAATGTTAAGAATCGAGGTCAGAAGTTGAGAAAAGATAAGAGGAAATCTGATGAGGGAATAAACTCCAAGGAATCTAGTTCTGCTTCTAGGAAAAGAAGCAAAGAGACATGCAATATCTGCGACCAGCCAGGCCATCTGTTCGAGAAATGTTTCAATAGAATAAGAGCTCTAAAGCAGGAGCAGGTTTGTGCGATCTAGGGTGCTCCTAAGGGAGATTTGTTTTGTACTTCGTGCAAACGGAAGAGGCACGATGCTACCCATTGTTGGGATAAGATTATAGCCTGCTTTCAGTGCGGACAGAACGGTCATTTCAAGTCGAAGTGTATGTAGTCTCAGCCTACGCTGCAGCTAGATCTGCTTCGGGCTCTTCCACCACCACAGCTTTTGTACAAAGGAAAGGGCAAGCTGAACGTGGTATCATTGGAGGATGCTTAGACGTCTACTCAAGTGATATCAGGTTAGATCCTTCCATAGTTTTAGCTTTGAGTATGTAGTTATAGTTTCGACGTTTGTTTCCTTAGTAGCATATGCAATTTTTATAGGAAGGTTTAAGGTAAAGAACCGTTGGGTGCGTGTTCTGTTCTATTTCGATGCCACCCACTCATTTGTGTCTAGGGCTTTCGTACAGCATCATCGTTTGACTCTCGATCGGGTTGGTGACGCGTTCCGCGCCAAAGTTCTCAGATTATTTTTGTGGCATGTGCTCGGAAGCTTTTAGATTCCGGATGTTTTGCTTGTTTGGTTTCAGTTTTGGAATCCAAGGTTGGTATGCCATGTTTATATGAGATTCCTGCGGTGCGCGAGTTTTCAGATGTTTTTCCTGATAATCTTCCTGGTCTTCCGCCAGAGAGAGACATGGATTTCATCATAGATCTTGAGCAGGGTACCCATCCTATTGCTACGGTGACGTACCGTATGGCCCCGCGTGAGCTGGAGGAGTCGTGTACCCTGTTGGATGAGTTGCTTCGGAAAGGTTTTATTAGGCCGAGTTCTTTGCCTTGGAGTGCTCCCATTTCGTTTGTAAAGAAAAGGACGGATCGATGAGGTTGTGCATTAATTATAGAGAACTGAACATGGTGACTATCAAGAACAGGTATACGCTACCATGTATTGATGACATGTTTGATCAGTTGCGTGGTAGCTCTATGTTTACAAAGATTGACTTCATTTAAGCTACCATCAGTTGAGAATTGCGAGACAGATATTCCACACTCTTCCTTTCCTTCACGGCATGGGAATTTTGAGTTTTTTGTAATGTCTTTTTGTAACACCCTGATGTAGGGATGTCGGATCGGAGATCTCCACGGATCTAACGCTCTATCTCCGCTCTACACGTCGTAGATCTACCGCACCTACGCAGCACCTATCGCCCACAATAGTTCCTCGTCACAAAACGCAGCACAAACAACAAGGGAGGAATGGTCGACTCGAAAACAACGATCGGAAATTTGAGTCGGAATATTCCCCAAGAAAACACAAAGGTTGCCACTCCTTTTTGAGAGCAAGACCAAGGTTATAGGCCAAGATCCGCTCAGGCAAATAGGATCCACCCGATCTGGAAATAAAAAGCCTTGCAACGGAGTTTTTGTTTCAAAACTTGCAGCGATTAATTTAAAGATCCGGAGAAAACGATTTGCGAAAATCCACCACAACTAAGGAGAAGAATCACACAAGGAAGAGGAAAGAGATTACCCAACCGTAAAGCGTTTCACACAAGATAACTGTGGGAGAATCACTCTCTCCACGGATCCACCGGTTTCACACTGAATGGGGCTGCTTCCTTCCTCCACGGAGTCGCACCGATAGAAGCCACGCCGGAGTCGCACCGAACGTGGATGGAGGAGGCAAGGTTTGGCTTCACACCAAGGGGGGGGGGGGGGGCGGCTATAGGATTCTCTCCATGGTGGCCGAAATTCCTCAAGGGGGATTTAGGGTTTCTTTTTCCAATACTTTAACTCTTCATAATAGCCTCCTTTAAATAGGAGTTACAAACAAGCCTTAGCCCTTCATGATGGAGATTTAATGTCATCCATCCGAATGGCTAATTGCACACCAATACTAAAAATAGTTCAAAATGAAAAAATAATAATACATGCAATGAATATAAAATTATCACATAAGCATAGGATAATTTTATATTCCAAATATAAAATAGAGTGCACGAAAAGGAAAAAAATAAAGCTAATGCGTTGCCCTGGCGGTAGCACGTCGCGGGTGGAGGTTGTAGCGTAGCCTTCTGTTAGCGTCATCGTGTCGCCTCACGTCCTTGAGTCGTATGGCCTTATCAACCGGATCATCAGCAGCATTGTCAGCATCGTCTTCAAATGGTGGAGGAGGGGCCGCGCCATCAATCCTCCCCCACTCAAAAGCACGCATCTCCGTTGCGTGGTCCAAGCGATAGCGGTGAAGGAGAGCGGCATCCAAACTCTGCAGCTCCGTCTCGAGTACCCAAGAGTCATCCGAAGGGGGCCGATCATGCCAATGGATGAGAAAGCGGTGGGTGTCACCATCAGCAGTGGTAACAGGCTCAGCATCAAGTATCATCTCTGGAGTGGAAAACGTCCGTGGAAACCTGGGGAACATATTAGCAGTAGGCAGGAAAGAAGGCAACTTACCATCCGATGATATACCTGTGGGGACCGAAAGAGAGAGATCATCCGTACTACCACTCCCCAACCCATGAGAATTTTCAGTGGGAGAAGAAGACGACAAATAAATCAACTCTTGTGGTGGTGACATAAACATCGTTAAATCCGAAACATTAAAAATGGGGGAGATACCCCAATCAACATGCAAGTCCAAAACGAAAGCGTTGTCACCTAACTTATTAATAATCTGAAAAGGGCCGGCGCGCTTTGGTGCTAACTTTTTAACGGTGCCAGTTGGCAAGCGTTCGGGAACCCAACGGACTAAAACTATATCGCCAATTTTGAAGTCTGATACTCTCCTATGTAAATTAGCGTGCGCTTGATAAGATTCGTATTGCGTAGTCAAGGTGGCCCGTATACGTGCGTGTAAATCATGGATGTGCTGGGCGAAGGATTGTGCAAACTGACTTGCCTTGTACGTTGGGGGCAACGACACCAAGTCAAGCGGCACAGGAGCCTTATACCCGTGGACAATCTCATTCGGAGACAGACCGGTAGACCTATTCTTGGAATTATTGTAGGCTAACTGGGCATGGGGAAGGAGAAGATCCCAAGTGCTCTTGTGATCACTCACAAGGCATCGTAACAAATTTCCTAAGCTCTGATTAACCACTTCCGTCTGCCCATCAGTTTGGGGATGATAGGCAGAGGAAAACAATAATTTCATTCCCATTAATATCCAAAGAGTCTTCCAAAAATAACTAGTGAATTTTACGTCCCTGTCCGATACTATGGTCTTTGGCACTCCACGGTGACTCACGACTTCTTTAAAATAAAGTTTAGCGACGTGAGATGCATCATTCATCCTACTGCACGGGATGAAATAAGCCATCTTTGAAAACCTATCCACAACTACAAAAATTGAGTCGTGACAGCGTAGGGTAACGGGGAGGCCTAATACAAAATCCATACTAACGTCTACCCAAGGCATGGAGGGAATAGGCAAGGGTGTATATAATCCTATGTTGGTTTTACTACCCTTAGACACCTGGCACGTGCGGCAGCTACTCACTACCTGTCCCACCATAACCTTAAGTTTTGGCCAATAGAATTTGTCCTCAACTAAGGTAATGGTCTTATCTCTACCTAAGTGGCCACTCAACCCTCCGCTATGCAACTCCTATATTATATGTAGGCGTAACGATGACTGTGGAATACATAGTTTCCCGTTCCTAAACAGGTAACCGTCCTTGATGACGTAGGCAGATATCGTCGTGGGGGAGCTATCCTGGGCAGAAAGATAGAAGTCCTGGAAGTCAGGACATGTGGCGTACTCATCCTTAATCCGCTCAAACCCTACAACATGTACTTCCATAGAGGTGAGTAAAAGAGTAAGACGACTACGGGCGTCCGCGACTCGATTATCAGCTCCCTTAAGGTGCTTGAGATTAAACGTGTAACCTTGTAAGAAAGCGACCAACTTAGCGTGATGTGGGCTGATCTTATGTTGGCCGTTGATGAAACGTAAAGCATCATGATCGGAGAGGATCACAAACTCCTTGGAGAGGAGATAGTGCCTCCAATGGTGTAGACATCGGACTACAGCATAAAATTCCCTATCGTAATTTGAGTTGTTCAGCTTAGGGCCGGACAACTTCTCGCTAAAATAACTAACGGGATGGCCCTCCTGGCTCAAGACACCTCCAATCCCTACCCCAGATGCATCGCATGTGAGCTCAAAGACTTTAGCAAAGTCAGGTAGACGTAAGATAGGTGCCTCAGTCATAAGCTCCATGATTCGTTCAAAAGCATGGGTGGCGGACTTCGTCCACGTAAACTCTCACTTCTTCATACAGTCCGTGATAGGCTCCATAATGCTACTGAAGTCACGTATGAAACGACGATAAAACGTGGCTAACCCATGAAAACTACGCACCTCACGTAGGGTGGTTGGCACGGGCCAGTCCTTAATGACCTGAACCTTGCCCGGATCGACTCGGATACCCTCAGAGCCGACTATATAGCCTAAGAACTCTACCTCCGAGACATAGAAAGTGCATTTCTTAAGGTTGAGAAATAACGTCTCCTTCCACAGGGTGGAAAGGATCACTCTCATGTGGGAGATGTGCTCGGTAGTAGAGGTGCTATAAATCAGAATATCGTCAAAGTAGACGACAACGAACTTTCCCATGAATGGCTGAAAGACATGTGTCATCATCCGGGAGAAGGTATTAGGGGCATTGGACAACCCAAAGGGCATCACAAGCCATTCGTACAGACCATCCTTCGACTTAAACACCTTCTTCCACTCATCGCCCTCTCGTATCCTAATCTGGTGATAGCCACTCCGAAGATCTAATTTGGAGAATACAGTGGCTCCAGACAAGACATCCAACAAATCATCTAGGCTGGGAATGGGGAACCAATACTTGATGGAGATTTTGTTGATAGCCCGACTATCAACGCACATCCTCCATGTACCATCCTTCTTGGGGGCAAGTAGGGCTGGTACAGCACATGGACTCATACTAGTCCTAATAAAACCTTTCGCTAGCAAGCCCTCTATCTGAGACTGCAACTCCAGGTGAGCTGCGGGGTGGAGTCGGTAATGGGGCTGATTTGGCAAGGAAGAACCCGGGATGAGATCTATCGCATGCTGGATATTCCTAAGTGGGGGTAACGTGGTCGGCAACTCATCCGGGTACACGTCCCTATACTCCTCCAACAGTACCCGTAACTCACTAGGTAACTCATCCAAAATGCTAGAATCAGGCTTCGCACATAAGAGGACTAGCGCATACATGATTCCATCAAAGAACGGATCCCTCTCAAACTCTTTCCTACCAACTAGATTCAACGTTTTCCGTTCTACCGGAATAGTGGTGTCCTTAGCCAAGACTACGAGCTCCTTTGGGATGGTCGGCCTCAAAGTGATGGTTTTGCCATTGAATTTGAATTCATAAGTATTGGCTCTACCAAAATGTGTAACATGACGGTCGTATAGCCAAGGGCGGCCTAACAACACATGACAAACGTCCATCGGAAGGGCATTACACCACACCTCATCAATGTTGGATTTGAATGAGAGTGGGACCAGACATCGTTTGGTAACGGGTACAGAGTGATTGTTGATCCAAGCGACCTGATATGGAGTCGGGTGCGGTTCCGTGACCAAGGACATACGTGCAACGGCGTTCTCAGATACGACATTCACGCAGCTACCACTATCAATAATCAGCTTGCAAAGCTTCTCGCCACTCTTAAAAATCAGAGAAAATATGCTCGTCCTCTTCCAATCATCTAATGGACGCGGAGTGGTCATGATACAACGCATCACCATAAGGGGGTGATCGTCCACTAAGTCACTAGGGACTCCTTCGGGGTCACACTCCTCTGCGGCCTCGTATACGTAATCGTTAGGGTCGGTAGTTAGCTCTAATAAGGCTAGTGTTTTTGTCTTTGTTGGGCATTCGTGGGCATAGTGGCCTTGAATGCCGCAAGAGTAACAAGTGGTGTTAGCCTTGCTAACCTTCCCGATAGGGACACGCTCACTCGTAGGGTTCTTGGAGTTCCTAGCGGTGATCACGATTGACTTCGACTCAGTAGATTTGAACTTTCCCTTATCAGGATATGTGGAAGAAGATGCCCTAGGGGTGGACTTATTCTTCGTACTAGAATAACGGGAGTGTGCCTTAGATGCTAGGTGCTTTTCAATGTCCAAGGCGACATTGAAAGTCGTATTCAAGTCCGTATGACCGTAACGCAAGAGTTTCCGCTGAATGTCGGGGTGAAGTCCCTTTCGAAATCTAGATAAAGTGACTTCGGGGAGCTCTCGAAGGTCACATCGTACCATACGGTCCTTAAGTTCTCCTATATATTCAGCAACAGACATTGAGCCTTGCCGAAGGGTGGCAAGCTCATCAAACATCTAAGTCCAATGGTACGCAGGAACGTACTGATCGGTCAGCAGGTTCTTCATCACAGCCCATCCAATGAGTGGGACCCCATACCCAACTCCTAACCTACGTTCTTCATTCAGCCAATAAGTTTTAGCATGTCCCGTTAATTTCATCCTGGCAACCTGAACCTTTTGGGGGTCCGTGAGGTTGTGCCATTCGAAATAACACTCCATGTCAATAGCCCAATGGAGGAAGATCTGGGGATCTCCCATGCCATCATAGGTGGGGGCATTTATCTTGATGGCCCTCGTGATATCAAAGCCTCGCTCGGGGCGGGGTTCTCGAGGGGGCATACAGGGAGAGTTTCCCTCAGAATCCGAGTCAAAGTTCGGTTGGTGTCGGTTGGGCTGCCCAGCATTAATGGGAGGTGGGGGTGGCCTTTCCTGATTTTGTAGGATCTGGGCTAAGACGTTCCTAAGCTCAGCCATTTCGGCACGAAGACCCGCTATAGCCTCGGTGTTTGGATCACCATGCTCGTTCGCAGCCATCCAAGACGTAGACGGGTTGCGTACTCCGTTCCTAGCCTAGTGCGCATTCAGGTTTGGGAGGCCCCGGGCAAGATGAATTTTCCTAGGGCTGTAGCTATATTGAAAAGAAGATATTTTTATATATTCCCACTGTGAATAACACGTAGATCGTTAAAAAAGTTTTTTTTTTGAAATTTTGCTGAAAAATAAAGATTCAACCCGCTATTGGCAGACCACAGAAAATAATTTTTTGATTTTCTAACAATCTGATCTCCAACAAGGAACGCAGAGAGGATGTTTGCAACGTGAAAGTTGCAATGACCGCCTCTGATACCAAATTGATGTAGGGATGTCGGATCGGAGATCTCCACGGATCTAACGCTCTATCTCCGCTCTACACGTCGTAGATCTACCGCACCTACACAGCACCTATCGCCCACAATAGTTCCTCGTCATAAAACGCAGCACAAACAACAAGGGAGGAATGGTCGACTCGAAAACAACGATCGGAAATTTGAGTCGGAATATTCCCCAAGAAAACACAAAGGTTGCCACTCCTTTTTGAGAGCAAGACCAAGGCTATAGGCCAAGATCCGCTCAGGCAAATAGGATCCACCCGATCTGGAAATAAAAAGCCTTGCAACGGCGTTTTCGTTTCAAAACTTGCAGCGATTAATTTAAAGATCCGGAGAAAATGATTTGCGAAAATCCACCACAACTAAGGAGAAGAATCACACAAGGAAGAGGAAAGAGATTACCCAACCGGAAAGCGTTTCACACAAGATAACTGTGGGAGAATCACTCTCTCCACGGATCCACCGGTTTCACACCGAATGGGGCTGCTTCCTTCTTCCACGGAGTCGCACCGATAGAAGCCACGCCGGAGTCACACCGAACGGGGATGGAGGAGGCAAGGTTTGGCTTCACACCAAGGGGGGCGGCTATAGGATTCTCTCCATGGTGGCCGAAATTCCTCAAGGGGGATTTAGGGTTTCTTTTTCCAATACTTTAACTCTTCATAATAGCCTCCTTTAAATAGGAGTTACAAACAAGCCTTAGCCCTTCATGATGGAGATTTAATCTCATCCATCCGAATGGCTAATTGCACAACAATACTAAAAACAGTTCAAAATGAAAAAATAACAATACATGCAATGAATATAAAATTATCACATAAGCATAGGATAATTTTATATTCCAAATATAAAATAGAGTGCACGAAAAGGAAATAAATAAAGCTAATGCGTTACCGTGGCGGTAGCACGTCGCGGGCGGAGGTTGTAGCGTAGCCTTCCGTTAGCGTCATCGTGCCGCCTCACGTCCTTGAGTCGTATGGCCTTATCAACCGGATCATCAGCAGCATCGTCAGCATCGTCTTCAAATGGTGGAGGAGGGGCCGCACCATCACACCCCCTATCCGTCGCATAGCATATAACAGTAGGTCGGCCGGGGCCCGAGGCTATATACCACAGACAGACTGGAAGGTTACGCAATGGAACCATCCTGCCAATAACCAACGTCCTACACAGAGTGCATTCTAGAGGCTGCAATTTAAAAAGTTGCAAATTACGAACCCAGCCAACAGCATGAATGTCCACTACATAAACCCAACAGGAATGAACGTACAAATACACAAGTACTTGGCCTTATGGCCTTACAATAGTTTACTCAAATAAAAGTGTCTTCCAAACATCGGCACGCAGGATAGTCAACCATGAGAAACAAAGTAAACACTCATAATTAGGCCTTCGAGGGCCGGCTCAGCAACAAAGGCTTTTGCCCGCTATTTGTCACTAGGCTCCGCAGCACCTGCAAGCAACAATCCATCGAAGCGGTGGC
The DNA here is from genome assembly GCA_039583875.1 of Platanthera guangdongensis. Taxonomy (NCBI): domain Eukaryota; kingdom Viridiplantae; phylum Streptophyta; class Magnoliopsida; order Asparagales; family Orchidaceae; genus Platanthera; species Platanthera guangdongensis. Next base: position 94,075,674 of record CM077147.1, read on the forward strand.
AAACAAAAGCAACGTTCAGCTATAGCTGACCAAATTATAATGACCCCGCCCCTAAACTCGGGGCAGCGATGCTCCTTCTCTGTACTTTATTAGCATAGACATATAATAGAGAATTTACACATCATCATAGGAGTAGGCTCGCACGGCCACACACCCCGTGCTCTCAGGTCACATTCTCGGTGAACCCGATCAAAGTCCGCGGTCTCACCACCGCCCCTTAGATGGCAATTTCTCGTGAGCATTATGGTCTTTCTGGCCACTACCTAAGACCCTCCATCTATGCCAATGTCAAGTCCCACGTACTTTAGGTCACTTGTACCAAATGGCATAGAGCTGGTACGGTTCCACGTAACCCATTGCTCACACCGCAACGTTAATTTAAGCCATATGCGCGGGTCAAGCTTTCCCGAGTCCCAAATCAATCACACACTTTACATAACCTAGTTATGTACAAGTTGGATCCCAGGCCACCATGATGACAGAATCACGCATCTGCCCAGTTTTCCGGGTGCATCTTGGAGTTAGTACCCAAGGTTCCCTGTTGCAATCTACCGCGTAGGAAACCCGAAAAAAACAACCATCGGCGTAGAGTCTTCTCCGGCCATTCATGTAATGCAACATCACCGATCCAGACCAACTATCCGGGTAGGCTTCACACATCATGTCTTTGTTCGTTTTCTCGATTACGAACTCTACATGCACAACAATGGGGACTATTATTATCTACCCAAAGGAACATCTCACACTCACTGCATACTCGTGACAGCGGGCTTCCTATGCAAAAGGGAAAGAGGACTTCACATGTCAAAGATGAGTATCGTTACCCTAACATTCCACTTTGGCACCATGAAGATCTATGCGGATGAAAAGCACCGAAACGTCCTCGCCTCCGTACATCCGAACTCGGCTTGCAATTTGGGGCTCTGAAACACCACCGGCGGCCGGATCTATCCTCCTTCTTATTCCTTGCTCTCCTCTGTAACAACCCCATCCGTTCACATAATATATACTAGAAGGTCCGGCCGGTGCCCCACAGCATATACCACAAAACAGACGATGAAGCTACGGAGTGATACCAGAGTAGCGCAGTGCACCTATCACATTGCATTCTAGCGGAAGCCTATAAAACTACACTTGAACTACACACTTGAATGTCCAACATATAAAAACTCCACATTTTATATATTATAGGAATGTCATACACATCCAAGTCGTTGGCATTATGGCCTTACAGAGCTTTCAAATAGTGTCCTCAAACATTGGCACGCAGGGCGGCCACATCAAAAGAAAACATAACAATTTCATTTCTTTTAGCCATCGAAGGCTAGCAATGGCAGCAGCAAATGCAGCAGGGACTTCAACCCTTATGCATCCCGCTCGGCTCTCCAGCACCTGCACAGGGATATTCCACCCAAGGGTGGCAAACAGAGGCAACGGTCAGCATTCAGCTGACCAAATTATAACGACCCTACCCCTTTCTCGGGGCAGCGCTATTCTTCCCTGTAGGCATAACATATCACAAGCATGTATATATCTCTCATATAATGTGCTTTCATGCACACATGCCATCACAACCGTCAGCCACCCGGCCCGATAGTCCGTGCACTAAGGGCACATTCTTTGTGTACTGGCAAACCAGTTGCCCACCACCTTATCAGGGTCACAGCCCAATGGCAACTAACTTGAGCATTTACTCCATGGCATGCAGCCAGAGTTTTATAGTCTTAGTGAACCGGGACTGGCCCGTATCCCCCCATTGTATCACGGCGCATAGGCCTAATACTCTTGTTATGCGCTCTAACAGACTGCACCTTTTGGTCTCATGTCAGACGGACATAACGCAGGTCGGATCCTCCACCCCCTGTTGCTCCAATCGCCTTGCCATCACCGAGTACGACGTACTCACGGCTAAATAAAGGCGCGGGTAGGTGTCGTTGATCCTGTTCTAGCATTCAAGCCTAGGCATAACTCTAACACCCATTTCATCTCACCACATCAGCGGGTCTTTCCTGGGCACACCAGTACTTCCTGCTATTCTCTTTGCAGGTGGACACCGCAAATATCACAAATGTCAGGGGTCTTTCCTGGCTACCACGCTAGTACTTCCTGTTACTCTCTACACAGGTGGACTCCCAATGAACATTAAGCATTACCAAGGGTATTTCCTATAATTCCAATCCAGTACTTCCTGCTACTTCCTTTCACAGGTAGAACCCAATAGCACAAACAACACAAGCATTCTACGGGTATTTTCCTAGACTACCACTCCAGTACTTCTTGCTACTTTCTTTCACAGGTCCAACCCATCGACTCCTAAACTACGCGTTTATTACGGAGTCTTCTCCAGTTCGTATATGCAACATCACCAATCCAAACCAACCTGTCCAGATGGGCTTCACACAACATGCCTATTCCGTACTCCATTTTTGGATCTATATGAAAGGGGATTCGATTAATCAACCCAAAAGACTCCCAAAATCAGCCACCCTTTTATGGGGGAATCATGCATATGCCAAAAATGAAGCCTCACATGGCTAAGAAGAAAGGTCGTTACCCTTAAAAATCGCTTTGGTGCCATGAACCCCCAGCTGGCTAGAAAGAAACGCAACAGCTTTTCCTCTGCAAAGATGGCTTCGAATCTCATCTTGACACTCTCAAGCTCCACTAGAGATCAGCCCCTCTTCTTCTTCCTCCTTCCTCTCTCATTCTCTCTCTAAGCTTTTTAGAAAGATAAAGACAAGAACATAATGAGACTTTCCTTCTCAGTTTTCGGCCTTAAGGAAGCAGGAAGGTCTCTCAGTCCTTAAATCCCAGCTGAAGAAATTGAACGGCCATGAAAAAGCTGTAAAATCACTTTTCGGGTCTGACACGCCCTATGACACGCCCGTGTCATAGGCCATGTTCCCTAAGAGGTGCACAAACTGCCTTATCCCGAAATAGGTCACGCCCAGGGTACACGCCCGTGACGGCCATGTCACGCCCGTGACATAGGGCGTGTACCTCACTCGAGTCATATTCACTACCTACTCGAGAATACTACTCGAGAGAAAACCAACTACTCAAGTTATGACACGCCCGTGTCACCCACTCGAGAGGACTTACTCGAGAGAAAACCAACTACTCGATTACTCGGATTGGACTCGCCCGTGTCGGATGACACACCCGTGTCACCGCCCTCTTACTCGAGTACTTTTTCACTTACTCGAGAGAAAAGTGTCGACCTCTCGACACAGCGTGACACGCCCTGTGACACGCCCGTATCACAGGACGTGGACCCCATACTCGACGATTGTCGAGCGCAGTTCGTTGACTAAAACTCTAGTGTTGACCAAAGGAGGACACGCCTGTGTCACGGGCGTGTACCTACCAAAAATTCGTCAAATGAATTTCGTCGACCACGCGCCCATCTGCTCAACCTGAGCAGGACATGCCCTGGGACATGCCCGTGTCCTAGGCCGTGTCACCCATGCCTGAACCCAAATTGACTATGGGGTGTTACAATCCTTCCCTCCTACAAGAAATTTCGTCCTCGAAATTTGTACACAGGAAGGACCCAGCAAGCAAAAAGTTATAACATCAAACCATTTAGGGTACAACAAACTTTTCACTACTCAACTATTTACAAAAACAACTCGGGAAAATCAGCTTGCATGATTTGCTTTCGCTCCCATGTAAGCTCCTCACGGCCGCAATTGTCCCATCGGAATTTGACCATCCCGACCGTCTTGTTCCGCAGTTGCTTCTCGACACGATCCTCGATCTGAATGGGCCTAAACTTCGTCGTTAGCCCATACTCTACCGGCACATGATCATCCGCGACCACTTAAGCTGGATCTTTCACGGCCCTCTGAAGCACCGAGATCTGAAACACATCATGTAATCCACTCAAGTCGGCCGATAGAGCTAGCCGATATGTAGCTTCCCCGACTCGCTCGAGCACTTCAAATGGACCAAGGTATCCTGGACTCAACTTTTTCAGACGTTGAATCCTTGATACACCTTTGAAGGGCTTGATCTTCAAGTATACCCAGTCGCCTACCGCGAACTCCACGTTCCGATTCTTGGCGTTGTAGTATTTCGCTTGCCGATCCTGGGCTATGAGTAGCCTCTCTCGAATAGTATGGATTGTCGAATTTGCTTCATCAACTTCATTATGGTTATAAACTCTAGCTTCGCCCGCTTCTACCAAAGCCAAAGGAGTACGACACTTCCGGCCATACAAAGCTTCATACGATGCCATATTAATGCTCTCTTGGTAGCTGTTATTGTAAGCGAACTCCACCGTATAGAGATGATCTTCCCATATCTTTCTGAAGTCAAGGGCGCACATCCGGAGCATGTCTTCCATCATTCCGTTGGTCCGTTCAGTTTGGCTATCTGTTTGGGGATGGAAGGCCGCACTGAATTGTAACTTTGTGCCCAACAGTTGATGAACTAACCGCTAATCATTTAGTGTGAACTGCCCGTCTCGATCACTTACAATAGCATAGCGTAGGAGATCTTCATCTAACTCCGTTGCTTGTCGAATCCAGTCTGCAAGGTCATACTGCATCTCCGTCCAGTTCAAACATGCATCAGCGATGGAATTCTTGTCAACACAAGAAATCTCTAACGCTTCTAACTCCTGGATGATACGTTCATCATGCTTTTGCAACCAGCTCTCCCTTGCCGGATCTCTCCGATTTAAGGCATCCGCGACAACATTCCCCTTCCCAGGAATATAGTGAATCTCGAAGGTGTAGTCCCCGAGGCACTCCAACCACCTTCGTTGTCGCATATTCAGGTCCTTCTGCTCCAACAGGTACTTTAGGCTCTTGTGATCTGTATAGATCTCCACCTTCACACCATAAAGATAGTGGCGCCACAGCTTTAGTGCAAAGTTTACCGCCGCCAACTCTAAGGCATGGACGAGATAGTTTCGTTCATGCACCTTCATCTGGCGTAAGCCATACGCAATCATCTTTCCATTTTGCAGTAGAACGCAGCCTAAGCCGCTCCTTGAGGCATCACTATAGATTACAAATCCATCGGTACCACATGGCTATGACAACGTAGGCGCTGTGGTCAACCAAATCTTCAGCTCTTCAAAAGCTCGCGTGCACTCTGGCGAGCAAACGAACTTCTGCTCATTTCGAGTCAGCGTGGTTAGCGGCAAAGCAATCCGCGAGAAGTTTTTAACAAATGTTTGGTAGTAGCCTGCTAGTCCAAGGAAGCTCCGGACCTCGGCCACTGAAGACAACACTGGCCACTCCTCTATGGCCATTTATCTTAACTGGATCCACTGCTATGCCTGCTCCAATCACCACATGGCCCAAAAAAGCCACTGACACTAGCCAAAATTCACACTTCGAGAACTTGGCATAGAGTTGATTCTGCCTCAATGTATTCAACACCAACCACAAATGCTTCTCATGAGCGGCTTCCGATCTCCAGTACACCAGGATATCATCAATGAACACTATCACGAACAGATCTAGGTACTCGCGGAATATTCGGTGCATCAAGTCATAAATACCGAAGCCGCATTGCACAGCCCAAACAACAAGAACGTGAACTCGTAGTGCCTGTACCGTATCCCAAATGCAGTTTTGGGAATATCTTCTTCTCGTATCCTCAATTGGTAATAACCAGATTTCAAGTCCAATTTGGAGTAGATGGACGATCCCACTAGCTGATCAAATAGTTCATCAATCCGCAGAATCGGATATTTATTTTTCTCGGTCAGCTTATTCAATTCGCGGTAATCAATACATAACCGCATGCCACCATCTTTCCTCTTCACAAAAAGCACAGGGCCGCTCCAAGGAGAAAAACTTGGGCATATATACCCCTGCTCCATCAATTCCTGCAGTTGGACTTTCAACTTCGTCATTTCCTTAGGCGCGACGCGATATGGCGAGCGGGCCACAGGTTTCGCACCTAGCACCAACTCGATCGTGAAGTCAATCTCTCGCTGGGGTGGTAGCCTAGGGAGATCCTTGGGAAACACATCTGTAAAGTCCGGCACTATCGGAACATCGCACACGCTGGCCTTAGGCTCCATATCCTGAATTCGAGTGAAGTATAACTCCACGCCTTTCTGAACAGCTTTGACAACTTGAAGTGCACACATAAACGTCCCTCCTACTCCTCGCATCCACGCGTACTTAGTCTCCTGCTCGGTATTCTGGCCCAATGTGATCTCTTTGGACAGGCAATCAATCAACGCATGTGCTCCGCGAGCCAATCCATCCCAAAAATCACGTCGAATTCCGATAGCGGCAAGACAGATGCAGTCAAACCAAAGTCTTGACTTCCTATTTACACCGCCACATCGCAAACTTGATCTGCAGGCATCATACAACCATTCGGCAACATCACTCTAACGATATCTATCTTCACGCGACCAGGTATCCCAAGCCGCGTGATAAACTCTTTAGACAGAAAAGAATGAGAAGCACACGTATCGAACAGGGCTCGCACTAGCGTGTTCCGAATCATGACAAATCTTGTGACGATCATGTCACACATACAAACCACAGACACATATGCAATAAACCAAGCATACAAGCAATACAATACTCAAAAACTGAACTCGTACCTGTGACGACGTCACTTTGCTTGATGGCCTCCTCCAGGCCAAGATTGTAGACCCGGGGCTGCGCCTGCGAGGCAGAGGATTCCACCACCGCCTTTCCTTTTTCCGCATATGACGCTCCCTCATTCTTTTCACTCTTTGGCGGCACCCGACAATCCCGAGCTATATGCCCCACCCGTCCACAATTGAAGCACGTACGAGTATTCGACTTTAAGGGTGTCCGCAACGTTGCTCCCGATGCAACTGAAGAAGGAGCTTGTCCCACCGTCTTGGGTCTCTTTCCCCATTTCTTCTTATAAAATGACTTCGTCGGTCGGGGCACCTTGAATTCCGGCTGTGTCACAGCCAAGGCCCTCTTCCCTTGCACCCTCTTCATATTTTTTTCCAGCGCGCAAGAATTGTCAATCAACGCCTGGAAGCCTTGGTTCATAGAACTAGAAAGTAGGAATATCAACTCATCCCGCAGACGTTCATAGAACCTATTCATCTTCCTCTACTCATCAGCAAAAATCGAACCCACATACCGCCCCAAGCGTGTAAACTCATGCAGGTAAGCTTCCACACTGTCATCTCCTTGCGTCAGCCTTTGGAATTTATTCTCCATGGCTATACGCTGTGTCGCCGGGAGTTGCTTCGCCAAGAAGAGACTAGAGAATTCCTCCATCGACACTTGTATTAACTGTCTTCCCGCTAAGTGATGTAGCTCCATCTCATCCTACCATAAACGAGCCTCTCCTTCCAGCAAGAAGGAGGCTAAGGTGACTTTCGGATGCTCCTCCATTCCAATCGCCGTCATGATCCCCTTGACGTGTGATAGCCAATCCTAAACCTGTGCGGGAGTTCCCACTCCCGAGAACGCAGGCGGGTGAAAACTCATAAATTGCTTCAACTTCTTCTCAGCTGCTCGAGGATTCACAGCAGACACAGGTTCTGGCCTTGCCGCCACCTGTTCTGGCCTCAATGTCGGCTACGCCTACCCTTGCGCTTGCCCTGTCGGCTGTCCTTGAACCATAGCAAACAAAGACTCAGAAATGTGTCGCACAGTTTCCGCAGAAGGCGGAGGGTTAGGCACCTCAGCTGGTGTCGTACTTTCATCAGACCGTTGGGGTTCCGATTACCCTGCACAACTCCGCGTCACCAAAAGGTGGACAAGACACACACATCAGCGACCGTACACAAGCAATCACAACAAAATAGGAATGCGCAGGTTCCTCAAATACATGTATTTGCATTCCTACCACGGACATTCAGGAGTTCAATCGTGTTAACTTGGTTCGCACAGACACGTGCTCGCCACCCCACAAAAGAAGTCGACCACGACATCGAGAGGAAAAGACCACGATAGCTGATTCCAAAAATGTAACAACGCCATCCGTTCATATGATATATACTAGAAGGTCTGGCCGGGGCCCCATAGCATATACCACAAAAGAGACGATGAAGCTACAGAGTGATACCAGAGTAGCGCAGCGCACCTAACACATTGCATTCTAGCGGAAGCCTATAACACTACACTTGAACTCCACACTTGAATGTCCAACATATAAAAACTCCACAATTTATATATTATAGGACTATCTTACACATCCAAGTCGCTGGCCTTATGGCCTAACAGAGCTTTCAAACAGTGGCCTCAAACATTGGCACACAGGCCGACCACATCAAAAGAAAACATAACACTTTCATTTCTTTTAGCCTTCGAGGGCTAGCAATGGCAGCAGCAAATGCAGCATGGAGTTCAACCCTTATACATCTCGCTCGGCTCTCCAGCACCTGCACAGGGACATTCCGCCCAAGGGTGGCAAACAGAGGCAACGGTCAGCATTCAGCTGACCAAATTATAACGACCCTACCCCTTTCTCGGGGTAGCGGTATTCTTCCCTGCAGGCAAAGCATATCACAAGCATGTATATATATCTCATATAATATGCTTTCACATACACATGCCATTACAACCGTCAGCCACCCGGCCCGACAGTCCGTGCACTCAGGGCACATTCTTAGTCTACTAGAAAACCAGTTACCCACCACCGTATCAGGGTCACAGTCCAACGACAACTCACTTGAGCATTTACTCCTTGGCGTGCAGCTGAATTTTTATAGTAAAAGTGAACCGGGACTGGCTCGTAGCCCCCCATTATATAACGGCGCGTAGGCCTAAAACTCTTGTTATACGCTCCAACAGACCGCACCTTCTAGTCTCACGTTGGACGGACATAACACAGTTCGGATCCTCCACCCCCCGTTGCTCAAATCGCCTTACTATCACTGAGTACGAGTGTACTCGTGGCTAAATAAAGGCGCGGGTAGGTCTCACCGATCCTGTTCTGTCATTCAAGCCTGTCATAACTCTAACACCCATTTCATCTCACCACATCAGCGGGTCATTCCTGGGCACACCAGTACTTCCTGCTACTCTCTTCGTAGATGGACACCGAAAATATCACAAATGTCAGCGGTCTTTCCTGGCTCCCACGCCAGTACTTCCTGAAATTCCAATCCAGTAGTTCCTGCTACTTCCTTTCACAAGTAGAACCCAACAACACAAGCATTCTACGGGTATTTTCCTGGACTACCACTCCAGTACTTCCTACTACTTTCCTTCACTGGTCCAACCTGTCAACTCCTAAACTACATGTTTATCACGGAGTCTTCTTCGGTTCGTATATGCAACATCACCAATCCAGACCAACCTCTCCAGATGTAAGACCCCATTTTTTTTTTAAAAAACACAGGGTCTTATGCCCAGAACCGCCGCTTTGCGGTGACACCTTCTCGCCCGGAAGCGTCATCACCACAAAACGTCGTTTCTGCCGGCCAATTCGATCGCAGCATAGTAACAAAATTAGAGTAATAACATGCGAAGCAAAACTCTAAGTAAAAGTCCACAGAAATATCACATCAAGTAAAATATCTCCACGATGGGAGAGTCCACAAAACCAAGCACTGTAAATAAGGGCTTATGCCCGATACAACAATTCCTCACCACAAGATCTCTCATGTGGAAATAAAATAAACACTACTAGAGTAAGGGCCTCACGGTCCCAGCTGTCTGAACTCCTGTGCTAGACTGCCCTATCTCCAAGCGTGTCGACCTCTGGGGCTGCTCCTCCAATCTGAGCTCCGCGATCCCCTAAATGATGTGGTTCGAAAACCGTTAGTCTAAAAGACTAAGTCCTATCATCCCCCACCCCTTCCCCCATGGCTCCTAGGCACCGAGCGGAGAGGAAGAAAGGGAGGACTTGAAAGCGGAGAGTATATCAAATGCAGGTGACGGTGGACCTAAAACTAGCAATTTATATAGTAACTAAACATATTTGTAAACAAGTAAAGTAAAGTAACCTTAACTTATATGGGTACATATAAGCAAGGGGTCTTTTGCAAGGCTCCCATCGTATAAAGAGTCCCATACCAATTTATACGTTGGGGTGTCGGTTATTAACAGCAATATATATATGTAAAGAAAATTAACCTTAATTTATAAACTTGCCCACACAAGCTTATAGACCAAGGGGTCGTTTTGCAGGGCCTAATGTATAAGTGTCCCATACCACTTATATTTTAGGTGTCAAAGTGTTAAATGAATCGCTTATGCTATGACATGCAAGTGGGTATGATGGATCAAGCAAGAGCAACACACACACCCGACTCTGTGCACACAGACCTTTAGTTCCCCCTTTCTGGAGCCTCACCTCCCAGGATACCTCCGTAGTGGCAGACGGAAGCGGTGGGTTGGGCCTCGCCCACCTCTAAACCAGTATAGCACTACTGGTCAGACCTATCGTACGCCTCAACGCTGGTGCACTAAGCGGACTCCTGCGTACTCTTGCCGGCTGGCGCACCGGACTTCTGTTGGCGAAGTGCTATCACAACACTTGCCGAGTCAACGTATTGGTGTCTGTGCTAAGATCCTCCAATACCGAAGACCCACCACCTTAATTTCATTCCTTTTATGCACATGCAAATTTACGTACCAACACCGAGCCGAAGCTCACCGGGCCATCCTGCCCTCTTACCACAGCGACCGAGCCTACTGCTTGATCATCTAGCCAAAATTACTTCCCGTAACCTCGGGGTGTGTGAGAGTGAAACCCTAATTATTCTAGTTACTCTTGAAGTTTCTTTATTCCTATGAGTTGCGTTAGCCCAGGACTGCCCAAGGTATTCCCCGTGAAGGGCTCTCGAAGGCACTAGGAACTACGATGGGATTACGCCCAAAGCTCCCTTTCGCAAGGCACTTATTATTATTGGTTACTACACAAATCTCTCAATCCCTTAGGGTTATAATTGAATTCTAACCCAAGTGTATAAGACTCCTTCTTTTCAACGAGGATGAGTGATCCTTTGTCGATCCCGAACCCCACACAACTCTAACCAACCTCCACTACTCATCTACACTTCTGATGACAAACCTAATTCACCTACCAGACTAATGCCCCATTATTCCAACTTCCTAAACTCATTGTGCACTTTGATTTGATTTCTGCTGTTTTTACTAATTGCAGACCTCCCTAAGCTAATATGATGTACTCAATAGGTGATACTCTAAATTCTCCTCCAATAACTCTACAAATTTTACCAGAGGTCTATTATGATAAATATAGTCTAAATTCAGAAAATCATATTTTTCCCAATTAATCTACTATTTATTGAATTTTCCTCAAAAACTAGGCCATAGTCAATTTGAACATGAACCATAAGATTTTCTCAGGTAATGGCCTCCTAAAATTTGTATTCACTAAATAACAGAGAAATATTATTGTTTGCCAATTTTCATAATTTTCCAGATAGTTCTTGACCTCTAAGGATTTATTAAAAATAATTCCTAAGACCAAATATAATGAAGGAAGTGCCACAAATATGTCTCCAATAATTATGTAAAAATTACTAGGGCTTCATAAGGAACTAGAAACATCATGATAAAGAAATTAAAATTTTTTAGACCATTTAAATGTCATTATTAAATTTACCAAAGTTCCATAGAATTAAATAATTAAAGAAGCAACTACTAAATATCATTCTTCAAAAATTTCATAAAACTTTACAGAGATGGGTACCATGATTATAAGCCCCTTTGCAAAGTTTCATCAGATTTAATCAAGTATACTTTTCTCCAAAAATTCCTAAGTGAAAATTGTAAAACATGACTTTGTGAATAAAGTACCAAAAATATTCATCCAAAATTTATTATAAAATTTCCAGAGATATATATACCCTAAACAACTACCCATTCAAAAACTCAGCCCTTTTCAGAAAGTTTTGGTATTATATCTTATGATTTCAAAGCTAGTGCCCTAAACTAGGGTTATAGATTTAAGGGGTTTAAATTCTTCCAAATGCCCTAAAATTTTAACCACAGGACCATAGTAACCCTATGGACATCATTCCCAAGATTCAAGTCCATCCAAGGTCTTTTGACCCCAAATTCTTCAAACCCTAGAAATTTACCCTAAAGGGCCTACCCTAAAATTCTAGGGCTACCCTAGTCCAAACCACTCCAAACTTCATAAGTGAGTGTAAAAAGTCAAATTATATCAGTGGCCAAAATTTCAGCCTCTGATGAGGGAATTTGGCCACTCAACCATCAAATAGTGGCTTTTGACCAAAATACCCTTATAAGGTCATTTATAGGGTGGGTAAATTACCTATCCTAAACATCTCCAAATGAGCTAAAGTTTTAAACCTATACCTATCATGACATCTAAGACCACCCACCAAAATTTGGGGGAGTTTTAAATTAATTAGGTCACATAATTAAATTAATCATGATTTATTAAATTTTTCTAAAAACTATAGAAACATATTCTCCAAAAATTCAAAATTTTGGACAGGTTCTAGATATGACTAAGACTTTCTCACTGCCCAAATTTCAACTTGTTTGGACAAGGAATGAAGTGTGGGCACCAAAAATAATTTCTGTTTAGGCCTAGGTATAGGTCCTACCAAAAGGGGTACCCTGGTCTAACCAGTGGCCCAAAAGGGTCCAAGCAATTTTTGCTACAAACTAGACACCCGAAGCTACAATTTTCATGTTGGGCAGATTTCCATTCATGGTCCCTAAGTATTTTTAAAAATTAAATACATTAAATACATCTAATGTGACAGAAATGAAATGATATTTATTTAAATCCTAAAGTATCTGATTTGATGCCGCGCGAATCTTGGCGCAGATCGACGGCGCTGGGTTATCGTCCCCGATGAGCCAACGGCCAGGATTGCTTCTTCCTGTGCCGACTTCAAGCGTCTGCCGCCGGCCACCCAGTCCCTTCCCCGGCCGGCCACCGCCACCATCACCTCCGTTGAGGTGGTGGCTATCGCCAGACGGCGGCACAGCCGCCGGAGGGGCGGATTCCGGCGATCCAACCAATAAAATTTTCGGCCGAAGGCCATGAATTTTGCGAATTGGATCGGGCTCAATTGTGCCCGAACCTTGGCCCTAATGAAACCTAAGATCTACCCATGAGAAAAGAGGAGGAGGAGGACCTTGTTGGCGGCCTGGAGACGAGCGGATCTGCGGGTTGACATGGTGGTGGCGCCGCCGATCGGAATTCTGCTATCTCCCAGTAAACTCGCCGGATTTCTTCAGTTAAGGATTGGGAAATTCTTCTCCAAGCTCACTGATGATGTTTAAAACATCAGAGGGGGAGAAGAATGGAAGAAACTGCCATGGCCATCATGGCCATTAAAGGCTTGTTTCGGCCATGATGGTGGAGGCTGTAACAGCCCCTTGACAGCCAGGAAAACGGCTGGAAACTCCTCCCCTTCACTGGAGGAGATGAATGCTGCCATCAATGGGGACCATTGGCCTTTCCTTGGCCAATCTCCTCCTTCAACTCTCTTTCCCCTTTTCTCTCTCCTCCATTAGTATGGAATGAAGCTTTCTCTCTCTTTCCTAGTCACCAAAGCTGACCATGCTGACTCCCCAGCCTATTGGCAGCCCTTTCCACCCATAATATTTCATTATGTTGTGGTTAACTTAAAAGGAAAAAGGGGTTGAGCTTGGGTTGACTCATTTAGGCTAATTTGACCTAACACTAGAATAGAGTTGACCTTGGTCAACATGACCATTTGAGTTGACCCCAATGGGTCCTTGGTGACCTATTGAACTCCCTTAAGGTCTAGGAAGACTTGAGTAGGGTTGGTTGGGCATCTTGGGGGTCACATGCCCCTTGGTAAGGGCACTTTGACCATTTTAGGGCTAGAGTTGACTTGGGTCAACATAACCATTTGGGTTGACCCCATTGGGTCCTTGGTGACCCATTGACCTCACTTTAGGGTTAGGAGGCATAGGTTAGGGTGTGGCCCATGGTCATCCTACACCATTGTTCAGAGTTCTACTATTTACAGATCATGGTGATCCCCCACCTTTCTGTCCCCTATCTCTTGACCCATTACTGGCTTCCTAGGGTTTGTCATGACCTAGTCATGGCCAAAACCACTCTTAGGGGTCTAGTTGGAAATGGGATGTTACAAATCCCAATAAACAAAACAAAGATTTCGTCCCCGAAATCAAGGTTGAGTCTACGGGACTTACTACCGAAGAAAAGAACCTTGTTACATCCCAGCATGGCGGCTTGTTTGCTAAAATTGGTTTAAAGGGAAACCTAGATCTATGACCATTTCGCCCAATCGGCAGACCAAGATCCCAATAAACAAGGATAAGCCCCCAATAAACAAAAGATAAGCCTCTATCTGCCTAGAGCAGCCCTTAGTAAATTAAAGCAGGAGAATAAATTAACATCTTGAGGGGTCTGAGAGGTATACCTGACTGAATAGCTCTGGGTATCTTTGTCGCATCAGGTCCTGCGGCTCCCAGGTATGCTCCTCCTGGCCGTGGTTCCTCCACAGGACTTTGACTAATGGGACCTTCTTGCGACGCAGGACTCGTACTCCTCGGTCGTCGATCCTAACCGGCTCCAAACGAACTGACCGGTCTGAAGCTACCGGCCCTTCGGTGGTCAAAATCTGCTGCTCCGGGCGTAGTAGAGCCCTTCTCAGCGAGGATATGTGGAAAACATCATGCAGAGCTGCCAGCTCTGGTGGCAACTCCAGCCTGTAAGCTAGGACCCCTATCCGCTCCAGGATCCTGTAAGGGCCCATATATCTGGGGCTGAGCTTCTTCCTTCGGCCACGCATCCGAGAAACTCCATGCATAGGCCGGATCTTCAAAAACACTCGGTCCCCGACCTGAAATTCCACCTGACGATGGCGGGCGTCATAATACTTGGCCTGCCTGCTCTGTGCCTCTAACATCCTATCCCTGATCAACCTCACCTGAGCCTCGGTGTCTTCAACAAAATCCGATCCCAAAGCCTTTGGGTCCTCGTCCTGAATCCAAGAGAGTGGGGTTCTGCATTTCCGTCCATATAGAGCCTCGTAGGGGGCTATGCCTATGCTGGCCTGATGACTGTTGTTGTACGAGAATTCCACCATCGGTAACATCTTTTCCCAAGGTTCTCCTCGGTCTAGGATGCATAGACGTAGTAGGTCTTCCAGTGTCCGATTTGTGCGCTCTGTCTGCCCGTCCGTCTGAGGGTGGAAGGCGGTGCTAAAAGTCAGTCGAGTGCCCAAGTATGCCTGAACCGACCGCCATTCCCTGGATGTAAACCGACCGTCCCGATCTGACACGATCGTCCTGGGTACTCCATGATAGCGAATGTACTGCTCCACAAACTTCCGAACCAGAACCCCCACTGAATCATCCTTCCTGACTGGTATAAATCTAGCCACCTTCGTCAATCGATCTACGATGACCCAAATCGAATCATTTCTCGTTCGTGATCGGGGGAGACCATGAATAAAATCCATCGCAATATCCTCTAACTTCCACTCTGGCACTGGAAGAGGTTGCAACAATCCCGCAGGGTTTCTGCATTCCGCCTTCACCAACTGGCAGGCTTCGCAATGGGTCACGAAGTGTGTAATATCCCTCTTCATTCCTGGCCAGAACATCATCCTCTTCAGATCGGCCATCATCTTGGTGATTCCCGGGTGTACCGAATACCTACTGCAATGCGCTTCCGCCATGATATCCTCCCGGATCTGACCTCCTGCGGGTATATAAATCCTTCCTCTGAAGTACAATAGCCCATCCTTCAAGGAATAATCCCCCGTCGAACCCTCCTCCAAGGTTCGAAATATCGGTTCCGCCCGAGGGTCTGTCTTCTGCCCTTCCCTGATGCGGTCCCGGATATCATCAATAGCGATCATCGACGCCAGATACTCCATGTATAATTCTGGATCGTCCTCGGATACTAGGGATATCTGCATGTCCCCGAAAGACCGGACCAGCTCCAAAGACATAAGCTGAGGTCCCTTCCCTGCAGCATCTCCTCTCCGGCTCAACGCATCTGCCACCACGTTCGCCTTCCCGGGGTGGTAGTGCATAGTATACTCATAATCTGTCAGGAACTCCACCCAACGCCTTTGTCTGATGTTGAGGTCTTTTTGCGTGTCCACGTATCTCAGGTTCTGGTGGTCGGAGAAGATGTCGCAATGAACCCCGTACAGATAGTGCCGCCAAATCTTCAAGGCGAAGATTACCGCGCCCATCTCCAGATCGTGGACCGGGTAATTTTTCTCGTGAATCTTCAACTGTCGAGAGGCATAAGCTATCGCATGCCCGTTCTGCATCAGAACGGCACCCATCCCTTGGTAGGAGGCGTCGGTATACACCTGGAATCCCTCCCTTCCTGACGGAATAGCGAGGATGGGAGCCGAAGTGAGCCGACTCTTCAGCTCCACGAAGGCTGCCTCGCACTGTGGTGTCCAAATAAAAGGGGATTCCTTCTTCGTCAGAGTCGTAAGAGGGAGCGCGATCCGGGAGAATCCCTCTACAAACTTCCGGTAGTACCCGGCAAGTCCCAAGAAGCTCCGTACATCTATCGCCGTCTTCAATGGTGGTCAATCCTGAACGGCCCGAATCTTGGCCGGGTCTACCGCCAACCCAGCCCCACTGACGATATGGCCCAAGAAGGCCACCTCCTTTAGCCAAAACTGGCATTTGCTGAATTTTGCGTACAGTTGATGCTCCCGTAACCTTTCCAATGTCAAGGCCAGTTGTCGTGCGTGCTCCCCTTCCGTCTTTGAGTAGACAAGGATGTCGTCAATAAAGATGATGACGAATACATCCAAATATTCCTTGAACACCCTGTTCATAAGGCTCGTAAATGCTGATGGTGCATTCGTGAGCCCGAACGGCATCACTGTGAACTCGAACAGTCCGTATCGGCTACTGAAAGCGGTCTTCGGAATGTCCTCTTCTCGGATCCGCAGCTGATAATAACCTGACCTTAAGTCAAGTTTCGAGAAGAAATGTGCTCCCTCCAGCTGGTCGAACAACTCATCGATTCGTGGGAGTGGGTAGGTATTCCGAACCGTGAGTCTATTCAGCGCTCGATAGTCTATGCACAGGCGGAGACTTCCGTCCTTCTTCTTGACAAACAGCACCGGGGCTCCCCACGGTGAAGAACTTGGCCGGACGAACCCTGCCTCTACAAGTTCCTGCAGCTGACTCCGGAACTCTGCCAACTCCTTCGGGGCCATCCGGTAAGGGGCCCTAGATGCCGGCCTGGCTCCGGGCACTAACTCTATCTGAAAATCCTGCTCTCGACACGGAGGTAGTCCTGGCAATTTCTCTGGGAAGACGTCGACGAAGTCCCGCACCACTGGGATGTCTGTCATGGCCCCCTTGGCCTCCTCTATCTCAAACAGAATCTGGTAGACCTCTTCCCCCTGTAGATGGGCCTTAACGGCCTGTACTGAAGATAAAAGCACACAAGAGGCGGATCTTATACCTTCGATGACAATAAACGAGTCTCCATGCCTCACTGTGATCTTCTTCGCTTGGCAATCAATCTGGGCATGGTTCCAGTGCAACCATGTCATGCCCAGGATCAACTCGAAGACTGGCATTCTAAGAATCGTTGCCGCCACTTCGAATGGCTTCCCGCCAATCTCCGCCTCCATGTTGCAGTGGGCAGAGGTGAATAGCTCTGATCCATCAGGTAAACGCACCCTCCTCGTCAGGCCTGTGAACCGTTCTACGCCTTCTAGCCCTTCCACGAAAGCCTCTGATACGAACGAGTGCGAAGCACCCGTGTCGAACAATGTGTAGGCGGGTTTGCCGCTGACGAAGACTATACCTGGATCGGTTAAATGTCTTAGGATTCTGTAACTAGTTTCTTCCTATTTAATCATTTTTTTTTTGAGAAGTTCCTAAAAAAAAAATTGACAGCAGAGATAACAGAATTTTTATTTAAATAATTTAAAAACTCTTGTCATACCTGTTATGACTTGCTCCGGGTTTCGAGGCTGTGCCAGATCCAAGGTATACACCTGCTCCCTTTCCGGTCTACGATCGCCACCTGGGTATCCACGTCCTCGGCCACGACCCCGGCCTCCGAAGTATGGCGCTGGTGGGGCAGCCTGTGGTGTTGGTGGGGGTGCCCTCCCCATGGGACAGTTCCTCCTAATGTGCCCCACCTGGTGACAATCGAAGCACACTGGCGGTTGATACGCCATTCCCCCGGGTCTCTGTTCGTCCCGCCTCTGAACTGGTGGTGGAGCCATCAACACTGGTCTTCCTATCTCCTGTCTCGCCTCCTGATGAGGCTGGTCTTCTACCCTTCTTCCATCTGTGATGCGGCCCCGCCGCTGATCATTTCGGGCTCCCCGGCTCTGGTCTTCATTTGGCCGCTTCCGGCCCCGAGTAGTAAGCCAATCCGCCTCGATTCTTTTCGCCATCTCCAAAATCCGGGACATGGGCCCGTCAGATACAAATAGTAAGGTCTCCCTCAGCTCCTCCCGCAGGCCCTTGTAGAACCTTTTCGTATACCCAGCTTCGTCCAACTGATATGAGTCTGCAAACCGGGCTAAATGATCAAACTCTCGGTGGTACTCCACCACCGTCTTGCTCCCTTGCCTCAACTGCAAAAACCTGTCCTCCAGCTCATCTCTGGCTGATTGCGGAACAAAGTGCTCCAATAGCGCGCCCTTGAATTCCTCCCAAGCTATCTCCGCAGCCGTCCTGTCAGCAAAAATCGTATCCAGGGAAGTCTTCCACCACCTCTTAGCATGAGATTCCAAGCAAGACACGACCAAGGGCACCCTTTCCTCCCACGGGCACTTGATCCCAGTCAACATCTCGTACATGATATCTAGCCACTCCTCTGTCCGGACGGCAGACTCAGTCCCACAGTAGGATGGGGGAGCGAGTCCTCGAAAGATACTCAGCCAGTTGGCCCCCGGGTTTGGCTGCGGAGCCAGAACCTGTTGAGCCCTGAAAGCATCCAAAATGGCTGTCAACGTCTGTCCCACCTCCGACTGTAGGAAAGGAGTAGGGACCGGGGGAGGTGGTGCAACGTCTGGAGTCCGCTGGGCCCCGCCTTGTGGTGTGGGCTGAGCTGGAGGCTGCGAAACAAACTATATTAGCGGGTAATCAGCTCAAATATATGCAAAGTGGACTATTTTACAAGTGATTCCTCCTTAGGGTCTCACCACTGCTTCCGCTGCTAGTTTGTCCGCAAACTAAGCTCGCGCGGGGGTGGACCAGGGGTTGTGGACTGTTACTTTTCGATCGGGGTTTCGCTTTGATACCACTTGTAAGACCCCATTTTTTTTTAAAAAACACAGGGTCTTATGCCCAGAACCGCCGCTTTGCGGTGACACCTTCTCGCCCGGAAGCGTCATCACCACAAAACGCCGTTTCTGCCAGCCAATTCGATCGCAGCATAGTAACAAAATTAGAGTAATAACATGCGAAGCAAAACTCTAAGTAAAAGTCCACAAAAATATCACATCAAGTAAAATATCTCCACGATGGGAGAGTCCACAAAACCAAGCACTGTAAATAAGGGCTTATGCCCGATACAACAATTCCTCACCACAAGATCTCTCATGTGGAAATAAAATAAACACTACTAGAGTAAGGGCCTCACGGTCCCAGCTGTCTGAACTCCTGTGCTAGACTGCCCTATCTCCAAGCGTGTCGACCTCTGGGGCTGCTCCTCCAATCTGAGCTCCGCGATCCCCTAAATGATGTGGTTCGAAAACCGTTAGTCTAAAAGACTAAGTCCTATCATCCCCCACCCCTTCCCCCATGGCTCCTAGGCACCGAGCGGAGAGGAAGAAAGGGAGGACTTGAAAGCGGAGAGTATATCAAATGCAGGTGACGGTGGACCTAAAACTAGCAATTTATATAGTAACTAAACATATTTGTAAACAAGTAAAGTAAAGTAACCTTAACTTATATGGGTACATATAAGCAAGGGGTCTTTTGCAAGGCTCCCATCGTATAAAGAGTCCCACACCAATTTATACGTTGGGGTGTCGGTTATTAACAGCAATATATATATGTAAAGAAAATTAACCTTAATTTATAAACTTGCCCACACAAGCTTATAGACCAAGGGGTCGTTTTGCAGGGCCTAATGTATAAGTGTCCCATACCACTTATATTTTAGGTGTCAAAGTGTTAAATGAATCGCTTATGCTATGACATGCAAGTGGGTATGATGGATCAAGCAAGAGCAACACACACACCCGACTCTGTGCACACAGACCTTTAGTTCCCCCTTTCTGGAGCCTCACCTCCCAGGATACCTCCGTAGTGGCAGACAGAAGCGGTGGGTTGGGCCTCGCCCACCTCTAAACCAGTATAGCACTACTGGTCAGACCTATCGTACGCCTCAACGCTGGTGCACTAAGCGGACTCCTGCGTACTCTTGCCGGCTGGCGCACCGGACTTCTGTTGGCGAAGTGCTATCACAACACTTGCCGAGTCAACGTATTGGTGTCTGTGCTAAGATCCTCCAATACCGAAGACCCACCACCTTAATTTCATTCCTTTTATGCACATGCAAATTTACGTACCAACACCGAGCCGAAGCTCACCGGGCCATCCTGCCCTCTTACCACAGCGACCGAGCCTACTGCTTGATCATCTAGCCAAAATTACTTCCCGTAACCTCGGGGTGTGTGAGAGTGAAACCCTAATTATTCTAGTTACTCTTGAAGTTTCTTTATTCCTATGAGTTGCGTTAGCCCAGGACTGCCCAAGGTATTCCCCGTGAAGGGCTCTCGAAGGCACTAGGAACTACGATGGGATTACGCCCAAAGCTCCCTTTCGCAAGGCACTTATTATTATTGGTTACTACACAAATCTCTCAATCCCTTAGGGTTATAATTGAATTCTAACCCAAGTGTATAAGACTCCTTCTTTTCAACGAGGATGAGTGATCCTTTGTCGATCCCGAACCCCACACAACTCTAACCAACCTCCACTACTCATCTACACTTCTGATGACAAACCTAATTCACCTACCAGACTAATACCCCATTATTCCAACTTCCTATACTCATTGTGCACTTTGATTTGATTTCTGCTGTTTTTACTAATTGCAGACCTCCCTAAGCTAATATGATGTACTCAATAGGTGATACTCTAAATTCTCCTCCAATAACTCTACAAATTTTACCAGAGGTCTATTATGATAAATATAGTCTAAATTCAGAAAATCATATTTTTCCCAATTAATCTACTATTTATTGAATTTTCCTCAAAAACTAGGCCATAGTCAATTTGAACATGAACCATAAGATTTTCTCAGGTAATGGCCTCCTAAAATTTTTATTCACTAAATAACAGAGAAATATTATTGTTTGCCAATTTTCATAATTTTCCAGATAGTTCTTGACCTCTAAGGATTTATTAAAAATAATTCCTAAGACCAAATATAATGAAGGAAGTGCCACAAATATGTCTCCAATAATTATGTAAAAATTACTAGGGCTTCATAAGGAACTAGAAACATCATGATGAAGAAATTAAAATTTTTTAGACCATTTAAATGTCATTATTAAATTTACCAAAGTTCCATAGAATTAAATAATTAAAGAAGCAACTACTAAATATCATTCTTCAAAAATTTCATAAAACTTTACAGAGATGGGTACCATGATTACAAGCCCCTTTGCTAAGTTTCATCAGATTTAATCAAGTATACTTTTCTCCAAAAATTCCTAAGTGAAAATTGTAAAACATGACTTTGTGAATAAAGTACCAAAAATATTCATCCAAAATTTATTATAAAATTTCCAGAGATATATATACCCTAAACAACTACCCATTCAAAAACTGAGCCCTTTTCAGATAGTTTTGGTATTAGATCTTATGATTTCAAAGCTAGTGCCCTAAACTAGGGTTATAGATTTAAGGGGTTTAAATTCTTCCAAATGCCCTAAAATTTTAACCACAGGACCATAGTAACCCTATGGACATCATTTCCAAGTTTCAAGTCCATCCAAGGTCTTTTGACCCCAAATTCTTCAAACCCTAGAAATTTACCCTAAAGGGCCTACCCTAAAATTCTAGGGCTACCCTAGTCCAAACCACTCCAAACTTCATAAGTGAGTGTAAAAAGTCAAATTATATCAGTGGCCAAAATTTCAGCCTCTGATGAGGGAATTTGGCCACTCAACCATCAAATAGTGGCTTTTGACCAAAATACCCTTATAAGGTCATATATAGGGTGGGTAAATTACCTATCCTAAACATCTCCAAATGAGCTAAAGTTTTAACCCTATACCTATCATGACATCTAAGACCACCCACCAAAATTTGGGGGAGTTTTAAATTAATTAGGTCACATAATTAAATTAATCATGATTTATTAAATTTTTCTAAAAACTATAGAAAAATTTTCTCCAAAAATTCAAAATTTTGGACAGGTTCTAGATATGACTAAGACTTTCTCACTGCCCAAATTTCAACTTGTTTGGACAAGGAATGAAGTGTGGGCACCAAAAATAGTTTCTGTTTAGGCCTAGGTATAGGTCCTACCAAAAGGGGTACCCTGGTCTAACCAGTGGCCCAAAAGGGTCCAAGCAATTTTTGCTACAAACTAGACACCCGAAGCTACAATTTTCATGTTGGGCAGATTTCCATTCATGGTCCCTAAGTATTTTTAAAAATTAAATACATTAAATACATCTAATGTGACAGAAATGAAATGATATTTATTTAAATCCTAAAGTATCTGATTTGATGCCGCGCGAATCTTGGCGCAGATCGACGGCGCTGGGTTATCGTCCCCGATGATCCAACGGCCAGGATTGCTTCTTCCTGTGCCGACTTCAAGCGTCTGCCGCCGGCCACCCAGTCCCTTCCCCCGCCGGCCACCGCCACCATCACCTCCGTTGAGGTGGTGGCTATCGCCAGACGGCGGCACAGCCGCCGGAGGGGCGGATTCCGGCGATCCAACCAATAAAATTTTCGGCCGAAGGCCATGAATTTTGCGAATTGGATCGGGCTCAATTGTTCCCGAACCTTGGCCCTAATGAAACCTAAGATCTACCCATGAGAAAAGAGGAGGAGGAGGACCTTGTTGGCGGCCTGGAGACGAGCGGATCTGCGGGTTGACATGGTGGTGGCGCCGCCGATCGGAATTCTGCTATCTCCCAGTAAACTCGCCGGATTTCTTCAGTTAAGGATTGGGAAATTCTTCTCCAAGCTCACTGATGATGTTTAAAACATCAGAGGGGGAGAAGAATGGAAGAAACTGCCATGGCCATCATGGCCATTAAAGGCTTGTTTCGGCCATGATGGTGGAGGCTGTAACAGCCCCTTGACAGCCAGGAAAACGGCTGGAAACTCCTCCCCTTCACTGGAGGAGATGAATGCTGCCATCAATGGGGACCATTGGCCTTTCCTTGGCCAATCTCCTCCTTCAACTCTCTTTCCCCTTTTCTCTCTCCTCCATTAGTATGGAATGAAGCTTTCTCTCTCTTTCCTAGTCACCAAAGCTGACCATGCTGACTCCCCAGCCTATTGGCAGCCCTTTCCACCCATAATATTTCATTATATTGTGGTTAACTTAAAAGGAAAAAGGGGTTGAGCTTGGGTTGACTCATTTAGGCTAATTTGACCTAACACTAGAATAGAGTTGACCTTGGTCAACATGACCATTTGAGTTGACCCCAATGGGTCCTTGGTGACCTATTGAACTCCCTTAAGGTCTAGGAAGACTTGAGTAGGGTTGGTTGGGCATCTTGGGGGTCACATGCCCCTTGGTAAGGGCACTTTGACCATTTTAGGGCTAGAGTTGACTTGGGTCAACATAACCATTTGGGTTGACCCCATTGGGTCCTTGGTGACCCATTGACCTCACTTTAGGGTTAGGAGGCATAGGTTAGGGTGTGGCCCATGGTCATCCTACACCATTGTTCAGAGTTCTACTATTTGCAGACCATGGTGATCCCCCACCTTTCTGTCCCCTATCTCTTGACCCATTACTGGCTTCCTAGGGTTTGTCATGACCTAGTCATGGCCAAAACCACTCTTAGGGGTCTAGTTGGAAATGGGATGTTACACCAGATGGGCTTCACACAGCATGTCTATTCCGTACTCTATTTCCGGATCTATATGAAACGGGATTCCATGAATCAACCCAAAAGACTCCCAAAATCAGCCACCCTTTTGTGGGGGAATCATGCATATGCCAAAAAGGAAGCCTTCACATGGATAAGAAGAAAGGTCGTTGCCCTTGAAGTTCGCTTCGGTGCCATGAACTCCTAGCTGGCTAGAAAAAACTACAACAGCTTTTCCTCCGCAAAGATGGCTTCGGATCTCAGCTTGACACTCTCAAGATCCACCAGAGATCAGGTCCTCTTCTTCTTCCTCCTTCTTCCTCTCTCTTTCTCTCTCTAAGCTTTTTAGAAAGAGAAAGTCAAGAACATAATGAGACTTTCCTTCTCAGTTTTCAGCCTTAAGGAAGCAGGAAAGTCTCTCAGCCCTTAGATCCCAGCTGAAGAAAATGAACGGCCACGAAAAAGATGTAAAATCACTTTCCGGGTCCGACACGCCCTGTGACACGCCCGTGTCACAGGCCATGTTCTCTAAGCGGTGCACAAACCGCCTTATCCCGAAACAGGTCACACCTAGTGTACACGCTCGTGACGGCCAGGTCACGCCCGTGACATACGGCATGTACCTCACTCGAGTCATATTCACGACATACTCGAGAAGACTACTCGAGAGAAAACCAACTACTTGAGTTATGACATGCCCGTGTCACCCACTCGAGACCCACTCGAGAGGACTTACTCGAGAGAAAACCAACTACTCGAGTACTCGGATTGGACACGCCCATGTCGGATGATACGCTCGTGTCACTGCCCTCTTACTCGAGTATTTTTCCACTTACTCGAGAGAAAAGTGTCGACCTCTCGACACAGCGGGACACGCCCTGGGACACACCCATGACACAGGCCGTGTACCCCATACTAGACGACCGTCGAGCGCAGTTCGTCGACCAAAACTCTGGTGTCGACCAAAGGAGGAAATGCCCGTGTCACGGGCGTGTACCTCCCAAAAAATCGTCGAACGAATTTCGTCAACCACACGCCCATCTGCTCAACCCGATCAGGACACGCCCTGGGACACGCCCGTGTCCTAGGCCGTGTCACCCATGCCTGAACCCAAATTGACTTTAGGGTGTTACATCCCCTCTCTCTAAAACTCTTAGAAAGAGAAAACCCAAAAAGAATGAAGGGTTTCTAAACCCTATTCATGGGTTAAACCCCGTTAGGATAAGCCAAGAACCTTAGATCCCAAAGGAAGGAAACGGACGGCCACGATTCGCACTTAAAATCCAAAACTTGGGAAGAACACGGCTTGTGACACGCCCGTGTCCAAGGCCGTGTGCCTCATTCGACGCCGAAATTGTCGCATCACGAAAAGAACACGAGATCTTGACATGCCCGAGTCAAGCTTGACATGCCCGTGTCAACCAGTACACGTCCGTATAGCGGGTCGTGTTCCTCCATCGACCCAAGACCAACACCAAACCGAGAAGAACATGTGTATTCGACACGCCCGTGTCATACCTGTTGGGTTTTGTATCTACACTAACCCAGATTTGATGAAGTCACCCTTAAACTAAGATGAATTAAGTTGTATTTGATGCTTGGTATAAGTTATGTGTTTGCAGGGTTCCAATGGGAAGAGTAGACCAATGTCAGTCTACATTGGGTCACCAAACACAGGACTATACAATGTAATCCCTCATTGTGTGTTCCAAAGTGTTGACTCATGTGTAGCCTCTCTATTGGGATACACTTCATATTCAAGCTCTAGGACTATGTGAAAATACTTGATGCTGATTTTCCTTAGAAGAAGAAAATCTGTCTGAAACATTTTCCTAAGTAAAGTACTCGAGTACCTTCTTATTTACTCGAGTAAGTTACTGAGTTTATACTCGAGTAGCACTTCACTTACTCGAGTAGTTAATATGTACTCGAGTATTCCAATTATGGCTCTCGAGTAATCATCTTGTATACTCGAGTAATTTCCTCTTATCTCTCGAGTTTCCAGACTTTTCTCTTCTCAAATTTGTCTAAGTGAAATACTCGAGTAGTATTATATATACTCGAGTAGTTTTATCTTCTATCTCGAGTTAATGGTATTCTGACTCTCGTGTAGTTTCTAGTTACACGAGTAGTCTAACTCATATGCTCGAGTAGTTCATCTACTACTCGAGTAGTCAAATGATTTTACTCGTGTAACCCAGAATTCTATTCCAGAAAAAATTTCACTAAGTGAATTACTCGAGTAGTTCATGTTATATACTCGAGTAGATCATTCTGTCTCGAGTAGTCCTTGTTACATACTCGAGTAGTTCTGTTTTTCCTATTCTAGAATTTTTTCTAAGTGTTTGTCTCGAGTAGTGTGTGATATAATCGAGTAGTTCATTTTTATATACTCGAGTAGTACTTCTTGAACTCGAGTAATATACTCCACCTCTCGTGTAAGTACTTAAGTACTCGAGTAAGTCATTTTTGTTACTCGAGTAACTGAGTCCCTCTCACTCTAATTTACTTGAGTAGTTGACTCCATGTACTCGAGTAATGATTTATTTTTCTCCCGAGCATTTTTTTCTCATATACTCGAATAGTCTCTTCTACTTACTCGAGTAGTGCTGCATATACTTGAGTAATCCTGCTTGACTCGAGTAACTTACTTTGACCATTTTCAGAAATTCCTTAAGTTCAGACCTAACAGTCTTATTCTTAAACTCTGATGTGATTGGTCCACGTGTCTTTCTCTTTATGAATCATTTAAGTCTAATCTTCTTGTCTCATATAAAAGGTCTTGTCAAACCGACAAACCCTAAGTTTTTGAAAAAAACTTATTCTACGAAAGTTTTTGCAGCCGTCTCTTTCCAGAAAAATTTCTGTCTCCTCTCTCTCTCTCTACAAGAACCGGAAACTCGCCGCCGCCGCCATCGCTATTTTCCGACCGGTTAGGGTTTCTTCTTTTTAGAGGATTCAGATTAAGAAGACTACAGATCGAGATCTCCGCTCAACGATTCATCTACTCTTTCGATTGTGTAAAGTCGAGAAGTTCCAGACCTGATCTTGCCGAAATTCTTCTTTAATATTTTGATAAAGCCGCACGCCTAGAAGAATGATTTTCTGATTTTCTATTGCAGATCTGAACCAAATTGAAAGTCCACCTAGTGTCAACTATGTGCACCTATGGGGGGGATAGGTGACGAGTAGCGCTTTTGCGGAATTTACGACGGTACCTGCACAATAAAGATAAAAGGCACAGCACACAGAATACACAGGAAATTTATAGTGGTTCCCCGACTTGGGTACATCCACTTTCCCCCTTCGACCTATCTCCCAACAAGGGATGACTCGGTCACTTCTCCAACGGGATTGAAATCCAATCCCTGCACTAACGGAAGGAGCCCTTCCACACGTGAGAGTCAACACTCCCACAAAACGGGTTGCACCCAACCCTTACAACACGGAACAAAAGTTCCTTTACAACAAAATTAAATATAGAAGGTACACGTGATACAAACTTCTTTTGGAGACTACGGTGTTTCTCTTCGTTCGACGACGTGTTCTTGAAGTCGATGAAGTGTCTACAACCTTGGTCTCTCTTGGAGAGGATCTCCCCGGAACCGGCGGCGGCAACACGAGCGGCGGCTAGCTTCGGGATCGGCGGCTACGAAGATAAGCGACTGCTGAACTTGGAGATCCAAACTTCGTTGCAAAGCAAACTAGGTCTACTAACGGTCACTCTAGGATCGGTCGTCTCGATCGATTCGGACGGGGGAGTTTTTCCCGGTCAACAAATCGAGAGACAAGGGATCTCTGGATAGACACGTGAGACTCAAGCTTTGCTAAGCTTCTGTCGCCGGAGATCGCTAAGGAATCTCGATTGTTGACGGCGACCAACTTGCCCGAGTACGACGGCGGCGGCGGAGAGGAATCGCGATATTAGGGTTTCGTCGTGGCTCGGTTTCTTTCTCTTTTCTCCGTCATTTTACTGTTCAAAATACTGGAATATATATACTGTAGATAACTCCAATATGACCGTTTGTGGGACCCACACCAGAAATCCCTAAGTCCGGTTCAAACCAGTCTAGAGGCAGAATCCGGTCCAGCAGCAACCTGAGAAAACGCTAAGTGAAAATCGGCGAGAATCGCAGGCGATTCTCGACGAATCGGCGAGAATCACCAAGTGATTCTCGACGATTCGTCGAGAATCGTTAGTGATTCTCGCTGAATCACTTATTGATTCTCAACGAATTTCACTTTGTATACATGAGCTGCTTGGCCACTGGTTCGGCGAGAATCACTAGTGATTCTCGCCGAATCTTACTTGGCACCGTTTTGAGGTAGCCAGAAGGAGTCGGCGAGAATCACTAGTGATTCTCGTCGATTCGGCGAGAATCACTAGTGATTCTCGCCGAATCGGCGAGAATCACTTGGTGATTCTCGTCGAATTTTCCTTGGACGAATTTTCGTCTTCCACCCAGGAGCTGCTCCTTGATCCATCCGTGCTCCTTGTCTTCTCTTGCATATGAACGGCCCTGTACTTGAAAGTAAGTGCACTCCAATAGAGAGAGTACACGTAGGCCACCACACTGATCTGCTCAACGAGGGATTACGTCGTGTAGACCCGCGTATATTGACCTACTGCACCCTGACATTGGTGTGCACTTAGCGTGGAGGAGCTGCAAGTACAACTTAAGATGTTTCATCAAATACATTGTGAATTCATCTTAGCTTGACAGGTGGCTTCCTCAAATCTAGGTAATCGTGGATACAATACCCAACAATCTCCCCCTATTTGACGAAGCCAAAACCCTACTAGCTAAGATGAATAACACATATCAAATAATAAACATAGCATTCAGAAATTAAACATGCAGCACAAGAGAATATATGCAATCAGATCAGGACTTGAGTCATTCACAAATTCAAATATATATACCAATATAAATATATACACATATAATCCAGAATTGTTTCTATGACAACAATAATCATTAAATGTTCTTAAGACAAAGTGACAAGCTATAAGTTTTTGACTATTTTTCCTTAGCTAAGTCACCCTTAGGATTTTGAGCCAAGTACTTCTTGCTTTGCCTCTCCATGTATTCTTTGTGCTTCGGGTAATACCTAGGAGGAGCAACTTTATCTGCATCCTTGTTGTTTCTGAAAAAGATGTTGCGTTTCGCTTCAAACGTTTTGTGTGTTTCCCACTCATACTGGCTATATACTTCGTTTCGATTGATCTCTCCTCTTTCTTGCAGCCAGAAGGTGTCTAAGATGATGTTCCTTGAAACTGGACTCCACCTTTCGTTTCGTACATCCTCCTCATTCATTCGAGTTCTCTTTGCAGCCTGTGTCTCCTTGGAGGTCCCTTCTTGAACTTTTCTCTTTCCCCTGACTTTTGCTAACGCCTCTTGGTCAAACACGCTCCTCAGTTTAGCTTTGGAGAGAGCCCTAGCATCAGCGTCATTTGTGGGAATATCTGCAGCACTTGCACTTACATCCTCAGCAACACTTACTTCCTCAGCGGCCTTAGATGTCTCAGGGACATGAATACCAGCAGGATTGTCAGGCAGAACGACGCCTAACGTACCTAGCGCCTGTTGGAGCATCCACCAGCAGCTCTCATAAACATATTTGCTTGATTGGGCGAAGTGTGTGCTCATGCTTTCTTGAAGCTCGGCCAACTTAGCTATATACTCTTTCTCCCCCTTTTTGGCTTCGACAGCTATGCAGTTGGCATATGAGTGCAGGGAGTCATCAATATGCTTCGTGGTCTTGGAGAATTCAGTGATCAGGGCCTGCTAATTGGCATTTAAAGTGACCATATTACCATCAAACTTCTGAATGTTATTGGCTACAACGTGTGCGTTCTGATTTACGACAGCCAGAGTATCAGTATTCTTTTTCAAGCCGGCCATTAAGAGTGTGACAGCTTCGCCGGCCGCGGTATACTTCTCTTCAAATTTCTTCTCCATCACGTCCAGCTTATGGTTGATTTCCACCATATTCTTGAGCATCAGATTTTCCGAAGTCTTAATTCTGTTCAGCAGTTTATTCTGGGTTTCATCAAATGAGACTTTAAGTTCATTCACAATGCCCTGAATGATATTGACAGTGTGAGTGGCTAGCTCATCTCGTAACGGAATAGCCGGAGGCACTTGTGGGCCTTGCATTTCAGCAGACGCATCTGTAGAGCTGGATACAATCACAGTCTCTAATGGAGGAATGCTGGCTTCATTTGTAGATTTATCTAACTCCCCCTCCACTGGTGCAGACTTGTCAGATGGAGGTTCAACGGGATCCGGAGTCTCAAATGCTTCATGTCCCTCATTCTCATCTTCCTCTCCGTCCTCATCCAAGAATTCATCTATATCAGCAGCCTCTTCCAATTCTCGGTCTGCAGTCTCCAGTGCTTCAGCTTCGGTTCCTTGAGTGTTTCTGTTCAGGACCTCCTCATCCTCTAGCTCAGGTTCACTTACTTCATGAATTTCGGCCACCGTATCCCTGGCTACCTGGGCAATTTCAGAAACTACATCTGTATGAGGGGGTAGAGTCTCCCCCTCGATTCCTGCAGTCAGGGTATCAGGAATTTCACGGGGGGTGACTGCTGGAGATACTTCCTATCGCTCTTCCATAGCAGGCTGCCCGATCCGCCTCTCCCATCGATCAAACACACTTGCATCCATCTTCTTCAAGTAGTGGAGAGGGACACCTTTGCTCATGTCGAACTTGTCTCCGTTTAGCTGGTTTAGATATAGACTTATGATGCGGCCGAAACTAGTAGTGCCCAGGGTGTCCTTGATCTTCTCGAACAGCAACTCCCCCCAGTTGAACCTCTTGCGACAGACAACAGCTATGACGATCTTGAACATATCTCCTGAGATATGGTCATGCGAGCCCGGCTTGTAGATGAGCACTTTTCCAATAATGTCAGATAGGAGCTTCCCTTCTTCATTCATCTCCTTTCTCTTTATTGATCGAGTTCCTCGTGGAAGACCGCAGAACAAGAGAGTTCTGGTTTTGTCCTCGTCCTCCAGATAGTCCTCCTGCTCCGAACTAGAAAGCTGCAGGTAGCGAGTCAGCTTGCTGGCAGACATCTTTACTTTTGCCCCAGCCACCTTGCTCTTGATTATGGAGTCTCCATCTCGGAGTCTTGCGGTAGCGAAGAACTCCAGCACCTCTTTGTCCAGGATTTTGCAAGGGTGCTCCAGGACGAAGGTTAGCCCAGCCTCTTCCAGCATTACAATGATGTTGCGGAATTCGTCCGAGGCGTGAGAAAACCCAGTTCGAACCAGCTCACAGCCAGAGACCAACCCTGCAGTTGTCCTTGGAGCCATCGTAGATCTAGAGAGAGAAGCCCTACACTAAGCATTAATGAACATTCAAAAAGAAAGCGCCACTAGTGAGAGCGTCCAAGAACGGGTGATAAAGAGGTTACCTAAGGACTTATCTGGAAGTGAGTGGAGGAGCTTCGGGAAGACCTTCGGTGGATGGAGGAGTTTCCTGTGGGGTTCGGCCTTGCTAGAACGTTGCGAGAACCTTCTCGATTTGACGATGGACCTTGCGAGAACCTTGCGGTCACAGGGACACTTCGCGATTCGACGAGAGCTTACGGGAAGAAGATGGACACCCAGCAGTTGTCCTTAGAGCAGGATGAATGGCGATTCGGCGAGTCGGAGGGAGAGCTCCTGCGGGGTTCGGCGAATCGGCGGAAGAACGCTTTCGGGAAATCTGCTGCGACGTGAGGCTGGATTCGTGAAGAAGGCGAATCGGTGGAAGAACTCTTTCGGAGGGATTTGTCTAATTCGTCGGGATTCGGGGTGAATGCGAAGGGTCGGCGGGATTCAGGAGATTTGGTTAATTCGGTTTCTGATACTATTTGTCTAATTCGAAATTGAGAGGTCTCTTGACTAGAAATTTTCACGTTGAGAAGCTTGCAATATTTTTGAAATTTTCCGATGTCAAGTCAATATAAAAATTATAAATACATGGATATTTTAAAGTCAATCTATTTGGATTTGAACGAGGCTTTTCCAAAGACTTCTTGATGTCAATTGTGAGTTGTCGAAATTCACGATGACATAACTTCGTTAACCCTTTATTGATGTGTAATGGTTTGCATGCATCGAGTTAACCTATCCTTAGAGGTGCACACATACATGTATAAGCATAAGTATAAATATACACATGGATAGAAATATATATATATATATATATATATATATATATATATATATATATATATATATATATATATATTTGAAATGAAGATGCAATATGACGCAAGTCTTTGAACTGATCAAAATTACCTGGGATTTTGAAAGTCATCGTCTTAGTCCCACATGTAGAACACATTAGAGGCTCAAAGTGAGTATGCTCAAGCAGACATCACATCAGTTATTGCAGACGCTTGTTCCAACTTAGTCTTGAGCCACCTACTGTCCAGTTCCCATCATATTCACGGGGACCTAGACTTCTCTGCAAGAAAGAATTACTTTACCTTAGGAACCCAAATCATTTTGGGTCCTAGGTTCCTGTTAGCATAAGCACGCAACTGCCTTCCTTCAGAAAACCTGTCTGGAAGACTACCTCTGTCCCGAGAATGTGGATAAGCCCTTGTCGTGGGCACAGAGGGGTTGTGCCAACAGTCGATGGCAAAGTGCCCCACTTTGCCGCAGCACCAACAAGGGTGAATGTTGTATCGCCGTTTTCGACCTGATCTAGTGACTGATGTAGTCACGGTCCTAGGTCTAAACGGGATAGGGCATGTTCTTGTCACACAAATGTCTCTTCCATCGTGATACGTGGAAGGGTGGAAAGAATACATGTTGTAAGCGATATGAGGCCGGGAAGGTGGTGCCATTTTTTCAGGCATCTCCCTTACTGAGGCCCCATGGAGCCTGACATCATGACTTCTATCCTCTCTATCCCGTATCCTCGAGTGGTGAGAAGTCTTCTGTGAGCTGGGACATGCAGATCCACACTGTGTTGAGGCAGTGGCAGTGAATACAAAGGGCTCAGAATGAGCCTTAGGTGTTCTCTCGTGGGTGGCCATGCCGGCCCTTGCACTCCGGGTGTCTCCACATGGGGACAGATCATCCTTACAGTGACCACGACTATTCCTGTGGTCATACCTGAAGGCATGATGAGTTGCCTTCCTGCTTGGAGTGGGGGGTCGGAATACCGTTACCCCATTTCTCCATGCCTGGATAATCCGGGAAATCCACCCGGTTTCTTGCTTTCTTTTTATAGCATCAACTTTGGAAAAGTTTGATACTATACGTTTCTCATTATCTAGACTATTCTCTAGAGCTGAGATTTTAGAGTCCTTGACCTTGTTGGACGCCAATTGGAGAACCAACAAGATCTTCAGTCGAGCAATCTCTCGAGCTTGCTCCTCAGCAAGTAGGTTGCTTTCCTGAAGGGCTCTCTTCAGGGAATCAGTATTTTCTGGAGGAGAGCAGTTTCTATCTTCAGAAAGGTCAAAAGATATGGGGCAGGGTGAAGATGTTACCTGCTCATCTGAGTTATTGTCATTAGAATCAGTGACCATTGTTTCATCCTCGTCAGAGCTGCTTTCCTCACTGGTCTCGTCAGTCTCTGACACGGACACGGGAGCTCTGATGCAATCCGAGGGATCCTTGCATTCATCTTCAGAAGTGAGGACCCCCACATACGCTTTATCTTCTGATTGGCAGCATATTTCAGCTTTCTCTGACCCCCCCATCAGCTCTGAGATCATCATCCACAGAGATTTAGCCGTTCTACATTTTTCCAATCTAGAGCGAGAGGCTCCAGACCAGACATCCATGATAATTTGTCGAATCCTCTCGTCCAAGTGAAATAGAGATAGTTCCGTCTCAGACATCTCAGCAATGCCCATGGGCACTTGGATCCCAGATTCGGAGGTCTTCATGGGGATAAACGGACCCTCTTCCAGGATGAAGGATGCTCGAGGATCGATAGCATCAAGGTGAAAGGATACTCTCATTCTCCAGATTGGATAATAATCCTTTGTGCATGCGGGGAGTTTGAGTGGCGGAATCTCATAATCCAGATCCATGCTTCTGACACTGGTGGCAGGATTCTACTCAAGGTGTTAACCTTTTTGAAGAGTAACCTCGCTCTGATACCACTTGAAAGTCCACCTAGTGTCAACTATGTGCACCTATGGGGGGGGGGATAGGTGACGAGTAGCGCTTTTGCGGAATTTACGACGGTACCTGCACAATAAAGATAAAAGGCACAGCACACAGAATACACAGGAAATTTATAGTGGTTCCCCGACTTGGGTACATCCACTTTCCCCCTTCGACCTATCTCCCAACAAGGGACGACTCGGTCACTTCTCCAACGGGATTGAAATCCAATCCCTGCACTAATGGAAGGAGCCCTTCCACACGTGAGAGTCAACACTCCCACAAAACGGGTTGCACCCAACCCTTACAACACGGAACAAAAGTTCCTTTACAACAAAATTAAATATAGAAGGTACACGTGATACAAACTTCTTTTGGATACTACGGTGTTCCTCTTCGTTCGACGACGTGTTCTTGAAGTCGATGAAGTGTCTACAACCTTGGTCTCTCTTGGAGAGGATCTCCCCGGAACCGGCGGCGTCAACACGAGCGGCGGCTAGCTTCGAGATCGGCGGCTACGAAGATAAGCGGCTACTAAACTTGGAGATCCAAACTTCGTTGCAAAGCAAACTAGATCTACCAACGGTCACTCTAGGATCGGTCGTCTCGATCGATTCGGACGGGGGAGTTTTTCCCGGTCAACAAATCGAGAGACAATGGATCTCTGGATAGACACGTGAGACTCAAGCTTTGCTAAGCTTCTGTCGCCGGAGATCGCTAAGGAATCTCGATTGTTGACGGCGACCAACTTGCCCGAGCACGACGGCGGCGGCGGAGAGGAATCGCGATATTAGGGTTTCGTCGTGGCTCGGTTTCTTTCTCTTTTCTCCGTCATTTTACTGTTCAAAATACTGGAATATATATACTGTAGATAACTCCAATATGACCATTTGTGGGACCCACACCAGAAATCCCTAAGTCCGGTTCAAACCAGTCTAGAGGCAGAATCCGGTCCAGCAGCAACCTGAGAAAACGCTAAGTGAAAATCGGCGAGAATCGCAGGCGATTCTCGACGAATCGGCGAGAATCACCAAGTGATTCTCGACGATTCGTCGAGAATCGTTAGTGATTCTCGCCGAATCACTTATTGATTCTCAACGAATTTCACTTTGTATACATGAGCTGCTTGGCCACTGGTTCGGCGAGAATCACTAGTGATTCTCGTCGAATCTTACTTGGCACCGTTTTGAGGTAGCCAGAAGGAGTCGGCGAGAATCACTAATGATTCTCGTCGATTCGGCGAGAATCACTAGTGATTCTCGCCGAATCGGCGAGAATCACTTGGTGATTCTCGCCGAATCGGCGAGAATCACTTGGTGATTCTCGTCGAATTTTCCTTGGACGAATTTTCGTCTTCCACCCAGGAGCTGCTCCTTGATCCATCCGTGCTCCTTGTCTTCTCTTGCATATGAACGGCCCTGTACTTGAAAGTAAGTGCACTCCAATAGAGAGAGTACACGTAGGCCAACACACTGATCTGCTCAACGAGGGATTACGTCGTGCAGACCCGCGTATATTGACCTACTGCACCCTGACATTGGTGTGCACTTAGCGTGGAGGAGCTGCAAGTACAACTTAAGATGTTTCATCAAATACATTGTGAATTCATCTTAGCTTGACAGGTGGCTTCCTCAAATCTAGGTAATCGTGGATACAATACCCAACACAAATATTTCACTGTTTGTATTTTGTACTGTTGTATTTCATTATTGCAGGAGAAGATTTCTCTGAGTGTAGGAGTGTTCAACTTCGAGATTGTAGGAAGTTTTGTCTTTCGAGTGTAGATCTGTTTGTGGATCGAGTTTGTAGGAACCTTGTTCCGAGGGTAGGATTGTTTTCCAATCCGAGAGAGTGGAGTAGCTGAGTTTAGTATATTTCTAGATCGGTGAGGGAAAGTGGATGTACCCAAGGTTGGGGAACCACTACAAATCCAGCCTCGTCTGTGTTTGCTTGTTTGGTAGATAGTTCTGTGCTTTGGTTGAGTTTTTTTTATTCCGCTAAAAGACGTGCAACTAACCTATTCACCCCTCCCCCCTCTAGGTGATTTAGGTTCGCAACTATTATCTTTCAATACTCGAACACGCCTGGGCTCCAAGCCGTGTTTCTCCGCCAACACAACTCGGCTAACTACACGAGTAGGACACGGCCTGGGACACGCCCGTGTCTCAGGCCATGTTCACTGCTCGATGATCGTCGACTGCAGTTTCATCGACCATACGACATCGTCAAACCCGAGCACGATATGCCCCTGGGACATACTCATGTCCCAGGTCGTGTGACCTCTACCAAGTCCGAAACTTGGCTCAAAATGCCACCCGTCCCTCTTTTGAGTTTCCGGGCATTATAGCTCTCTCCCTCTTAAAAGAATATCGTCCCAAAATTACAGAAAGGATAGATATAAATAAAACTTAAACGGTACCTGAGTGGAATAACTCTGGGTACTCCTCAAGCATGGTCTGCTCTTGCTCCCACGAGAGCTCCTCCCGACTGCAGTTGTCCCAACAGACCTTGACCATCCTGATTTCCTTAATACGCAATCGCTTGACTTCCGAGTCCTCAATGAGAACGGGCTTGACCTTCGTCGTCAACCCATTATCAACTGGTACTTGATCGACCACAATCACTTGTGAAGGCTCTTGCACCGCCTTCCGCATCCCTGATATGTGGAATACGTCGTGTAGACCACCCAGTTCTGTTGATAGCCTTAATCGATATGCTGCTTCTCCAATCCGTTCCAGAACCTCAAACGGTCCAAGGTACCTCAGGCTTAACTTCTTCAAGCGCCGTACCCGTGAGACACCCTTGAACAGCTTAATCTTCAAGTACGCCAAGTCGCCAACAATGACCTCCACATTCCTATGCTTGGCGTTATAGTACTTATCTTGTTGGTCCTGAGCGATTAGCAATCTCTCTCGAAAGGTTCTGTTGGATCCCTAGTTTGATTTGGGCTAGGTTCACTAAGCTAGGATGATGTGACTCAACATGTATAGCCATGGTCATAGTTGTGTCCTAGAGTCTAGGCCAAGTCCTCAGTAATAACATCATATGGACAAGGCATCATCAGACTGCCAGAGACTCAAGACTTAGAGTTTTTCCAGAGATTCAGAGATTTCTCAAGAAACTAATTAAAATGAGTTCGACGTTCGTCGAACTCAGGTCGACGATAGTC
The DNA here is from genome assembly GCA_039583875.1 of Platanthera guangdongensis. NCBI lineage: Eukaryota > Viridiplantae > Streptophyta > Magnoliopsida > Asparagales > Orchidaceae > Platanthera > Platanthera guangdongensis. Next base: position 94,112,914 of record CM077147.1, read on the forward strand.
GTTCTAAGCTTGACGATCTTAGAAAAATATTCTCTGAGCTGAGCTCGACGAACTTCAGTCACAGATCGACGATCCTTGGACTCCACCTTCAAAATTCTAAGTCCAGACTGTTCTTTAGGCTCAGGTCGACGAACCTAGTTCTCAGGTCGACAAACTTCATTCTTTGTTCGACGATTTCTGGAGTTCCACTTCAACTCTATTGCTTGAGGTTTATCAATTTTTCTCTAAGTCCAGAATCATTTTCAGCTTGACGAATTCAAGGTTCTCCAGACTTAGTTCGACGAACACTATTCTTTGGTCGATGAATCTTTGGACTACTACAGCATTCTATTAAGACTGTGTTCTCTAGTCTCAGCTCGACGAACTCAGTTCTCTGCCCGACGAATTTTGGAATTATCTACTTCAACAACTTAGAACTAGAAGACTTGTGTCGACACTCAGAGTATATGTCGACACCAACTAAGTTGACACTAGAAGAACTTGTTTCAACACCCAGATCATCAGTCGACACTGTGGAAAGGTTATGTCGACACCACACAGAAGACTTGTGTCGACACACAGGATATCAGTCGACACACAGAATATTTGACAACTCCAGAATAGTCGCTGAACTCCAGTCGACGAACACATTTACCAGCTCGACGAACTTCAGACATAGAATAGGCAAAAGAGATAGCAGTTCATTTTCCAGCTCGACGATCATGGAACTCATCTCGACGAATAGAAGCTGTCTGATCGACGAATACAACATCTCAGCTCGACGAACTGTGGACTCAGTTCGACGATTTCGGTCATCCGTTCGATGAGTCCAGACATAGTTACTTCTGTCGTTCTATCCCCACTCTAATGTGATAATTCCTGAGTAATTAATGCTCTAACATTCTCTGAATATAACCGTTAGAAGGGGCATTAATTATTGTCTTCTCCAGGATTACTGCCTTGCCATTTTTCCAAGAGACAGTTGGGGAAATAAATCAATGCCGTTTATTTTAACGGCTGTCAGCATTAATTGCAGAATAATTCAAATTTTTGAAAGACAGCTTTCGACAGAAAATATAAAAAAAGAAAAGAAGAGAATAACAAAAACAAGAATCAAGGATCATTAAAAATGTTTTTATACAGAGCACAGTGCACTCAGAGGTATACAAAGATTACATATACACAAAAAAATATTATGTCTTAAATAATTTGCTCTGTCAACAAGAAGCATTCTCTGATACAGGGAAGCCCTCAACCAGAAGCTCATCAGTACCTGAAGAAGAAGAACAACAATACCTATATCTAGAGTCTTCTTTCTTCAAGCACTCCAGGACCCTTCAAAAGGACAACATCAGTTCCATCTGTCAAAGAAGTTCCTTAAGATTATTGCTGGTCAAGAATTCAGTTTGAAGACCTATCACCCTGAAGCTTAGCTCCTATTTTTCCCTGATTCATTGTACATCTCAGGGGGAGCCATAAGCTATAATCAAATCCACAGTCTTCTCAGTTGTATATTGAGAAAGAGAAGACAAAATCATCTCTCACCCCCCACTGTATAAAGGGTTATCATCTCCCTTCAAAGGTGATTCCTTGTTTGCAAGTCTCCTGATCAAAAGACTTGGGTTGGTTTTTGAACACCTGATCAAAAGCTCATTGGTGTCAGACACCTGATCAAAAATCTGAGTGGATTCCTACCAAGGGTGGTAGAAGAGTGGATGTACCCAGGTTGGGGAACCACTATAAAATTATTGTGTCATCTAGTTGTCCCTTTTTCTTTTGTTCTTGCTGTGCTTGTGCTTTAGCTTTATTATGTGCTAGCTATATTTATTTCTGCACTTTTAATTTACAGCAAAAGCTGTAATAGCTGTTAAGAATTTTTTTAAGAATACTCTATTCACCCCCCTCCCTCTAGAGTATTTCAGATCTAACTCTCACTTTCAATTGGTATCAGAGGGGGTTCCTTTGGTTGTACAAGTTAAATCTTGAACCAAAAGATCCTAAGTTAGATCTATCTTATTTCATTTCATTTTTAATAGTTTTACACACATAGCATGGAATTGAACAAGGACTATGCAAGCACCAGACCTCCAGTGTGCAACCTTAATAGGTTTGCCATCTGGAAGGCAAGAATTAGGTTGTACATGAATTCCATTGATGAAGACATTTATAATTCAATCTTGACAGGTCCCCCACAAGCATCCACCTCTGCAATACCTACAAGTTCAACAGCATTTCCACCACCTGAGTGGACTGAAACTCAAAGAAAGGAAAAAATTGCAGATGCCAAAGCTATGAATATCCTGACACAAACTATGTCAGATGATATCTTACAGAAGGTTGCTGAGTGCACCTCAGAAAAAGCCATTTGGGATTCCCTAAACCAAATGGTGGATGGATTAGCAGATGAGAGAAAGGATATGAGATCAAATCTCATATCCCTATATGAGAACTTTAAGAAGGAAGAAGCTGAGATAGTTTTTGATATGTATAATAGGTTAAGCTCAATTATCAATGAGCTAAAAACCTTGGATAAGAACATCACTCTTACTGAAGTGAATGATAAGATCCTGATGTGCTTCCCAAGCTCATGGGATACAAGAATCTGGCTCATCAAGGAGGCCAGATGCCTGAATGTGATTTCAACTGAATCTCTATTAGGCAAACTGAAGTCATATGAACAGCTGATAAAGATCAGGGAGGCAGCTGAACAAAGAACACCTCCAGCAGCCAGAAGAGAACAAAGTATTGCATTCAAAGGCACTGAAGAGACAGAGACTGCAACATCAAATGAAGAGCTCATGAGTCTCTTTGCTAAAAGATTCTACAAGATGGCTAGAAAGGATTTCAGGAGACAGTCATCAAGAAAAGATGACAAGCCAAAATATGACAAGACACCAACCAAAGAAATTGTGTGCTATGGATGCAGGAAGCCTAGGCACTTCCTCTCTAAGTATCCAAAGAACCAGAAGAAAGAGAAGAGAAGAGAGAAGGAAACCAGAAGACAGCACACCAGCAAACCCTCTTCCAGCAAGCACAAGAAGAAGGAAAAGGGCTTTGTGACTGAGACCTGCAATGAGACGGAAGATGAGTCAACATCTTCAAGCTCCAGTGAAGATGAGGAAGAAGCAAGAGCAAAGGAGGTTTTCCTCATGGAAATTAATGCCTCCAGAAGTCAGTCATAAGAAGAAGAGTCTGAAGATGAAGGAGTGTCTGAATCAGAGGCAGATCAGGTATTGTCCTGCTTTGACTGTAGCTCTGAAACATTTAAATCTGATTTCAAGTTAATGTGCATAGATTTGATTAATTCTGAAAAAGAAATTAAAATTCTTAGGGAAAAATTAGGAAACTTAGACGATTTTCAATCTAAAAACATTAGGTTAAAAGATGAATTAACCTTAGCAAATGAAAAAATAATTTCACTAAAAACTGAGCTTTGTGAGGCCAAACAACTTGAGGAAACTCTCAATGGGAGAAGCCTCAAGCTGATGGATATCACAAGTACTGTTAATGCCAAACTTAATGGCAAGCAAGGCTTGGGTGCTCCATCATGTTTGCACCCCATTCTCAGGAAGAACATTTTATCAACCCCAATAAAATTTATATCTGCTAAAGGAAAATAAACAGTAAGTGATAAACAAACAGTGAAAAAGATCCCTAAGACAGTAGGACAGAAAACCAAAAACCAAAAAACACCTAGTAAAAACAAGGTTCAGCCATTTTCTTCGAACTCAGATCGACGAAATGGGGCCAGTTCGTCGAACCCAAATCGACAAACTCATAACACAAATTATAGTTACATTTATTCGTCTAACTGCGATTGACGAACTCTGTATGGTTCGTCGAGCAGAGGTCGACGAACATGGGGCACAGAGAATGAACATGTTCATTCTGTGGGCAGAGATCGACGATTTCAACCCAATTCGTCAAACTCTGGTCGACGAACTTACAGAAATTCATCGAACCCAGGAAGACTTGATCAAAACTATAATTCCAACAGTAACATAAATATTTCTAAGAAACCATTTAATCCACTAGCTGACTGGATCATACCACCTAGGAGATATCACCCCCTAGGATACAAGTCCTAACATGAATTCTCTATTATTTTCAGCTTCTCTTATCAACAATACAAAGGACCCAAGGTAACCTGGGTCAAAAATCATTAACTGTCTCCTATTGCAAGTGAAGAGCTGTCCAGGGGTAAATCAAACTTGGGACCTAAACAGTGGCTGCTCCAAACATTTGACTGGCAGCAAGGACATCTTATCCAACTACAAGTCCAAGCTGGGGCCAAAGGTTATCTTTGGTGAGTCCAAATGTGGTATGTCAGAAGGATTTGGAGAAGTAAGAATAGGAGCTGTCACATTCAAAAAGGTGACATATGTAAGTGGACTCATGCATAACCTCATCTCCATAAGTCAGTTATGTGATAATGGTTATCAGGTATACTTTAACTCATCCACTTGTTCTATTATTGATAAAAACAACCAAACAGTTTTAATTGGAAATAGACAAGGCAACATATACTTAGTAAATTTTCTTTCTGCCAAAACTGATATCTGTTTACTTAATTTAACTAGTAATCAGAATGACTTATGGCACAAAAGACTAGATCATGTAAATCTGAAAAATATTATTAGGCTATCTAAACACAACCTTGTTAGAGGTCTACCTTCTGGTCCCTACAAGAAGGAAGGTCTCTGTAGGGCTTGTCAATTAGGCAAGCAAACAAAAACTAGTTTTAAATCTATTAATAAGAGCGATTCACCTAGGATTTTGTACTTGCTACATTTTGATATCATTGGACCCATTGTTGTACAAAGCCTAGGAGGGAAATCCTACACTTTGGTTATAGTGGATGACTTCTCCAGGTTCAGTTGGGTATTCTTTCTGAGATCTAAGTCAGATACCTTCAAGATTCTTACAGATTTTCTCAGTACCATACAAATTGAGTTCTCTACTCATGTTACATTGATCAGAGGTGATCATGGCACAGAGTTTGAGTCTCTTCTTATGCATGAGTTCTGTGAGAAGGAAGGAATCAGGCATTGCTTCTCAGCTCCTAGAACTCCCCAACAAAATGGGTTAGCTGAAAGGAAAAATAGGACACTCATTGAAGCTGCAGGTACATTGCTTGCAATGCTTACATGCCCGTAACCTTTTGAGCAGAGGATGTAAGCACAAGAAATTATGTCCTGAACAGGAGCCTAATTCACAAACTAAAGAACAGGACTCCCTATGAATTGCTCAAAGGGAAGAAACCTAAAATAAACTACTTCAAAGTATTTGGATGCGTATGTTACATTTATAACAACAAAAAAAAATATGTTAGAAAGTTTGAGGCTAAGGCTGAATAGGGAATTTTTCTAGGATATTCCCAAGTAAGCAAGGCCTATAGGGTTTTTAATAAATCAACATTAAAAATTGAAGAGTCCATTCATGTTTCATTTGATGAGACTAACATGTATTGCAAGGAGAAAGAAGTTTCTACCAATAGCAACTTGCAGGTACCCCACTTGTGTGAGACCTTGGATGGACTAAACCTCACTCAAGAGGTTCCAACTCATCCATCTCCACAAGCCATTGAAGAAAGTGAAGAAGAAGAAGCTGAAGAAAATGAATCTATACCAACAGCAAATATAATTCCACAAGAGGAATTAATTCCAAATGCTGTTGCACAACCAACTCCACCCACTGATTTTGTCACACTTAGGGATCACCCGAGATCTCAAGTGATTGGAGACATATCAGCAGGTGTACAGACAAGGCATCAACTTACCCAAGATTTGATGCATGCCTGTTTTCTCTCTCAGGTTGAACCTCTATCCATCCATGATGCTGAGCAGGATCCCCACTTGATCCTTGCAATGCAGGAGGAACTAAATCAATTTGAGAGATGTAGAGTTTGGGATTTGGTTCCAAGACCCCAAAACTACCCAATTATTGGAACCAAATGGGTTTTCAGAAACAAGCTGGATTCTCAAGGAATCATTGTGGGAAACAAAGCTTGGCTTGTTGCTCAAGGATATAGGCAACAAGAAGGAATTGATTATGATCAAACCTTTTCACCTATTGCAAGGTTGGAAGCCATAAGAATATTCCTTGCCTATGCAGCATACAAGAGATTCAAGGTCTTCCAAATGGATGTGAAGAGTGCTTTTCTAAATGGAGTGCTAAAAGAAGAGGTTTATGTAGAACAACCTCCAGGTTTTGTTTCTCCAACTTACCCCGCTCATGTTTTTAAATTGCATAAGGCTCTTTATGGTCTAAAGCAAGCTCCAAAAGCTTGGTATGAGACCTTAGCTAGTTTTCTATTAGAGCATAAATTTACAAGAGGAACTGTAGATAAAACACTTTTCACTGTACATCATAAGGACCAAATCTTATTAGTACAAATCTATGTGGATGATATTATATTTGGCTCTACAGATTCCAAATTATGCAAGAGATTCTCTGACCTCATGCATTCCAAATTTGAAATGAGTAGCATGGGTGAGCTTTCCTACTTCCTTGGTATCCAAGTGAAGCATCTCCCTGATGGCATCTTCATCTCTCAAGCAAAATATGCTAAAGAACTTCTAAATAAGTTTGGGATGGCTGATGCCTCAGCGAAGAAAACAACCATGGCTACCAATGTTATTGTGGACTCTGATGTACCAGGGAAACCTGTGGATCAGAAACTTTATAGGAGCATTATTGGGTCCCTATTATACCTCACAGCAAGTAGGCCAGATATTATGTTTGTCGCATGTCATTGTGCTAGGTTCCAGGTGAACCCTAAAAAATCTCACCTAATTTTACTAAAAAGGATTTTGAGATATATAAATAGTTGTCCTAATCTAGGTCTATGGTATCCTGCTGAATCAGAATTTAAGTTAACAGGATACTCTGATGCTGATTTTGCTGGATGCAGGGTAGATAGAAAAAGTACTTCAGGGACTTGCTAGTTCCTGGGTATGAGATTAGTATCTTGGTTTTGTAAAAAGCAAACATCAGTGTCAACCTCAACCGCTGAAGCATAATATATTGCAGCAGACAGCTGTTATGCACAGATGCTTTGGATACAAAATCAACTTCTAGATTATGGGTTCAACTTAAATAATTCAACCCTACTCTGTGATAATAAAAGTGTTATAGCCATAGCCCAGAATCCAGTTCACCATAGTAGGACAAAACATATTGTCATAATACATCATTTCATTAGAGAGTGTGTGCACAAAAATAAAATCAAGCTTGTCTATATCTACACTGATTTACAAAGGGCTAATATATTCACCAAACCTCTGGATGAGAGAAATCATATGTTCTTTGTAAATCAACTTGGAATGTTCAATGGAGAAGACTTTATTTAATTTTTGTCAGCACTCGATGAATTTTCCAAAGTTCATCGAATGCAGTTCGACGAACCGGGGAAAGTTTGAGAGATATTCGTCGCACGGAGATCGACGAACTCTCTGTGAGTGAAATAATTTTCGTCGAACGGAGTTCGACGAACTTGCTTCAGAAGATATTCATCAAACGGAGTTCGACGAACTGTCTTCAATTCTTCTGGATAAGATCGACGAATTATTTCATTCAAAATTATTTCGTCGAACTCAATTCGAATAATTATTTTTATTTTCGTGGAACGGAGTCTGTCAATTTATATTCTTGAAAACCCTATATTTAGGTTTTCTTCGACCTCTGTCCCACGCTTTCTGTTCCTTTGCACTTGATTTTCATTTTTGTGTCTCTCTTGTAGGTGCTTCCATGGCGATTCAGGCAAGCATTCTCACAGGCATGAAGTTTGATACAGGTTTTGATGTGCACTTTGATTCGTTTCAGCATTCTGATCTCATATTCCTTTACATTCTGGAACTACTTGAAGAACAAGAACTCAAAACCTTGATGACAAGAAGAATCAAACTGCACAACACTGAAATCAGAGAATGGGTCTACACCCTATCGCCAATAGAGGAGAATACGATGACAGGCACCATTGCGGGTAACCCTGTCTCCTTAAGTCCTGCAATTTTAACTGAAATTTTTGGATTAAGGAATGGAGAAGAGAAACTAGAGATTGAAATAGAGGAGTCTGACGTGATGTTGGTCCTAATGGGTTATACTGGAGATAACCCTAATAAACTATTGAAGAAACACCTATCTGCCACTTATAAGTTTTTGGCAGATTTGGTTGGAAAAGTTTTGCTTGGGAAACATACTGCCCATGACTACATCACCAGACACCAGTTTCTAGTCATGTGTGCAATCATAAATAAGAAACAGGTGGATTGGGCACAGATTCTTTTTGATCTGATAAAGAAGAAAAATAATAAAAAGGAAGTTTGCTTTGGAAGGATCCTAGGGATCTTTTTATAAGAAAAAGCGGTTGAATCCCTGGTCTCCCAGACCATATTCATTAATGCCAGCAAAAGGCTTACATGTGCCTTGTTTGGAAGATGGGAGAGGACTATAACTAAGCCATCCAAGGCTCCTACCTCTTCCACCCCATCTTCTGAAGGCAGCAGGGCTGTTAAAGCCACTCCCCAACCTACTGAAGAGATTCATCCAACACCACCATCTCTTCCAGCCTCCCTTCCAGCAACACAAATATCCCCCTCTTCCACACCTCCATCATCCCCTACTCAACCTCCTACTCCACCGGAATCTCCACATGCTTCACCAGCACCATCTCCTCCATCATCTCCACTTCCTCCTCATTTATCCTCCATACCATTTTTCAACATACCACCATCACCTCCCAATTCCCCTCTTCCTCCAATCACCTACATGGAATATGCCACTCATCCATCACCATCAACATCTACCATCCCTCAACATGCATCCCATCCAAATGTTCACATACCAGATGCTCCACTTTCTATCCCTCCCATAGTTCCCACTTCTGCACCTTCTGAAACACCATCTACCACTCAACCATTGGACACCTCCACAATTACTTCTCTCATTGCCCTACTCACTCCCCTTCACAAAACACTAATAGCAGAGGCCATTACACCTCTTGCTACTTTAATTACTACCCTATCTGCGCAGATCCCTACCCTTACTACTTCCCGATCTTCAGTCAGGGGCATGGCTTCAGGTCTTACTGAAACCATGCAGGGGGAGATGTCTAATGATGTAGCTGCAGTAGTTCTAGTAGCAGCAGCTCCAGCAGCAGAGGCAGAAATAGTAGCAGCAGAATGTACAGAGTATATTGATGCAGATGATCTTGATTCTATTAATTTTATTGATACTAACATGGACTTGGAAGAGTCAGTCTCTGAGACAATAATTACTGGTGGTGATTTCATCATTAATCCCACTGTTGATTTAGAAAATTTGTTGAAAAATTTTAAATTTGCAATTTTGAGATATTTTACAGCAAAATATACTATTAAGCCATACTTAGCTATTGTACCATATACATCTCCAATAAGTCCACAAGTTGTAAAGCAACTCAGTGATAGTTTTTTTGTTCCTGAGCCCACAGTTATTCCAACTCCTTCAAAAATTTCTTCTGCCCCTAGTTATGTCATGGATGACTCTCCATTGCCAGATCTAGATGAACTGATTTTGGCTGATATTGAAGAGGAAAATAAGGCATCAGCTGAAAGCTCTGTCCAATTTAGTTCTGATTCTTTTGTAGCTTCTCCTCCAACTCTTGTTGAAACTCCTGCTCCTGCTCCAGAAAAGCCTGTTATTTCTACCGAGGCTTTGAAAGCTTTGAATGATATATATGATAACCCTCAGGGTTCTGAAAATGATGATGATGAAGATGAGTATGAGGTCTCAGATGAGGAGGATACAAATAAGAGGAAGCAAGTATCAAATAAAAGAAAAGCTCCTCCTCCTCCTGCTCCTAAGCCTAATCCAAACAATGACACTCTTTATTACATTCTCCAAAAGATAACTCCATACAAATGGATGTCAACATGGATGTGGCTATCTAAGAATCAGTAGAAGGAAAGGAAGAAGAGTAGAAGGTACTCTCCTCCACCTGTTCAAAGGTATAGAAAAGATCCACCACCTCCTCCTCCTCCTGCAGCTGGTGCGCCTAGTTCAAGCTCTCAAAGGTCTTCCCCTGTTCAAACTTATCAAAGAGATCATGGCAGATCTTCCTCTGGTAGCAGTCAGCACAGACAACACTCTTTAGGAAAACAACATCTGCAGCAACAACAACATCAGCAACAACAACAACATCAGTAACAACAACATCAACAGCATCAACATCAACAAGCTAAAAGTTCTAGAAGGTCAACCTCTCCTCCTGTTCCTCATGAAGATCCAGAAACAGCCAAAACAGCTAGAATGGCCAGGTTACAGGAACTAGTAGGCCTTTCTATGATTAACAAGGCAAAGGCTAAAGGGAAGGATATTTTTGAATACACTACAATGTCCAAATACAGGAGAGAAGAACTGAAAAGGTTTGAAAAGACTAACAAAATTTTTAATGTTGATGATTATATGAAATTATATCCTGAAGCAGTGGTCCCTAGAGCTACATCTCTGAAGATTATAGGGGCTGCTGACATGACAATGACTGTGGAACAAGCTTCAAATCCAAACAGGGAAATAATATTTACCAAGCCAGGAGACAAGGGCAAGGATGTAAATCATCAGGAGAAGAAGCAGAAGAAATGAAATCTGAATTATTTTATTTCTATTTTTCTCTCTTAAACTGTTTCATATTGTCTGAACAAAGCTCTTGTGTAAATATATCTGCTGCATGTATTAATTATCTCTGCCAGATACATATTTTTCCTGCTTTGTTTACTTTATGTTTTTATTTTGAGTCTATTAGTGACCTCACCCAAATAGCGGGATATTGTTGGATCCTTAGTTTGATTTCGGCTAGGTTCACTAAGTTATGATGATGTGACCCAACATGTATAACCAGGGTCATAGTTGTGTCCTAGAGTCTAGGCCAAGTCCTCAGTAACAACATCACATGGACAAGCCATCATCAGACTGTCAGAGACTCAAGACTTAGAGTTTTCCAAAGATTTAGAGATTTCTCAAGAAACTAAGTAAAATGAGTTCGACGTTCGACAAACTAAGGTCGATGATAGTCGTTCTTAGCTCGACGATCTTAGAGAAATATTCTCTGAGCTGAGCTCGACGAACTGCAATCACAGATTGATGATCCTTGGACTCCACCTTCGGAATTCTAAGTCCAGACTGTTCTCTAGACTCAGGTCGACGAACCTAGTTCTCAGGTCGACGAACTTCATTCTTTGCTCGACGATTTCTGGACTTCCACTTCAACTATATTGCCAGAGGTTTATCAATTTTTCTCTAAGTCTAGAATCATTTTCAGCTCGACGAATTCAAGGTTCTCCAGACTTACTTCGACGAACACTATTCTTTGGTCGATGAATCTTTGGACTACTACAGCATTCTGTTAAGACTGTGTTGTCTAGTCTCAGCTCGACAAACTCAGTTCTCTGCCCGACGAATTCTGGAATTATCTAATTCAACAACTTAGAACCAAAAGACTTATGTCGACACTCAGAGTATATGTTGACACTAGAAGAACTTGTGGCGAAACCCAGATCATCAGTCGACACTGTGGAAAGGTTATGTCGACACCACACAGAAGACTTGTGTTGACACACAGGATATCAGTCGATACATAGAATATTTGACAACTCCAGAATAGTCGCTGAACTCCAGTCGACGAACACATTTACCAGCTCGACGAACTTCAGACACAGAATTGGCAAAAGAGACAGCAGTTCAGTTTCCAGCTCGACGATCATGGAACTCAGCTCGAAGAACAGAAGTCGTCTGATCGACGAATACAACATCTCAGCTTGACAAACTGTGGACTTTGTTCGATGATTTATGTCATCTGTTCGACGATTCCAGACTTAGTTATTTCCGGCTTTATGTCCCCACTCTAATGCGATAATTCCCGAGTAATTAATGCTCTAACATTCTCTGAATATAACCGTTAGAAGGAGCATTAATTATGGTCTTCTCCAGGATTACTGCCTTGCCGTTTTTCCATGGGACAGTTGGGGAAATAAATCAATGCCGTTTATTCTCAAGGATGTCAGCATTAATTGCAGAAAATTTCAAATTTTTGAAAGACAGATTTCGACAGAAAATATAAAAAAAGAAAAGAAGAGAATACCAAAAACAAGAATCAAGGATCATTAAAAAAGTTTTTACACAGAGCACGGAGCACTCAGAGGTATACAGAGATTACAGAGACAGAGAAATTTTCAGTCTTAAACAATTTGCTCTGTCAACAAGAAGCATTCTCTGATACAGAGAAGCCCTCGACCAAAAGCTCATCAGTACCTGAAGAAGAAGAACATCAATACCAATATCTAGAGTATTCTTTCTTCAAGCACTCCAGGAACCTTCAAAAGGACAACATTAGTTCCATTTGTCAAAGAAGTTCCTGAAGATTATTGCTGGTCAAGAATTCAGTTTAAAGACATATCACCCTGAAGCTTAGCTCATGTTTTTCGATGATTCATTCTACATCTCACGGGGAGTCATAAGCTACAATCAAATCCACAGTCTTCTCAGTTGTATATTGAGAAAGAGAAGACAAAATCATCTCTCACCCCCCCCCCACTGTATAAAGGGTTGTCATCTCCCTTCAAAAAAGATTCCTTGGTTGTAAGTCTCCTGATCAAAAGACTTGGGTTGGTTTTTGAGCACCTGATCAAAAGCTCATTGGTGTCAGGCACCTGATCAAAAATCTGAGTGGATTCCTACCAAGGGTGGTAGAAGAGTGGATGTACCCAGGTTAGGGAACCACTATAAAATTCTTGTGTCATCTGGTTTCCCCTTTTTCTTTTATTCTTTTTGTGCTTGTGCTTTAGGTTTATTGTGTGCTAGCTATATTTATTTCTACACATTTAATTTATAGCAAAAGCTGTAATAGCTGTTAAGAATTTTTTAAGAATACTCTATTCACCCCCTAGTGTATTTCAGATCTAACTCTCACTTTCAGGTTCATACCAACAAGGTTGCATCTTCCACTTCTTGCTGCTTGTATAGCTTCGACTGACCCGTTTCCAACCACAATAACGGCGTGCGACATCTTCTACCATAAAGTTCCTTGAAGGGAGCCATTTGAATGTTGGCCTCGTAGCTATTGTTGTAAGCGAATTCCACCAAGTACTGGTGATCTTCCCACTGCTTCCCGAAATCCAGGACGCACATGCAAAGCATATCCTCCATCGTCCTGTTGACTCTTTTGGTCTGACCATCCGTCTGCGGATGAAAGGTCATGGTGGAACTCAGCTTAGTTCACAGCATCTACTGCACCAATCTTCAGTCATTGGATGTGAACCGCCCATCTCGGTCACTCACGATGTTGCAGGGTACACCGTGAAGCCACACAATATTATCCACATACATTTTCACCAATTTCTCCACAGAGTCATCCTTCCTATGCGGAATGAAATGCGACACTTTCATCAAACGATCTACGATCACCCAGATGGCGTCATTTCTGTTCTGCGACCTTGGCAACCCATGCACAAAGTCCATAGTAATATCGTCGAACTTCCACTCCGAAATAGGCAAGGACTTCAAGAAACCTCCAGGCTTCTGGCAATCTTCCTTAACTAAGGCGCATGTTTGACACTTCGCCATGTACATTGCCACATCCTTCTTAAGTCCTGGCCACCAGAACAATTTCTTCATATCACAGTACATCTTCGTGCTCCTCGGGTGAATCGAGTACTTGGTATGATGAGCCCCGTACAAAAATTCCACCAGCAGTTTGCCCACATTTGGGACGCACAAACGACTGTCCTTCCATAGCAATCCATCCACAACTTCAAATTGGGAATTTGACTCATCTAAAGCCTTAACCATGATTTGCTTCATGCGGTCATCCAAATCCAGAGCCTGCTGAATCTGATCAGCCAGGTCACACTGAACTTCTATCCAGTTCAAAAGCGCTTCGGCACTAGACTGCTTGTCAACACAAGAGATCTCCAACGCCTCCAACTCCCGAACCAAACGCTTGTCATGAATTGACAGCCAGTTGGCTTGAGCTGGGGCCCTGTGAGTCAACGCATCCGCAACTGCATTGCCTTTCCCAGGCACATAGTGAATCTTGAATGTGTAGTCCCTTAGGAACTCCATCCATCTTCGTTGTCACATGTTCAGATCCTTCTGATCCAATAAGTACTTCATGCTCTTATAATCGGTATAGATATCGAACTTCACCCCGTACAAGTAATGCCTCCACAGCTTCAGGGCAAATATCACGGCCGCTAACTCCAAGTCATGGACCAGATAATTCCTCTCATACACCTTCAGCTGACGTGAGCCATAAGCTATCACACTTCGGTGCTGCAGTAGGATACAACCCAATCCACTGCTCGAAGCATCGCTGTAGATCTCAAAGCCTTCGGTCGCACTCGGCGAGCTCAGCACCGGCGCCGTGGTCAACCGACCTTTCAATTCTTCGAAAGCTCATGCGCACTCTGGCATCCAAACAAACTTATGCTCTTTCCTCTTCAGAGTCGTGATGGGTAACGCTATCTGCGAGAAGTTCTCCACGAAGTGCATGTAATATCCAGCAAGCCGCAGAAAACTCCGGACTTCCGCTAGCATAGACAACACAGTCCACTCTCGTATAGCAACAATCTTCGTTGGATCCACTACAATTCTCTCTCCACATACTATGTAACCAAGTAATGCTACTGAGGACAACCAAAACTCGCATTTGGAGAACTTAGCGTACAGTTGATTCCTCCTCAGCATCTCCAACACCAAATGCAAATGCTTAAAGTGATCCTCCTCACTCTACGAGTACACCAAAATATCGTCGATGAAGATGATCACAATGTGGTCCAGGTACTCCCTGAAAGTTCTGTTCATAAGATCCATGAACACTGACAGTGCATTAGTCAGCCTAAACGGCATGACCGTAAACTCATAATGCTTGTATCACTACTAAAAGCTATCTTGGGGATATCACTTTCCCTTATCCTCAGCTGATAATACCCGTATTTAAGATCCAATTTCGAGTACACCATTGACCCGACTATCTGATCAAAATGATCATCAATACTTGGGATCGGGTACTTGCTCTTCTCCGTTAACTTGTTCAGCTCTCGATAATCGATACAGAGCCGCAAAATTATGTCTTACTTCTTCACAAAAAGAACCGGTGCCCTCCAAGGCGACGAACTTGGACGCACATATCCATGTTCCAAAAGCTCTTGAAATTGCACCTTTAGCTCCGCCATCTCCTTAGGCGCTAGACGATACAGAGAGCGTGACACAGGTTTCGCACTGACACTAGCTCGATGGTGAAATCTATCTCCCGTTGAGGTGGGGCTCCAGGGAGATCGCCAGGGAACACATCAGGGTATTCGGATACCACTAGGATGTTGTCCAAAGCAGGCTTAGGCTTCGAAGCCTCCACTAGCATAAAGAACAGCTCTAAACCAGCACGGACCACCTTAACCACCTGAAGAGCAGACAACAAAGTCTTGCTCGACCCTTTCAAGACTGCAAATGTCGTCTCATGACCCGTTCCCAACTTAACCTCCTTGTGATTGCAATCAATACATGCTTGCTACTCCGAGAGCCAGTCTATACCAAATATCACGTCGAACTTCACCAATGGCAGTAATGATGCTTGCAAATCGAACTCCTGACTCCCAATACGAATCTTTATGCCACAGACACTATCCACGCGTATCGAACACCCATTCAGCAATAATACATCCAGTTTGTCCTTTTCCATCAAAGAAGGAACTCCGATGTGCGATATGAATCCTTCAGACAAAAATGAGTGCAAAGCTCCCGTATCAAAGAGTGCTCTCGCTGGATTATCGCAAATCAAAACAAAGCCTATACAAGCAGTAGTAAGGTAACACGCGCAAGGTAACAAGTATTTAAAACTAACTTGTTATAAATTTAAACCGTACCTGTCACCACATCCGCTTGTTTTATGGCCTCTTACTGGCCAAGATTATAGACTCTAGGTTGAGCCGGAGCATAATGGGATGCGGTTGACTACACCGCCTTGCCCTTCTCCTCATAGGTTGCTCCCGTCTTGCTCTCGGACTTTGGGCGTCCGCTCCAGCAGTTTCGGGCAAAGTGTCCCGGCTTCCCACAATTATAGCATGCGCCAGGGGTTCGGCTTGTAGTTGCCCCCGAAGCACCGGAAGAAGGGGCTGGACACGTAGTCCTAGCCTTCTTATTGAACTTACGATAACCAGACTTTGAATTACTCGGCACCTTGAACTCTGTCTTCTTAGCTCCAGAGCTTCTCTTCGCTTGCATATTCCTCAGATCCTTTTCTAAAGTCTGGGCCGTATAGACCAGGTTCAAGAAGCCCTGCGTCATAGGCCCCGAGAGCAGTAGCCTTAGGTCATCCCTCAAACCTTCATAGAATCGGTTTGTCTTACGCTCCTCGTCAGTGAATGTAGAGCTAGCGTACCTACCCAACCGTACCAATTCATGGAGATACTCATCCACGCTACTCTCTCCTTTTGTCAGCTTCAGTAATTCATTCTCCATCACGATCCTCTGAGCTGAGGGAAGGTACCTTGCCAAGAATAGTCTCAAAAATTCTTCCATTGAGATGTCTGTGAGTTGCCTTCCCCTCAAATGGTGTAGCTACAAACCTTCCCAGCACAGCCTTGCATCTCCGTCTAACAGGAACATAGCAATGGTGGTCATCTGCCACTCTTCTGTTTCAGTAGCTGTCAATACTCTCTTCATTGGGGAGAGCCAATCCTCATCTTGGGATGGGGTTCCCGTGTAACATCCCATTTTCAATTAGGCCCCTCAACTTAGATTGGGCTAGGCATGTGGTGGGTGATAAGGGTTTTAGCTAGGTTTGACCCTTGAAGGTTGGGTGTAGCCATGTGGGGCCCACTATAGGGTCCAAGTCAAACTAGGTCAAACTAGCCTAAATAGGAACCCAAGCCACACCATGACCCCCACCACATTGCCCTAACCCTAAGAACAATCTAAGTGAACCCCAAAGCATGTCATTAGATCACCCATTGACCCTATTTGACCAAGTAAACCAGAAACCTTAAATTGGTCAATCCCACACATAAAGGCCCAAATAGTCCAAGTGGGACACCACTATGACCCAACCCAAGTTGGATGGTGCCATAGGGTCCATGACTCTCAAGTGGGGTCAGCCCACTAGCCATGTTGACCAAGTCAACCTAAAAAGTCAACTTGGTCAAACATGTGGCCTAAAGAGGAAAATAAGGGCTAAGCCCATGTCCCTTGAGTTAAGGCCACCAACCATGGCCCATGACCAGCTCAAGTGTCAAAGACCAGCCCTACCCCTCTGGATTTGGAGAGATAGTGCATGCATGGGGGAATTTTGGATAATTCCCCCAAAAATGAGGAAAGAGAAGGTGGAATTAAGAGGAGGAGGTCACTTGGCGTTGGCTCCTTCTGCCCAAAAAACTGCTAGTCGGCCACCCAAGAAAATTTCAGAAGGATTCGGCTGCATGGTGGCCACTTGGCACCATGGGTGAAGCATCCAAGGTTGAACCCGAGCTCACCTTGGAGTTAACTCCACTTACAGCCCACCTCAGCCCAAATCACCCCCACCATTACCTTCAGAGAGAGGAGAGGAGTGGAAATCAACTACTCGATCGATGCAAATGGGGGAGAAACGAGGATTTGAGCAAACTATCGCCGGAGTAGCTCGGCCATGGCCAACCGCCGCCACATTCGCTGCCAAGGCCTGAATCAGGTACGTTTAACCTCCCCTCTACCCGTACTAGCATCCTATATCAATTAGGGGAGATATCGGGCTCAATTGAGCCCGATGCCATGTGAGGAAAAGCTGGATTTTCCGAGTTTTTCATGATGCTCGGGATCGATGGAGAAGCTGATTCCGGCAGCCTCACCGCCGGGAAATGCACCTTAGTGAAAGTGGTGGAGGCAATCGCCAATGGTGGCGTAGCCCCAGGTGGCCGGAAACAGCCAGTAAAGGTGGCCCAGGAAATATGAATTCCAGCCGTCAGCTGCAGGTTGAAGACAACCCGATTCCGTCCAAACTGCTTTGAGATTCGTGCAAATCCCGATTTAAATCACATTAAATAAAATCTTATTGTATAAATATATAACTGTCACACCTATTCAGTCATTTTACAAGCCATATTTAGTCCTCTTAGAGGCATTTTCAAAACAAGAACCCTAAATGAAAATTGTATTCTATTGTCTTAACTTAAATGTCACACCTTAAAGGTACAGTAGATTTGGTTGTAGGTCTGTTTTCAAAGGACTGGTCCTTGATCAGGGCAGAACTTCAAATGCATACCCATGCCAAACCAGAAGTCCACATGACCCAAAATTTTGGACATGTGCTTGAATAGGGTAGACTTAAACTCTGTCCAAAAATTGGAATTTTTGAGAAAAATATTTCTATAGTATTTGTGAAAATACACAAAAGTAAATTAATAAAATATTTGGAGTAATATGACTCCAAATGACCCCAAATTTTGGTGGCATGTCCCTGGGTTCATTATAGGCCCATGATAAACATTTCAGTCATTTTTGACCTCTGCGTGATGGGTATTCCCTCTTGCATGTGAAAGGTGAATAAAGGCTTGGGGTGCCTTTAGCAAAAATCTAAATAATGGGGATTTAGCCAATTTGGAACATTAAAAGCCTTTGAAATCTTGGTCAGAGGATTATTAGGGTGAAATTGAAAGTCCACCTAGTGTCAACTACCTTCACCTATGGGGGGGGGGGGGAATAGGTGACGTGCAGCGTTTTTGCGGAATTAAATTTGTACCTGCACACGAAAATAAAACAACACAGCAAAGAAGGTACACAAGCAATTTATAGTGGTTCTCCGATTTGGGTACATCCACTTTCCCCCTTCGACCTATCTCCCAACAAGGGACGACTCGGTCACTTCGCCAACAGGATTGAAATCCAATCCTTGCACTATCGGAAGGAACCCTTCCACACGTAGGAGACAACACTCCCACAACACGAGTTGCACCCAACCCTTACAACTCGGAACCAACGTTCCTTTACAACAAAAATGAACTAGAATGTACAAGAAATACAAACTACTTTTGGAGACTAAGGTGTCCCTCTTCGTTGACGACGTGTTCTTGAAGTCCACGAAGAGTCCATAACCCTAGATCTCTCTTGGAGAGAATCTCCCCGGAACCGGCGGCGGCAAAATGGGCGGCGGCTTGGTTCATGGGATCGGCGGCGACGACGGTGTGCGGATGCTGTACTTTGGAGATTCTAACTTCGTAGCAAAGCAAGCAAGGTCTTCCAACGGTCACACTAGGATCGGTCGTCTCGATCGATACGGACGGGGAAGGTTTTCCCGATCAACAAATCAAGAGACAAGGGATCTCTGGTTATACACGTGAGACGCTATGCTTGGCTAAGCTTCTGTCGCCGGAAGATCAGGAAGAATCACGATCAAAAGCGGCAACCAACTAGCATGAGAGGCGACGGCGGCGGCGGAGCAGTTTCGCGATTTTAGGTCAAGATCGTCGCTCGGCTTCTTTCTGTGTTTTTTCACTGTTCAAAATACGCGTGTATTTATACACAAGTATACTCCTAAATGACCGTTGTGGGTCCCACCAGAAGAAACCCAAAAACCGGTTCAAAACAGTGCCAGCGGCAAAGTCCGGTCCAGCGGGATCCAGAAAAAATGCCCAAGTCAAAATCGGCGAGAATCGAAGGTGATTCTCGTCGAATCGGCGAGAATCAAAGGTGATTCTCGTCGATTCGGCGAGAATCAAAGATGATTCTCGTCGATGTTGACTTTATTGCACGCTCTGATTTAGCCGGGTCGAGACGGCGAGAATCAGCCAGTGATTCTCGACGATTCGGCGAGAATCACTAGTGATTCTCGCCGAATCGGCGAGAATCACTTGGTGATTCTCGTCGATTATTACTTAGCATCAGAGTTGCTCGCTTTGAAGTAGCTGGATCGAGTCAGCGAGAATCAGCCAATGATTCTCGACGATTCGGCGAGAATCACTAGTGATTCTCGCCGAATCGGCGAGAATCACTTGGTGATTCTCGTCGATTTACACTTAGACGATTTTTCGTCTTTCCACCCATGAGGTGCTCCTTGACCCATCCTTGCTTCTTGTCTGCTCTTGCATAATCACAGCCCTGTACTTGAAATTAAGTACACTCCAATAGAGAGAGTACACGTAGGCCAACACACTGATCTGCTCAACGAGGGATTACGTCGTGCAGACCCGTGTATATTGACCTACTGCACCCTGACATTGGTGTGCACTTAGCGTGGAAAAACTGCAAGCACAACTTGAAATATTTTGTCAAATACATTGTCTATTTACCTTAGCTTGTCCAGGGGCTTCTTCAAATCAGGTACGTTGTGTATACAATACACAACAATCTCCCCCTATTTGAAGAAGCCTAAACCCCACAAGCTAAGGTGAATAGAGCATATGGGAATGAAAATCATAAACTTGAAATTGAGTTGAGTGAGTTATTCATTACCAATACCAATTTCTTGGGAGCAAACTTGGAGCCACCTTAGCCTTAGCCGAGAGGGTAATCTCCCCCTTTTCGGCTTCTGCAAATCTGGGTCTGTTGCATTTGACCCCTTGCTCCCCCTCAGTTCTTGCACCTATGCTCTCACTTGAGTTCCTTGCAGAGGCTCCCCCTAGATGCACGAGCCTGGAGCTTCTGTAGTCTTCATTCCTCATAGTTTAGCATCCCCAATTCAGTTTTGAAAAGACTGAACTTGGCCTCGTCTAAGGGCTTTGTGAATATATCTGCAATCTGCTTGTCCGTGGGGACATAACAGAGAGAGATGTCCTTGTTCTCCACGTGCTCCCGAATGAAGTGGTATCGCACTTCAATATGCTTCGTTCTGCTGTGCGATATCGGATTGTTGGCAATTGCAATTGCACTGGAGGAGTCGCAGTACATTGGAACTTCCTTGAACTGAAGGTCGTAGTCGGCTAACTGATTTCTGATCCATAGGAGTTGTGCGCAACAGCTGCCTGCCGAGATGTACTCAGACTCTGCTGTGGAGGTTGCAACACAATTCTGTTTCTTGCTATTCCATGAAATAAGCCTTCGTCTGAGGAATTGACACGTCCCGGAGGTGCTTTTCCTGTCATCCCTACTCCCTGCAAAATCAGCATCTGAAAAACCTATTAGCTTGACATCATTGTTTCTCGGGTACCACAAGCCAAGATTGGGAGTACCTTTAAGGTATCTTAGAATTCGCTTTGCAGCGACATAGTGAGATTCCTTAGTGTTCACCTGATATCTGGCACAGACACATGTGGAGAACATGATATCCGGTCTACTGGCAGTAAGGTAGAGCAGGGATCCAATGATGCTTCTGTATTTGGTTTCATCGAAAGGTTTACCTTTCTCATCCTTTTCCAGAGACATAGTGGATCCCATTGGAGTCCTCATAGAGGTTGCATTCTCCATACCGAATTTCTTAAGGAGTTCATTGGTGAACTTCGTCTGAGAGATGAAGATTCCATCCTCAGACTGTTTCACTTGAAGTCCCAAGAAATACTTGAGCTCTCCCATACTGCTCATTTCAAACTTTCCTTTCATAAGTTTAGAAAACTTTTTGCAAAGATTGTTGTCCGTTGAGCCGAATATAATGTCATCGACATAGATTTGCACCAGCAAAATCTTGCCTTTGACTTCCCTGAGAAACAATGTTTTATCTATTTTACCTCTAGAGAACTTATTCTCAAGAAGAAAACTAGATAAAGTCTAATACCAAGCTCTTGGAGCTTGTTTTAAACCATATAGAGCTTTATTAAGGAAGTATACATGATTGGGATAAGTAGGATTGACAAAACCTGGGGGTTGAGCGACGTATACTTCCTCCTTCAGGTCTCCGTTCAAGAAAGCTGATTTCACATCCATTTGATAGACTGTGAATCCTTTGTGCAAAGCATACGCCAGGAACAGTCTGATTGCCTCGAGCCTTGCCACTGGTGTGAAGGTCTGGTTGAAGTCAATCCCCTCCTCCTATCTGTAACCTTGAGCCACCAGCCTGGCCTTGTTCTTTATGATGACACCATGTTCATCCAGTTTGTTTCTGAAGATCCACTTGGTGCCAATCACATTCTGCTTGTGTGGTCTGGGAACCAGCGTCCAAACGTTGCATCGTTCGAATTGATGTAGTTCATCTTGCATGGCCAAAATCCATGCCGTGTCTTTGTTCGCCTCGTCGAACTTCTTTGGTTCAACCTGTGACAGGAAGCTAAGATGCAAAACTTCGTTAATAGTACCTCTTCGAGTTCTGACACCGACACGAGGATCTCCGATGATCTGATCTCTAGGATGATCCCTCAAGTGCCGGAGCTCTAGAAGTCTGGCGTCTGGAGCTTCGATTACTTCTTGGGCTTCTCCTTCTTCTAAGATATTTGTTCCATTTTGATCTTCAACATTCCCCGATGATGTGGAGGTGGATACTTTTACGTACTTAGGAGTTTCATCTTTAGCGGTCTCATCGAGATCCAGCTGTTCAAGTCGTGCACCTGCATCTTCAAGAATACCACTGGAAGAATTGCTGTTAAGCAAACTTCCTTCATCAAATACAACATTAATTGATTCTTCTACCACTAGGGTTTTCTTATTGAAGACCCTATATGCCCGACTGTGGGAACTATAGCCCATGAATATGCCTTCGAAGCATTTTTCACCAAATTTAGTACGCGGGTACTTCCCATTATTCAGTACATAGCATCTGCAACCAAAGATCCTCAAGTAGGACATGGTTGGTTTCCTGCCTCTCAGTAGTTCATAAGGCGTCTTACGATGATGCTTGTTGATCAATGCTCGGTTTTGTACATGACAAGCTGTATTGACAGCCTCTGCCCAGAAGTATTCTGGGAGAGAAGCGTCTTTCAACATTGTCGTGCAGGCTTCAATGAGAGTTCTATGTCTCCTCTCCGCAACTCCATTTTGCTGAGAAGTGCGCGGGGAGGAAAACTCATGAAAGATACCTTGTTCTTCACAAAACTCTGTCATAGCACCAGATTCGAATTCTGTTCCATGGTCACTTCTGATTTTGACCACTGAGCAGTTAAATTCGTTCTGAACCTGCTTGACAAAACTAGTGAAGATGTCAAACGTATCTGACTTTCGTTTTAAGAAGAACACCCATGTAAACCGAGAATGATCATCAACTATCACTAGCGTATAGGACTTGCCTCCCAAGCTATGAACTTGCATTGGACCAAACAAGTCCATATGAAGAAGATAAAGGCACCGGGAAGAGTCTTTGTCTGCAATGCTCTTAAAGGTAGCCCGAGTCTGTTTGCCCATCTGGCATGCAGGACATGGGCTATCTTTGATGCACTTGATAATGGGAGCATCCCTTACTAAGTTTTTAGAAAACAGCATACTAATTGTCTTGAAATTAATATGTGCCAATCTCTTGTGCCATTGATCACAAAGAGATGCACTGCCAGCTGCCACTAGGCATACGGGGGTAGATGAATCTAAACTAAGAAAATTTAAGCAGAAAATATTTCGGCTCCTAATGCCTGTTAATACCGTCTCAGAAGAGGCACATGATATTATCAGGCATTTATCCTTGCAGAACTTAACGTCATAACCTTTGTCAAATAACTGACTTACACTGATCAGGTTATGGTTTAACCCTTCAACATAAGCCACGTCGGTGATAGAGATTATACCGTTGGAAATCATACCGTAACCTCTGGTGACTCCTCGATCTGACCCCCCAAAGATAACTTTGGGTCCATTTTCGACGGGAGTGTAATCACGCAGCAGTCTTCTTGTCCCAGTCATATGCCGGGAGCATCCACTGTCCAAGTACCAGATCGGCGTTTTGGTGGCCTTTGGACATTCCTGCAAAACAAAATTAATTTCCCTTAGGAACCCAATCGAACTTGGGTCCTAGATTCTTGGTAAGCATACTCCCCCTCGGTTGGTTAACCATACGAGTGGTCGGCCTCGCATTGCTAACATAGGGAGTCTCGTGATACCTTGGATTAAACCAGCAATCCACGGCAAAGTGACCGACTTTGCCACAACACCAACAGTCAAATCTGTTGTACCGCTTCCTAGACTCCTGCTTTACCCTGGAAATGGTGGGTGCAGCCGGGGCCTTGGATCTGGAGGTGAAGGCCTCATAGTGATTACAGTCACATGACTTCTTCACCTTATGTTCCTTCAGTATAACAGGCTTGGCTCTTGGTGCCTGCTTTCCATTATGGCCGCTAGAGAATTGACCATAATTTCCCATGTGGATATCCTCATAAGGTGCCTTGAAGGCACTCTCACCGAAGTTGCGGGTAAAAGTCCAACCATCATATCGGCTCTTTGGCTTTGCAACCGAGGGTCGGAAATGATGACCAAAGGTTGATTCAAAATCATGTTGGTTGCAAGGAAAGCTAGGCTTTCTGAACGCAACAGGACTGAGCGGAGACTTTCCCTTTTCAGCAGCAGAGGCTTCTTGGCGGCCTTATTCTTCCTCTGGTTCCTGTTTCTCCTGGATGAGGAACCAGATACCCCAACGTGCCCCAAGACAGCTCCTTTGGCCTGAGCAGAGAAGGTATCAACAACTGGAAGAACTGTTTTTAGCATAGAGAAGCTCTTGACGATCTTCCTTTCTGCCGCAAGTTGTTCTTCCAACTTGTCGACTTCCTCCTGCTTAAGATTGAGGAGCTTGAGAGACTCTGAATGCTTTGAAGTCAGGTCTAGGTGCTCCTGTCGGAGAGAGATCAAACTGGTGATCTCTTCCCTTAGGGAGACACTCTCACCCTTAAGGAATTTCACTTCCTTTTTCTCAGCCTTCAATCTCTTACGGCACTCCTCGAAAGTGTTGAGCAGAAGCTCATACTTCTCGAGGAGCTCCGCTTCATGGGCCGAAAGGCTATCCTCAGGGTCATCATCCTGAGACTCAGGATCAGATTTAGAGTCGGAGAGAGGGGTGTGAGCTTTTACCTTCCCAGTAAATGGGGGGCATTCTCCTTCTGAGTCGGAGCGACCCACCAGCCCGAAGTAGGCTTCCTCATCATCACTGGAGTCTGTGGAATCAGACTCACTCAGTGTCTTTGGCCTTTTGGCGATGTAGCTCCGCTCTTTCTTCTTGTCTCTAGAGGATTTGTGCTCCTCTCCTTTCCCTTTTTCTCTCTTGCCTTGATAGCAGTCGGCCACGACGTGTCCTGGCTTATTACATCCAAAGCAAATAATGTCAGAGGAGCGATGTTTGTTCGGTTTAGAAGCATACCTGTCAGAAGAATAATTTTTCTTCTGATGCATGGAGGAGGAGCCGTCTTTCTTTCTTTGATACCTCATCTTGAGGAACTTCTTGAATTCTCGGGTGATGAGGGAGAAATCCTCCTCAGACAGCTCTGAGCTGGAGGAGCATGGCTCGGAGTCCTCCTCCTCATCCTTTTTCCTGGCACGGTATGAAACCGCACCCTTGCCTTTTCTGGAGTGAATGGCTTTTAGAGCCACAGTCTTTTCTTTGGCTGCATCCTTCTCTGCTTCTTCTTCTGCTTTCCTGGTGTTCAGTTGAAGCTCATAGGACATCAGCTTCCCAAACAGAATTGCGGGTCTGTTTCAGCTAGTCTGCCAAACTCTCGGATGGCGCAGATCTTTGTGTCTCATTCCTTAGTAAGGGACCTAAGGAATTTATCATTGAGTTCGCCATTAGTGAACACTCTTCCGTATCCTTTGATGGCATTGACAATCTTGAGGAAGTTCTCGAAGGAGACTCCGATCTCTTCCTTAGGCCCTTGTCTGAAGGCCACATATTTCTGGTTCAGGAGGGATCTACGATCATCCCTCACTTCATCAGTGCCCTCCATTAGGATGATCAGGCAATGCCAGATCTCCTTTGCTGTCCTGCAGTTGCAGAAGTTCTGCATCATTGAGTCATCAACCGCGCTGACCAGAATGTTCTGCGCCTTCTTGTCAAGTCCCACTAGCACCATCTCGTCCTTGTCCATTTCAGAAAGTTTCTTCGGCACTTTCTTGGTAGGATCAATGGTGCAGACCTTAGTGGGGACATAAGGTCCCTCCTCCACGATCATGAAGAGTCGAGGGTCAACTGCTTCCATGTAGAACCTGATCCTTTCCTTCCAGATAGGAAAGTTGAGCCTGGTGCACACTAGGATCTTGCCTGTGAACTTGAGCCCGTCCATAGTAGATGTTTGCCTTCTTCTTGACACTAGCAGCAGGATTCTACTGAAGGTGTTAACCTTTTTGATGAGTAACCTCCCTCTGATACCACTTGAAAGTCCACCTAGTGTCAACTACCTTCACCTATGGGGGGGGGGGGATAGGTGACGTGCAGCGTTTTTGCGGAATTAAAATTGTACCTGCACACGAAAATAAAACAACACAGCAAAGAAGGTACACAAGCAATTTATAGTGGTTCCCCGATTTGGGTACATACACTTTCCCCCTTCGACCTATCTCCCAACAAGGGATGACTCGGTCACTACGCCAACAGGATTGAAATCCAATCCTTGCACTATTGGAAGGAACCCTTCCACACGTAGGAGACAACACTCCCACAACACGGGTTGCACCCAACCCTTACAACTCAGAAGCAACGTTCATTTACAACAAAAATGAACTAGAATGTACAAGAAATACAAACTACTTTTGGAAACTAAGGTGTCCCTCTTCGTTGACGACGTGTTCTTGAAGTCCACGAAGAGTCCACAACCCTAGATCTCTCTTGGAGAGAATCTCCCCGGAACCGGCGGCGGCAAGATGGGCGGCGGCTTGGTTCACGGGATCGGCGGCGACGACGGTGTGCGGCTGCTGTACTTTGGAGATTCTAACTTCGTAGCAAAGCAAGCAAGGTCTTCCAACGGTCACACTAGGATTGGTCGTCTCGATCGATTCGGACGGGGAAGGTTTTCCCGATCAACAAATCAAGAGACAAGGGATCTCTGGTTAGACACGTGAGACGCTATGCTTGGCTAAGCTTCTGTCGCCAGAAGATCAGGAAGAATCGCGATCAAAAGCGGCAACCAACTAGCATGAGCGGCGGCGGCGGTGGCGGAGCAGTTTCGCGATTTTAGGTCAAGATCGTCGCTCGGCTTCTTTCTGTGTTTTTTCACTGTTCAAAATACGCGTGTATTTATACACAAGTATACTCCTAAATGACCGTTGTGGGTCCCACCAGAAGAAACCCAAAAACCGGTTCAAAACAGTGCCAGCGGCAATGTCCGGTCCAGCGGGATCCAGAAAAATGCCCAAGTCAAAATCGGCGAGAATCGAAGGTGATTCTCGTCGAATCGGCGAGAATCAAAGGTGATTCTCGTCGATTCGGCGAGAATCAAAGATGATTCTCGTCGATGTTGACTTGATTGCACGCTCTGATTTAGCCGGGTCGAGACGGCGAGAATCAGCCAGTGATTCTCGACGATTCGGCGAGAATCACTAGTGATTCTCGCCGAATCGGCGAGAATCACTTAGTTTGCTCGCTTTGAAGTAGCTGGATCGAGTCGGCGAGAATCAGCCAATGATTCTCGACGATTCGGCGAGAATCACTAGTGATTCTCGTCGATTTACACTTAGACAATTTTTCGTCTTTCCACCCATGAGGTGCTCCTTGACCCATCCTTGCTTCTTGTCTGCTCTTGCATAATCACAGCCCTGTTCTTGAAAGTAAGTACACTCCAATAGAGAGAGTACACGTAGGTCAACACACTGATCTGCTCAACGAGGGATTACGTCGTGCAGACCCGTGTATATTGACCTACTGCACCCTGACATTGGTGTGCACTTAGCGTGGAAAAACTGCAAGCACAACTTGAAATATTTTGTCAAATACATTGTCTATTTACCTTAGCTTGTCCAGGGGCTTCTTCAAATCAGATAAGTTGTGGATACAATACCCAACAAAAATATATCTTCAACAGAAGTAATGGGATTTTTGGGATCAAAAATCCCATTATTTGGAATTTTTGAATATTAGGCCATTTATTGATACAAAATTTGCAAATATGGTTAATTATGAGATAAAATTCTCAAATTTTGTAAAGAACTCAAGAGAGTCATATTTATCCCCTGGAAAATTTTATGGGATTGTTAAAGGAATATATCTTGGAATTATGTAGAATTTACAATTTTGCCCATTTATGGAAATTATTTAGAACTGATGGACATTTCAGTAGAAATATTATGGAAAACTTCATGGTGATTTAATTATGTGTTTTTGACCTTGTGTAATTTTCTTGCTATTTTTGGATGCTTCTATAGATTTAAAATCCAAATAATGTCATTTTTGTATTATTTATTATTTGATGTTTGATGAACCAAAATACTGTCAAGAGCCATGAAATGTTGTATTTAGTATTATTGTAGCAATTTACATCTGCAATAATTTTCCTAGAATTTTAGAGACATATTTAATGTACTTCATTTGTAAAGTGGTCAATCCATGTATAATAACTTTAAATACAATTAAATGGAAATATAAATGGGAAAAATACAATACTTGGAAACCAGTCATAATTAGACTAGATGATCATCAGGAAAATTTATTAGACCAGGGGGATCACTTAATATAGTACTTCATGTATAAAGTGATGTAGGCCACTTAATTAAATGATTTAATTTAGGGTCTTTTATGACTTAAAGAAATAGTGAAAACTCCACATAATCAATATCATACATCATACCATCCAACGATAAGTGGTTAGGATCACATTGACCAAGATATCGGAAGTTGTAATTTATGGGTAGTATTAGGTCATTAGTAGTGACTAGCATAGTTAGCCTAAACTACTAGGGCCATAAGGGGATATGATTAACCATGGAGGTGAGAATTGCATTAGAGGAATAAGCCCTGGTTGGTCTCTTATAGGTCCCTACTAGATCACGAGGAGTGGAGTGCAAACCATAAGGATAGTGGCTAAATCGGAGATTGACGCAAGACCGCCGATTTTCCGGTAATATCTTAAGTCATTAAGATTGTTCCAGAGTAACAAGGAGAGCTGGGGGTGAATTATGGGTAGACATCAACTAAAGTAAATATCCTTGAGAAAGGGAGCTTTGGGTTTCATCCCATCATAGTTCCTAGTGCCCCCGAGAGCCCTTCACCGGGTATGCCCTGGGCGGTCCTGGGATTAACCCTAAATCACTAGGTATAATAACTCGTAGACAAGAATAGTCGAATAGGTTAAGCACAGTATCATCATGCTCACCCGTGTAGGTTTGGATGGACTGTGGTAATATTCTCACCCGTGTAGGGTTGGAAGGATTCAGGACGTGTTGGTCCTGCGAGCTAGGAGCTCGGGTTGGAATATCTTACATGTGCATAAACCTGTGGCGGGTGATGCGGTACTGGGCCAATCGTCACACCGATGGCAGTACGGTGACTCTGGTGAGTTGTGTTGGTTTGAGGGGCCAGTGGGTTGTTTTACGCTGCGGTCTGGAGGACGATCCCCGAAAACTCACACTCGACCAAAAATACTGGTGGTAGCCAGCAAATAGTATGCAGAGATCTACAGTACACCTAGGACATGTACAGAGGCGTATGGGAGGTCTAAGCCTGGTAGTATGACACCTGCCTAGGAGTGGAGATGCCTGCTCCACTACTGCCATAGCAAAAACGGTGGTACCATAGAGTGATGCTAGCTCCGAAAAGCAGGAACTAAAGGTCTGTGATCACAGAGTCGTTGTGTGTGAGTTGCACTTGCATGATTCGTAAATAACCTGCATGCATTCATTCATATTAGGTCATAAGTTTCATGGATCATTATCATATAAATTAGTATGGGCTCTTTTATATGATAAGTTAATTTTGGAAACTCTAACTTATATGTTTGTATGGGTACTCATATAAGTTAGGGTACTTCTGTGATGTATATTAGCTAGAGATTTGTATACTTTATTTACAACACTTTACTCATTTCCGGTTTTACTTACTTTTACACTGTACATGCTTTTACATTTGGACTATATACATAGAATTGCTAGTGTAGATTTATTGCTTACATTCGTACTTGGTAGCGTAGATTCCTTGTCACCTGCTTCCCTTTTGTTACCCCTTGTTGTCCTCCGCTTCGTCCTCCCGCATGGTGCCTAGGAGTTGCGGGGCGAGGTGCGGAGGAAACGACTTAGTCTTTTGACTAATGGTCGGTGACCAAACTATTTTTAGGAGCTCGAGGAGATGGAGCACCAGCACGACCGGCAGGATGAGGTGACAGGATGTGAGGAGCTACTTCCACCACCACCACCTACTACTACAGCGATACCTCAGGTGGGATGAGTTCGAGGAGATAGATTTGCTTCCGCATTTTATTTTGTGAGGAGAGTTGATATTCATGTACAGGGCATAAGCCCTTTTTACTCTTCTTATTATTTCTACTCAGTGTGGGCTGGATGTACTTTCATTTCATTATATGATATGTACTGTGAATGTGGACTGGTTCTGGTTTATTTCTACCTATATACTTAAGTTTCTCATATTGGCCTACAGGTTTATGATCGTGCTAGCTGACAGAATCGGCGTCTTGCGGTGTCGACTAACCCGTGTGTTAGTGTCACCGTAAGGCGGCGGTTCTGGGCATAAGACCGGGGGCCTCCTTGGTAAGGGAAGGGGTCTTACAAACTGGTATCACTTGAACAAACGATCATATGAGAAAGAAGTCCACAACACTAGACCACCCCCCTCGAGCATTAGTTTGCGGACAAACTATGCAGCGGAAGCAATGGTATGCCCATGTGTAAAAAGTCACATAAAATAGTTCATTAAATTCAATGAGTTAGGCCAGTTCTGTTTAAATCTTACCTTTATGCAACCTCCACAGGTCGTTGTGTCGCAGAATGTGGTTCTGTTGGGTACATTGGACTAAATGTATCTGATTTGAAGAAGCCTCACCCTACTCAATGATATACATCAAAATGTATTTGATGTGTTTTGAGTTTAGTTGTGCAGGTTAAGTATTTACAGGGAAAGCTTAAAAGTTTCTAAGTCCATGTGTCGACACCCAGAAGAAAAGTGTCGACACTTAAGAAGACTTGTGTCGACACCCAGAGAAGCAGTGTCAACACTTGGAGTAATTGTGTCGACATCAGGGATGCAGAGTCGACACTAGAAGGAAATTGTTGACACAAAGGAGATGTGTCGACACTCAATGAAGAAATGTCCAGAGAAGCAGTGTCGACACTTAGAAGTTGTGTCGACACCCAGAGGAACTTTGTCGACATCAGCAAGTGTCGACACTTGGAGGCTGTGTCAACACTCAGCAGAAGTTCAACAAATTCTAAGTACAAGTGTCGACATAAAGGAGATGTGTCGACACTCAGCCAAAGTCTCAACACATGAAGAATGTGTCAACACAAAGGATTAGTTTCGACACACAGCAAAAGTCTCAACACATGAAGAAAGTGTCGATACTAGGAGGCTGTGTCGACACTCAGCAAATTTCAATGAAGTCCAAGTGCAAGTGTCGACACTAAGAAAATGTGTCGACACTCAGCGAGTATCAACACAAGAAGATGTGTCGACACAAAGGAGTTGTGTCGACACTTACAAGAATTTAACTAAGTACTAAAGAACAAGGAGTTGTGTCGACACATAATATCAGTGTCGACACATGTTGAAGAAGCAGCGTCGAGAAGCAGATTCTACAACACAAGGAGTTGTGTCGACACCATGAAGGCTAGTGTCAACACTTAGTCTATAAGTGTCGACACTTAAAGACTGACTGTCTCGACACTTTCAGATAGTTACAGATATTTCAAGAAGTGACTGGATGACTTGATAGCTGTCAATCTAGCCAGTCTACTACAGCTGTCAGAGCTATCAGAAAGCTGTTAGAAACCGGATCAGCCGGTCACCATGAAGAAAGCCTATATAAAGACTTATTCTGTCAGCAATCAGAGTGTGATCAATGAATCATTGAAGTACAACACAACTAGAAGAAGACCTTCAAGTGAAGATCTAAGAAGTTGGAGAGAGAGAGAGCTCATTCCAAGAAGACAGCTGTGGAACCAGGCTGTGAAGAAAGTTTCAGATTGAATTCTGATTCTTAAGTTAGCAGTGATTGAAGATCAGCTGTATAGAGACTCAACCCTATTGTGTTCTAAATTCAAGAAGCTTTGAAGGAAGCCAAGGAAGGTTGATCTCAGCAAAGTTCTTCCAAGAACTCATCAAGAAACCTATCAACTCTTCTCTCTTATCTAGAGTTGTAGGTATATACATTGTAATTTTAATTTCTTGTAGGATCCTAAGGGATCTGTGTTGTAAGCCTGAAATTATAAAGGCTGAGTGGTAGGGCCTGTTTACCTGAGTGTAGGAGATTCATTTCTCTGAGTGTAGGCCTTGTGGATGAGTGTAGGTCTTTATGAAGACTAAGTGGTAGGTCCTTGGGCCTGAGTTGTAGGAACCTGATTGGGGTTCTGAGTGTAAGATCTGAGGATCTGAGGAATAATGGAGGAGTTTGGCCGAATATAGTACACTACTAGATAGGCAAAGGGGGAAAGTGGATATACCTAGACCTTGGGGAACCACTATAAAACTGTGTGTACTCTGTGTGTGTGTGTGTATGATGCTATGATTGCTGTGCTGAATTGCTGTGAATAATTATTTATAATCTGTGATATAATCTACCTAAAAGTTTAAAAAAATAAGGTCACATATTCACCCCCCCCCCCATAGGTGATTAGGTACAATATCTTTCAAGTGGTATCAGAGGGAGGTTTCTCAAAAAGGACATAACAGTCTGAGTAAAAGATCATGTTGGCAGATTCAGTATAATCAAGTGCAGAATCAAAAAAATCAAGAAAATGGGTTCCACAGAGAATCACAAAGAATTTGGATCCATGAAGTTGCCAATTTGTAGAAAGGAGATTTTTTGCATCTGGAAAGAAATGGATAGACTATTTATGGAAGCCTCTGACCCTAGAATCTATATCACAGTCAAAGAAGGGCCATATGTGCCTATGAAAGTATCAGTCCTGGATGCAAATCAGAGAACCCCTAAGGACTTTTCAGAGATGAGTAAAGATGAGATTATTCTGGCCACCATGCACAAGAGGGCCCAAAATATTATTGTGAGTGCAATAGATGATGCCACATTCCAGAATTTGATACAATATAAAACATCAAAGGAAATGTGGGACACACTGATAGTGTACATGGAGGGCTCTGAAGAAGTTAGACAGGACAGAAAGTCTTTATTAAATCAGGAGTATGAGAGCTTCAGACAAGGAAGGTCTGATAGCATAACTGAGTGCTACAAGAAATTCTATAGGATAGTTAATGAGTTAATGTCCTATGGAAGAGAATTCAGGAATTATGAGCTGAATGACAAGTTCTTGAGATCCCTAACTAAAGACTGGGATACCAAGATTTGTGCCATAAGGGAAATGGCCGAGTTAGCAAATATTCCTCCTCTAACATTGTTTGGAAAACTGTTATCCTATGAAATGCAGCTAATGGTTAAGAAAGAGGAGGAGATGACTACCAGATTTGAGCATAAAGAAAGAGCAGTGGCATTCAAGACAGAAGCCACCAAGAAATATAAAAGTAAGTCTCCATCTCCACCTCCAAAAGATGCTGAGACTGAGACAGATGAGTCAGAAAGTAAGAATTCTGAAAGCAGAGAGAGTGATGAGGACTTTGCAGCTTTCACAAGACATTTTCAAAAGTTCCTAAAGAAGAAACAGTGGAGGTCTAAGCCTTCCACTTCACAGAAGTCATCAAAGAATGACAGGAGAAAGCCCAAGTCAAGTAGAACTATATCTTCAAAGATAGTCTGTTATTGTTGTAACAAACAGGGACATGTTGTTGCTGACTGTCCAGAGAAGAGAAAAGAGTCAACTGATAAGAAGAAGACTCAGATCAAGGGCAAAAAGGAAAGGTCCTTTGTTGCAAAGAAGGACAAAAGTCTGTCAGATATGTATTCTTCAGAATCTGATTCAGAAGCTGAAGCTTACATTGGACTGTTTGCTGAAGAAGAAGATGATGAGTTCATCCAGTTAATGAACTCTATATATGAGCATGAGGACAATCAGTGGCAGGGACTGATGGCCTTGTCAGAAGGAGACAAAATCCAGGATCAGCCTGGACCAAGTCAGGTACAAAATTGTTCTGCTGATTCAATTTCTAGTACTGAGTCAGATTCAGATACATCATCATCAAGTGATGAGAGTAGATCTGAATCTGAAGGAGATATTCATCAATTAATTTATGAATATAGAGTAGTGTTGTAAGCTTTGAAGAAAAGCAAATCCTTGACCAAGAGTCAGGCTAAGGAGATTGCTAATCTCAAAGTGGCTGCAACAGATTTTGATAAGTTGGTTGATCAAAAACTAAATGAAATAGCCAGGCTGAATAACATAACTGTTATTCAGATGGGGACTATAACATTTAAAAATGATCAAATCAGAAATCTGGAGATTAGTCTTCAGAAAGAGAGAGACATAGTTGCAAAGTTTTCTAAACCAAAGTCTGTTCTACCTTTGATAGATGAGTTCATTTCTCAGAAAGGTAAAACTGGATTGGGGTTTACTAAACCTGTCAGAACTATTCAGTCCAAGTCTAAGGGCAAAGCCCCAGTACTCAACAAGCCTGCTGTAGATAAAACAGCCAGGGTTGTACCTAAGCAAAGTTATAACAGATTTGAGTGCTGGTGTTGTGGCAAGGTAGACCACTTTGTCATAGACTGTTGGCACAATTCTAGTGCCAAGGTGAGTAGCAATCTGCCTGCTAGAAAAGCTACAGGTAGTTTTGTTAAGAGGCAAACTAACCAGCACCAAGGACCCAAGAATTCTTTGGGTTCTAAGGTTAACTAATCTGTTTTGCAGGTGAGTCCAAGTGACCATGCCCCAATATGGTACTTGGACAGTGGATGTTCCAGGCACATGACTGGAACTAGGGGATTGTTAAAGGACTACACACCAATCAAGGATTGTCCTAAATTCACCTTTGGTGGTTCTGAAAAAGGAATCATCAAAGGTTTTGGTAACATTTCTAGCAATCTTATAACAATTACTCAAGTGGCTTATGTTAAAGGTTTGAAACACAACCTCATTAGTATAAGTCAGCTGAGTGATTTAGGATATGACATCTCATTTGTCAAAGATGGTTGTCATATCAGGAGGTCAAATGATCAAAAGATCATTCTGACAGGCTATGGGAAGAGAAATGTCTATTGTCTAGACATTATGTGTGAGAAAAATGTTTCTCCTGTGTGTCTTGTAGCTGATGAGAAAGTCTCTTATTGTGTCAAATGGCACAAGAGGCTAGCCCATCTTAACTACAAGATAATTGGCCAACTCTATAGCAAAGAGTTAGTGAGGAATGGTCCTCAGGTTAAGTGTATTAAAGATGGGATATGCTCAGCTTGTCAAAAGGGCAAGCGGACTAGATCCACCTTTAATAGCATTAAAAACAAAGATGTTGTGAGGTGCTTATACCTCTTGCATATGGATCTTTTTGGTCCTATGCCATTTCACAGCCTAGGTAGGAAGGTCTACACATTTGTAGTTGTAGATGACTACTCAAGGTTTTCCTGGGTGTTCTTCCTTAGACAGAAATCTGAAACTCCTAGTATCTTTTATAGTTTTGTCAAACAAATTCAAAATGAGTTAGACAGTACAGTGGTCAAAATAAGAAATGACCATGGTACTGAATTCCAGTCTGACAGTATGACAAAGCTATGTGAAGAATTTGGGATATTTCAGGAATTTTCTTCACCAAGAACACCTCAGCAAAATGGCATTGCTGAAAGGAAAAATAGAACCTTGATTGAGGCTGGTAGAACCCTATTAAGTTACACATCTCTCCCAGAATATTTCTGGTCTGAGGCAGTAAACACTGCATGCCATGTAATTAATAGAGTTACTATCACCAAAAGTCACAATAAGACCCCCTATGAGATTGTGAAGGGCAGAAAACCAAATCTATCCTATTTCAGGATCTTTGGTTGTAAATGCTATATACTTAACAATGGTAAGTCTTACTTAACCAAGTTTGCTGCCAAATCCCAAGAGGGGATCTTTGTTGGGTACAACAACAATAGTAAGGCTTATAGGGTCTACAACTTGACTACTCAAGTTATAGAAGAGTCAGTACATGTAGTATTTGATGAAGCTAGACTCATTAACAATGAATTGTCTAGAAGTATTTGCAGCTCCACAGGTGTGACTAACAAGATGGACAAGCTTACTATTTAAGAAGGATCTACTGCAAGTCAGCATGTGGATGATAGTGGCTGTTGTCCAGGGGGAGTACTAGATGCACCTGATGCAGAAGAAGACCAAGGGGTGCAGCAAGTTGAAGCAGCTGAAGGAGTTTAACCAGAAGCCAAGCTGCCTCCAGCTAATAGACATTTAAAAGATCATCCAGCCAATCAAATTATTGGTGATCTCAGACAAGGGGTACAAAAAAGGAGCAGAAATCTAAGTTTAGCACTCTACTCCAGCTTTCTATCCCAAGTTGAGCCAAAGAAATTTGAAGAAGCCATCCTAGACCCTCATTGGATTGAGGCAATGCAAGAGGAGCTGAACCATTTCAAGAGATGCAAAGTCTGGGAGCTTGTTCATAAACCAAAAGACCACAACATAATTGGAACTAAGTGGATCTTTAGGAACAAGATGGATGAACATGGAGTGATTATAAAGAACAAAGCTAGACTGGTTTCCAAGGGATATAGGCAGGAAGAAGGTATTGACTTTGATCAAACCTTTGCTCCAGTAGCCAGAATGGAGGCAATAAGGATGTTCTTGGCCTATGCAACCTATCAAGGGTTTAAAGTATACCAAATGGATGTTAAGTCAGCCTTTCTGAATGGAAATCTGAAGGAAGAAGTCTATGTGGAACAGCCATCAGGTTTTGTTGATTATACTAAACCTAATTATGTCTATAGACTTAGGAAGGCTTTGTATGGGTTAAAGCAAGCCCCTAGGGCTTGGTATGAAACCCTATCTAGTTTCCTCATTGAGAATAAATTCACAAGGGGGAAAATAGACAATACTCTATTCCTTAGGGAATCTAGAGGCAAGATCATACTAGTCCAAATATATGTAGATGACATCATATTTGAGTCTACTGAAAGTAGTCTTTGCAAAAAGTTTGCAAAACTAATGCAAAGACAATTTGAAATGAGCAGTATGGGGGAACTTAAGTTCTTCTTGGGTCTCCAAGTTAGACAGACTGAGAATGGTTTATCTATATGCCAGTCTAAGTTCACCCTAGAATTGATAAGGAAGTATGGTATGGAATCATCCAGTACCATGAAAACTCCTATGGGGTCAAGTATGTTTCTTAGCAAAGATGCTGCAGGGAAACCTGTAGATGAGACTTTATATAGAGGGATAGTTGGCTCCCTATTGTATTTGACTGCAAGTAGACCAGATATCATGTATGCTACATGTGTCTATGCTAGGTACCAAGCTTACCCTAAAGAATCTCATTTGACAGCAGTCAAAAGAATACTGAGATATCTTAAGGGCACTCCTTATCTAGGCCTTTGGTACCATAGGAATGGAGACTTTGAACTGACAGGTTATTCAGATGCAGATTTTGCAGGCTGCAAGGAAGATAGGAAAAGTACAACTAGAACCTGTCAATTCCTAGGTGGAAGACTGATTTCATGGAGTAGTAAGAAACAAACAAGTGTGGCTATCTCCACAGCAGAATCAGAGTATGTGGCTGCAGGAAGTTGCTGTGCTCAACTACTATGGATACAACATCAACTTGAAGATTATGGTATACAAGTAAGTAGAACACCTCTATTTTGTGATTCTACTAGTGCTATTTCTATTGCAAACAATCCTGTCTCCCATAGTAGGACTTAGCATATAGAAATCAAATACCATTTTCTAAGAGAACATGTAGAAAAAGGAGATATTTCCCTAGAATATATTAATACAGATAATCAACTAGCTGACATGTATACTAAGCCCTTAGATGAAACCAAATTCAATAGGTTCAAAATTGAATTAGGTATGATAAACTTAGAATAAGTTTTCAAAAATTTGCTAAGTAAAATGATGTCGACACACAGAGTTGTCTGTGTCAACACAGAAAAGTGGTGTCGACATTTCAGAGAAATGGTGTCGACACATCTAGACAGTCAGTGTCGACACTTAAGAGAATTAGTGTCGACATATAAGTAGTAGGTGTCGACACATCCAAGGTGGTGTCGACACTTAGGATTTACTCAACATTAGTCTGGTAAAGTCTCGACTAAGTGTCGAGCTAAGCAGTGTCGACACATAAACAAGTGTCGACACATATATTCTGTCGACTATACTTGTGTTGACACATAGTTGTCAAGACATTATAAGTCTGTGTCGACACTTATCAACAGTGTCGACATAATTTAAGTATTTTGACGCGCCCTTTCATCTTCGATTCTAGAAAGGTATAAATAGGTTTTCGCCATTGTCTGTCGACACGCTCACCAAAGTTTCGAGACCAAACTTGTGTGTCGACATCTCTCTTCTCTAGATTCAAATTTCTTCAAACCCTAATGGCTCCCAAGCTAGAAGAGAATGTGAATGAGGGATATGAACTCGTGCGACACGCATTTGATGAAGCGGAACTTGATATCAAAGGCGTGATAACCCTAATTGCAGAGACTGGATTAGAATTTCTTGTTTCAGAACCGATCAAGATCTGGAAGAAGGAGGTCCTGGAATTTCTGAATGGAGCAACAATAGATGAATCAGGACTCAAGATAAAGTCCAGAGTTTATGGGGCAAAGGTGAAGGTCTCTCCTAAGAGTCTGAGAAAGGTACTTCAACTACCTAGGACTAAGGAAGAAGAAGATGTTTCTGCTTCTAAGACTAGAGAAGCACTAACATGGTGTGGACTGGACTCCAACCTGAAGATATGATCTGTATTCAACAGAAAAGGAATGAACATGCAAGGCAAATTATTATCTGAGATTGTTGGCAAGGTTATCCTGTGCAAGTATGGAGGACATGACATGATTTCAGCTTATATGTTCAGTCTAATGACAAGGTTAATCTTCCAACTTAATACTGATTCGTCTGCAGTATTGTTTGATAAGATTAAAGAGAGCTTGAAGAAACCCAATATGGGTAGAATTCTAAGTCTTTACCTAGCTTGTAGTATACCAGAGGTGATGAGTCAAGCAGCTGGAACTAAGATTAACCACATGAGGAGAATGGATTTGAGAATCTTCTCTAGGTGGGATAGAGTCTTGACCAAGGAAATCCCAACTCCTGAGAAGGAAACTCCCCTGAAGAAGAAGAAAAAGACAGCCCCTGTGGCTCAAGAATCATCAAGCAGCTCTGAAGAGCATGTAGTGTTCACTCCTGATGAAGAAGACACAGGAAATGCTGGCCAGTCACCTGCTAGACAAGAAGATGCACCAATTCAGGGGGAGCTACCACAAGCTAGCCCAATTAACCTGGATTCCATCCAGGGGGAGCCTCTACTTGTGGAAGAGCTAACTCCACTAGAGAGTGAACAAGCTACTTAGACCATACTTGAGGTAATAACTGAAATCAACCAATTAGATTTCTCTATTGAAAATGAAGATATGACTGACAGATTGTCTGATGTTAATCAGCAACCTCAGATTCCTAGTCAACCCCAAGATGTTGTCATGGAGGACACATCTGTTGCTGATCAAGTTGTTGATGATATAAGAGATTCTCCACCATATCCTCAACAGGAATTTACTTTCGAAGAACTTTTCCCTGACCTTCTTCAAACTGACATTGAAGTGGAAAAGGCTGCTGCTGAGGGGGAGAAGGTAATTATTGAGGGGGAGCAAGTGGAGAATATAGAGGAAACTGCAGGCAAAGAGAATGAGAAGCAAAAGGAAGCTGAGCAAAGACCAAGGACTGAGAAGGAGTTACCTCCAAGTCCTAAGGATAGAGTGAACATTGATAGCACATCTGCATCAGAGGATGAAGAGGCTGCAAGAGCCAAGAAGAGAAAGTTCCAAGTCTTCAAAATAAGAAGCCAGACTTACAAAAAGGCTTTACTAACAATTACACCACAGCCTGCACCACAGCCTGCCCCATCAACAGATTACAGTTCATTGATGGTGGCTTTACAAATTAAGCTTGATGAGCAAAGGCAAGCTCTGAAAAGTATGTAGATGAAGGGAATAAATCTTTGCAGTTTGATCTGGCCCAAGACATCAAGTCAATCAGATTTGAAGTAAATCTGAACAAGAAAGAAATGACTGACTGCTTCTATAAGGGAGGAAATGCAGTAGTCTATCTGGCCACACATTAAGAGAAACTGAAGACAAAACTTGAAGAACTTGAAGTGAAGCAAGGCTATGTTCTGGAGAATCAGATAAGGATGAATGATAATTTGACAGCTTCCCACAATGCTATTGTAACTGAACTAAAGAATATAGCAACTGCCCAGAATGCAGCCCTGACCACTGCCAAAGAAGAATTTGACAAATCATTGCAAGAGAGCCTAACTGTTGTTACTACTGCACTTCAGGATTCCTAGAAGTTAATAACTGAAAAACTCCAAAGGTTGAAACCTTTCTACAAAGATGGAGTAAATTACCTGAATGCACAAATCAGATTTCAAAAAGATGATCTAAGAGATCACATTGAAAGAGAAGTCATAAAGGGGAGAGGGTGTTAGACAAAGCAGGCTCTAATCATGCAAAGTGGATTTCCAATTCCATCAGAGCCACCCTTGGATATCCTCCATTATGTGATGATGACAATATTGCAGAGTCTGGAATTAATCCTGCATATCTTGGAGGGGAGCAAACTGAAGTGGCTCAAGTAATATACCCTCCACCAGAGTTTGATATGGTACATCAAGACATACAATCAATGTATAGCCCTCCTGAGGGAATTCAGAAGGTCATCATAGATAAAGTGGTTCAGCTAGTGCCAGAAGCTATACTGAAAGAACAAGAGGCTTTGCAGAAAGAACAAGAAGCCCAATTGTCTAAGAAGAGATTCAGGGAGCAAGATGAATTGATGCCTGACTTTGAACAATGGAGTCCACTTCCAGGAATATAATCTTGACTGCATGGAAGGCTGCCAAAGACAATATCCAGGATATAAACAAGTGGTATTCTGAACTGGAGTGGAGGAAGCATGAGACCAAGCAAGAGTCAATTGTGCAATATAGAAGAAAGGCTAAGATGGGAAAGCTACCTCCTACTGCCCAGGAGCCTAGCAAGTACTTTCCAAAGCCTTATCATTACTTTGAAAGGCAGAAGATCAAAGCTGAAGAATTGAAAAAGAAGGATCTTAAAGGAAAGAAGCCTGCTGCTGCTGAAGATGCTGAAGCCCCAGTCCAAGCAAAGATACAATCAGGAAAGGGCATTGTGATCAAGGAGCCTGAACAGTAATAGGATAGAGATTTTGATTAAGTTTACTATGTGTAATCACTTGTATTAAAACTTTCTGTAAACTTTTGAATAATGAAAATGTTGAAGTTCTTAGAACTATGTGATATGTGTTAAATTTATTACATTATTGTTTTGAGATATGTGTGTATACATGTTTGTTTATACATGTTTATGTACTTACCCTATTATATAATCCTGTTTTACATCAAACTGTGATTTTGTTATGTATGGTGTATATCATTGACTAAGGGTTATGACTTCTCCAAATAGGGGGAGATTGTTGGGTACATTGGAATAAATGTATCTGATTTGAAGAAGTCTCACCCTACTCAATGATATACATCAAAATGTATTTGATGTGTTTTGAGTTTAGTTGTGCAGGTTAAGTATTTGTAGGGAAAGCTTAAAAGTTTCTAAGTCCATGTGTCGACACCTAGAAGAAAAGTGTCGACACTTAAGAAGACTTGTGTCGACACCCAGAGAAGCAGTGTCGACACCAG
Source organism: Platanthera guangdongensis (assembly GCA_039583875.1). Lineage (NCBI taxonomy): Eukaryota > Viridiplantae > Streptophyta > Magnoliopsida > Asparagales > Orchidaceae > Platanthera > Platanthera guangdongensis. The sequence goes on from CM077147.1 coordinate 94,154,648, forward strand.
GGATGCAGAGTCGACACCAGAAGGAAAGTGTCGACACAAAGGAGATGTGTCGACACTCAATGAAGAAATGTCAGAGAAGCAGTGTCGACACTTAGAAGCAGTGTCGACACCCAGAGGAACTTTGTCGACATCAGCAAGTGTCGACACTTGGAGGCTGTGTCGCCACTCAGCAAAAGTTCAACAAATTCTAAGTACAAGTGTCGACACAAAGGAGATGTGTCGACACTCAGCCAAAGTCTCAACACATGAAGAATGTGTGGACATAAAGGATCAATGTCGACACACAGTAAAAGTCTCAACACATGAAGAAAGTGTCGAAACTAGGAGGCTGTGTCGACACTCAGTAAATTTCAATGAAGTCCAAGTACAAGTGTCGACACTAAGAAAATGTGTCGACACTCAGCGAGTACAACACAACAAAGAGTGTCGACACTTACAAGAATTCAACTAAGTACTAAAGAACAAGGAGTTGTGTCGACACATAATATCAGTGTCGACACATGTTGAAGAAAAGAAGCAAGCTTAGTGTCGAGAAGCAGATTCTACAAACACAAGAAGTTGTGTCGACACCATGAAGGTAGTGTCGACACTTAGTCTTAAGTGTCGGAACACTAAAGAATGAACTGTCTCGACACTTTCAGACAGTTACAGATTCAAGACAGTGTGGAGCTGGATGATTGACAGCTGCCAATCCAGCCGGTCTACTACAACTGTCAGAGCTGTCAGAAAGCTGTTAGAAACTGGATCAGCCGGTCACCATGAAGAAAGCCTATATAAAGGCTTATTCTGTCAGCAATCAGAGTGTGATCAATGAATCATTGTAGTACAACATAACTAGAAGAAGACCTTCAAGTGAAGATCTAAGAAGTTGGAGAGAGAGAGAGCTCCTTCAAGAAGACAGCTGTGGAACCAGGCTGTGAAGAAAGTTTCAGATTGAATTCTAATTCTTAAGTTAGCAGTGATTGAAGATCAGCTGCATAGAGACACAACCCTATTGTGTTCTAAATTCAAGAAGCTTTGAAGGAATCCAAGGAAGGTTGATCTCAGCAAAGTTCTTCCAAGAACTCATCAAGAAACTGTCAACTCTTCTCTCTTATCCAGAGTTGTAGGTATATACATTATAGTTTTAATTTCTTGTAGGATACTAAGGGATCTGAGTTGTAAGCCTGAAATTATAAAGGCTGAGTGGTAGGGCCTGTGTGCCTGAGTGTAGGAGATTCATTTCTCCGAGTGTAGGCCTTGTGGCTGAGTGTAGGTCTTTGTGAAGACTGAGTGGTAGGGCCTTGGGCCTGAGTTGTAGGAACCTGATTGGGGTTCTGAGTGTAAGGTCTGAGGATCTGAGGAATAGTGGAGGAGTTTGGCCGAATCTAGTATACTACTAGATAGGCGAAAGGGGAAAGTAGATGTACCCAGATCTTGGGGAACCACTATAAAAGTGTGTGTACTCTGTGTGTGTGTGATGCTGTGATTGCTGTGTGAATTGCTATGAAGAATTATTTATAATCTGTGATATAATCTGCCTAAAAGTTTAAAAAAAATAAGGTCACCTATTCACCCCCCCCCCACCCTCTAGGTGATTAGGTACAATTTCTTTCAGGTTCCTCCCCCTCCGGCTGCCACGCCCTTTCTATAGACAGAGACGGGGCAAACTTTGATGGCTATCTTAGAATCCTTCAAAGCCCAGCAGGTCCCGGCTCCGCAGCCAAATCTGGGGTCAAGCTGGTTGAGTGTCTTCATGAGCCTGTCCCCGCCAATGTACCGAGGGACAAAGGATGTTTGTGAAGACTGAGGAATGGATGGAGGCCATACAAGAGATATTGGCAGGCATCAGCTGCCCGGTCAGCCAGACAGTTCCTCTATCCACCTCTGCATTGGATGCTCATGCAAAAAGATGGTGGAAGTCCGTGCGAGAGTCCACTTATGCTAACTGGGAGTGTCGGACATATCTTGGGAGGAGTTCGGTGAAGTATTCTTCGATCACTTCGTATCCACCACAGACAAAGATGCACTGGAAGAGAGGTTTCTGAACCTCAAGCAGGGGACAAGATCTGTGATCGAGTATCAAAGAGAGTTCTCCCATCTAGCTAGATTTACGGGGATCCAGGACACAGATGATAGGAGGTATGCCAAGAGATCCTACATGGGCCTTAGAGATGACTTGAGGCAGGCCCTATTGTTCATTTATCATGGCACATCAGCCCAGATCATCGAGTTGGCTAAGAAGCTGGAGGCAGACCAGCTGATGGTGATGAACAAGAGGGAAGAGGCCGCTAGACGGGTCATCACCCGGGGAAAGTAGCAGGGGATCCCAGCGAGGCATAGTCATTGGATATAAGAGGGGTGGGGGACGTCGCCGTCCCAACTTCAGGCAGGAGCAGGGGCCTCCTACAGTGTTAGCTCCCCCACCTCTAAAGGTGCATGTTCAGAGGAGGTAAGATGATCGTGTCCCACAGCAGCCGGTAAATTGTTATGGATACCACCAGCATGTGCATATTAGATCGGAGTG